>OY294065.1:23913785-24513785 GCA_958510865.1 Myrrha octodecimguttata | reverse complement strand
CACCAAAAAACTACAAGTAGGTTTCACTGAATTCTTGAAAATATGCCAAATATAGCGATTTTGGGGGGTCTAGACCCTTAGTGAAATTTCGATGAAATTCAAAAAAACATAGATTTCCTTCAAAATTGGTATGATCGAGAAGGGTTCGATGCTGAATTATAATCAGCAATTCCCAATTGATTCCGTCAGTTGAGAGGGAAAATAAATGATTGTGAAATTTCACATTTTGGAAAACAAACAGGAATTCGATTCTCATTTTCATCCATGAATGAGCCATTTTCATCCAGTAGTACGAAATAATTGTTCATTAAAATAGAAGTGTATCGTACAAAGGCCTTGATTCCTTCAGACCGGGAAAATGATCAAATAAAACCGTTATATGCTGCAATTTTCCCCTGCCGTATCGTCTGAATTTTTAATTCCGCTACGTACGTTACAACCTTGTACGTTGTAATAAAAATCCTAAGAATTGAACAGCTTCTCTCTCCAGAGTCATTTATATAAAATTCATCTGATACTATGATTGCATTCTGAAAAGAGCAGATTTTATCACTAATACGACAATACAGGGGAAAAATCAGTTTCCCCAACGAGAAACTATCGCGTCTTTATTGTACCCTTGAAACTTATTCCCCACTAAACGCCATCTCTAGGAACGAAATGGTCTGAGGGGCATGTACAAGGAGCATCAGAAAAATTACATTCCAATGCGTAAGGAATGGATTTTCCTTATAATTCGAATTCTGTTCTGCTTTTTCAGTTAACACTTGTTTTTTCTAATGAAAGCTAGCTTCTTTTCTCGGAACATGTTATGTTCTCTCATAAAGAGTTTTCCGATAGGGATTTTATAGTTGATAGCCCTAGGCCGGGAAATAACTTTTCCGGTTTTCAGGGGACCGTCCAACCATTCGCTGTTGGGTAAACAATTAACAGTGCTGTTCCTAACGTGGCGCAGGGAATTAGTAACAAAGCCTGCACAGAATACACCCGGTATCCTAACTCGCACAAGCTTTAAGCTTCTGAGGGGTTTCATTGAAGCCTAGGATAGTCGGAAAAATACAATACAATACAATACAATACAATATTGTTGACGCTACATCTGTCGTATGAATTTCCTATTTTTCAGAATGAAAGTTTGCTACTTTACTCAGAACATGTTATTTGACACTTATGAAGTATTTTTCAAAAGGGACTTCCTAAATTTTACAGTTGAAAGGGGCCATAATGTTTACGCTTTTTTCTGTCGAATTGATGTCCAAGTAGCACTTGTTTTTTGTGATTAAAGCTTGCTACTTTTCACAGAACATGTTATGTGACACTTGTAAAGGGTTTTTCAATTGGAACTTCCTAAATATTACAGTTGATAGCGGCCATATTGTTGACGCTTCATCTGTCGAATTGATTTCCAGTTAACACTTTTTTACGTGCTTGTTTGTAATGCCTAATGTTCATTAGGCAACTTTTTTCTAGAAATTAGTTAGGCCCATTTGAAATTTTGAGGTTAATTCCCCGATATCTCTTGAAGTATTGCCTCGATCAAATTGAAACTTTGACAGTTTTGACAACGCACAACTTAGAGCAAAATTTCGTGTGAATCCAGTTGTTAGAAAATTTTGAAAAAATTCCATTCGAAAATTTTTGAAAGTTTAGATGAAAATTTTGTTTCCTCAGATAATATTGATCTGAGGTTTACTTTCAGAGATATAAGGAAAAAAAATGTGCCAAATTTCGTTGTTATTTGGAATTTCAAAGTTATTTCCGCAATATCTCAAGAAGTACAAATTCAATCAGATTGAAACTTCGTAATCATTTGGAGATCACCAACACGCAACTAGGTGCAAACTTTCGTGTTGATCTAATGGTTAGAATTTGAACAAGTGCGTAAAAGCTCCTGACCTCGTCAGTTCTTTTCTAGATTTTTTTCTTTGGGATTCCGTTCTCAAGAATGTTTCCATTGATTCGATCATTTTCATTTCCTAAAAACTCCATGTATCGATCTTGTTTTCAATGAACTTGCCTCAACTACTTCTCCACCCCAAGAACTTCAGTTATTACCGATTTATTACTTTAGAACAAATTTTCTCGGAAAACCTAGTACTTGAGTATCTTCAGACAGACACTTAATAACAATCTGTAAATGATATCGGCATACTATTATGGTAAAAATAAGAATATTATTGCGACATGTATATAATCATTATCGTTTTAAAACCACTCAAATAGCAAAAATCCGCTTCTCAATATGCAACTTTTATATTCATCTGGTATAAAAGGTTTCATATCTAAATAATACCTCATAATTGTTGACGGCTACTTTCAAGTGAATATCATCCTTATCGTTGTAATTTGCAGTGTGCATTAGGTGTTGTATAGTGCAGTAATTAGTAATTTTTAAATAGAATAATGAGAATGAGCCTGCGAGTGTTGCTCACGGTAAAACGGTAATCTTTTTTTTCATTGCGAGGCATTAAAATCCTTGAATAGAATGGAGTGAGTGCTTGTCAGCATAATGATTGAACGAGCCAGATTCTCTAAATTGTGGGTCATTTCTCATATGAATTTAATTCAATATATTATACTCTCTGTTGATGGTTGACTGATACTATCAATTAAGTGTTCAAGTGGATACTTGGGGAACAGCGTGCTATCGTTTTGTCCAAACGTCTGTAATTTTCGAATTTTGAGCCGAAAATGGTCTCAAACGACTAGGTTGGACTCAATGATGACGAATCCGTTGTCAAAAACTATTCTGTCGGGCCATCCGGCCGGCCGTCCGTCCGCTCGATTACGGGCGTACGGAGGAATCCATCTTTCAATCTATCTATCGACTTGAAACTTCCAGGGTTGGTTGCATTTCAAAATGCGAAGGTTGTGTTCTTTAATGAGGGAATCGGTCTAATGATTTTGGAGTTATAGCCGTTTGAAATTTTTAGGTTATTTCCCTGATATTTCGGGAATTACTGAAGCGATTGAATTGAAACACATTTTTTTCTTGGAAACTGTTCATTACATTTGGAGGAAATTTTGGTCGTACCTTAAGCTTCATATTTCTCAGCATTGTAATAAATTTCTGTTTTATACTATCATAATTCTCGAAGATATTGTGAACATATCAAATTTACTATTCAATTCATGATGAAACTTGGCAGCTATTTTGGAAATTCTGATGGACAACTTTGTGCAGAATTTCGTGATGTTCATGTAGTTAGAACAATCCGAAAAAAAATCATTTTTCTTTCAAATATTCAATATTCTGTGATCTTCTGATCATGATATACTTACGAAATTCTGTATGAACCTCCAAACTGTAATTATTCGATAAACTACTGGATTTCAATTCGATCTGATCTGTATTTTGGAAATATTGGGAAAATAAAATTTTTAATGGGTACATCTGCGGAATCATCGGGTGAATTTCACCCATTCAAGAATTCTGCCTACGTAGGTCCAAACCTCACCTTTCTAAGTCGTTTCTTCCGTAAGTTATTGTGAACACAATACAACTTATACAATTACTTACGGATATTTGTAGAATACGTTTGGGGCATAATTACGAAGTTCGAATTCGTGAATGGGTAAAATCCACCCAATGGTTCCGCAGATATACCCATTCAAAATTTTATTTTCCCGATATTTCCAAAAATATACATTGGATCAAATTTAAATCCAGTACTTCATCGAAAAAACCTAGAAAAGCACTGCCGTGAAAGCAACAGCTTTTGCGCTCATATTCAAATTCGCTGCGAAAGCGGTCATCTCTATTGAACATGCGCGCAGAAGCCTAAATATAGAGTAATTAAGATATATAGATGTTACTACGTTTCATATTTTCATTGTGTCGTATTGTTTGTTTTTGTATCGTTAACTTTTATTCACCATTGTCCATTTCAGATCCCTGAAGAAGACTTTAGAATAAAGTTGAAACCGGTTGGCGTTGTTTTTGAAAGAGTGGTGTTTTTTTGAAAACCAGACCTTCTTCCTGTGAAAAAACTACTTCATATTATAAAAAGGTCTCAAACTGTTCAGTATATAGAATATTTGCAAAAGCTTCTCAAATATTTTTTCATTTGTTCTAATGACACGCTCATCAGTAAGCGTAAAGTTTTTTCAACTAGTTACCAAATGTGTTCACGATTGGATCAGTATTTTTTGGGTATTCTCATTTTCTGTAACGACCTGGAATAAATGGGATTGATTTTTATGATCCCTCATTCGACAACACTAAACATTGCTAATGGACGAAGATTTCTATTATTTTCCTTTGCTGCAGTTTCCCATGAGCTCCCTATTATTGAAAGAAGACCATAAATATATTGACTATTTTTCAAGGGACGACGAATAGACAGTATCTGTTTAAATTTAATCAACGTTCTGGAAAGGATTTTGCTACCTGATTATCTTCGGGCATCTATTTAGTTTTCATATGACCGCGCCTGTTGTCATAATATATATCTTGCACGTGTATTACATCCATTACCTCCTCTTATAACAATACCTGTGGAGTCGTTAGGCCGTTTTGTATAATATATGATTAATACAATGTTGCAGTTCGAAATGGAACCCGTAATGATACAGAGAGCTAGCAGACCCAGATGTCCATTATAACTGGTCAATAATTTATAAACAAACCAGTCTCATATAAAAGTCCCACGTAACACAAAAAAGCCCTACCAATGCCACGTAAAAATCGGAAAGGGTTCTACCTGTCAAAATAAATTAGAAATGCGACTAATAGAATCACAAAGTGACCGTATGAGAGCCGTCAACGGACTGTGCCGAACGTAAGCTACCACAAAAGAACAAAGGAGACCACGGTTCATTTAAACCGATATTGAGTGTGGACTGTGTCCTTCCGGGTTTACATTTACAACCGTTTTGATAAGATCTTCACAGCCCTTCGTCACCTAGGCGGAACGGCAGATAGACGTTAGAAGGGCTTGATATCGAACTCCATATCTTTTTATTATGGAACTTATCTCCGGTCCCGAAACACGTACAGGGGCCCCCTAAAGAGAACATCAATCAGAACTTATACACCGATTCTGTAAATGAAGGGAAAATAAAACTTTAACTGCCAAAATATAGGAAGTTTCTTGCATGAGGAACATCAAAGCGAATAGTGAAAGAAACATTCAGAAATAGATACATTTAAGCAGTATCGGTTGCTCAATAAGGCCGCGGGGTCACGCGCCCTCCCTCAAAAAAATATTGTCGTACGACACAATTAATTCTTTTTCAAATAATTAATATTTCATCAAGAAACAGCAACCTTTAGTTAATATTCCAACAAAAACCACAAACATCAATTCTTTCTCACGATCCATCAATCCGCTCCCAACAGAATACGTCTTTATTGTCCGTGGGAACATCGAAAATGTATCTCGGGCGCACGAAATTTGCGTCCGCACGGCCGGGCTGGCCAGAACCCTCATATAGTAACAAACAACCACAGCGAATGCGGTCGAATGACCCCGATCAACTCTGAACTATAAGTACACCAGGGTCGCGGAATTTCTGCGGCCTTAGTTCGAGTTCAGGTGCGGTCGGATTGATTAGTGCTGTTCGTTTGGTCGACGAACGTCTTTTGCGTATTCACGTGTTTATTATTTTATCGGGTTGATGTTATAGACTCGACTTTGTTGGTATTTTCTCTTTGTGTGTTAGGATTCATAACATAATTAATTCAGTCAGCAACATTCTTGAACTAAATTTCGATTGGCAGGATATAAGCTGCAATTAGCCGATTAATTAAAAATCAAGGAACTGGGCCGGCCCTTGCTAGTTATAAATTCATCACAAACTTGTGAACGAAAAGCCCAAAACAGATCTTTTCGCGACGTTTTTCAATAGACATTTACGAATAAAATAACTGGATATGTAAGTGTGAAATAATAAATTTGTTATGTTGTTTTCCGTGTTTTTTATTTCAGAAAGTTGACTCAAGAATGGATCCCAACTGGGCATGAAAGGGAATCAGTGAGTTACACCATCTTCCAGAAAAAATGAGTAAACATGAATCGTCTCGTTACCACATCGATTCTTGTACTACCTTTGCCTCACTTGGTAAGCATACAGTGAAAGCATTATTTTACAAAATAATACTGTCGAAAAAAATAGACACATTAAAAAAAAATATCTATTATTTTGTAGCACTTTTTATTTGGCGCTTAGAAGTCACGATGAAAGAGAGAGAATCAAGGAATATTTAAATAGTTAATTCATTTTACTGCAGAGCTTGACCAAAATTTTAATTTTCTCCTGAGAAAAATGTTCTGTGCTGTCCTACTGTTTTCTGAAGGATACAAATATGTCAAAAATTAGTCTTTGGGTGTGGTACACCCGAAAAATTTTGCGCCGCCGGCGTCGAGTTTTCCTCCTACCCATGCCGCTCAACCTACAATCTTATACATCACGACACGCCACTGCATATAAGAACGAGAACTGTCATATATTTTGTATGTCAGTATTCAAAAACAGTTTATAGACTTAAAATCGATTTTGTCCGGCCGGCCGTCCTTACTGCGGAATTATTTGGTGGATTTTACCCTTTCACGAATTCGGCCTTCGTTATTGAGGTCCAAACTTTACAAATATCGAGTTTCTAGGTTGTTTCTTCCGGAAGTTATTGTAATTAAGGTCATTAGGCCTTCGAAATTAAGGTCCAAACCTACTCTACAAATATCGAGTTCTAGGTCAGCGTAGCCTCCGACTGTAAACACAATAACTTCAGGCAGAAACGACTTAGAAACTCGATATTTGTAGAGTAGGTTCAGGGCTTAGTTACAAAGGTCTAATTCGTGAATGGGTAAAATCCGCCTTACGATTCCGCAGTACACCTATTCAATGTTCAAAGGATATCACCAAAACTGAACATGCACTCGAAAGCTGCTGACTTCACGTCAGTGCTTTTCTAGGTTTTTTTATAGTTGTCTTTCAGATATTGGGAGTGAAAAACCAGGGAGAACCCACAAAATAGAGATTACCAAACAATGAATTTCGAGAAGTTATTCTTTTACTCTTAATGTCACTAGTATATTTTTCCATGCGGAGCATTATTTCTTACAATTTCGGGCCTTGTTGAAGGTTGATAACCTATCCGAATAAAATATGAGAGATAATATGCAGGCAGCTCCAATCATGTGTGTATCGCGACGCTATGGGGCGGATATATGGGACAACGCAATCTTCCGAAAAAGCAAGTCCCTGTGTAGCGAAAGAGATGATTGATGATGAGGCGTCCCGCCGTCCGGCGTCGACACAGCGCCCTCTGGCGTAATCTGCCCTATTTGTCATCCGGGTTCACCTTCTTTATAAAGTGGAAAGTATTCTTCCAGACCCAATCAGCTCTTCGCGCCTGACTTTTGTTCGAACTCGACAATAACTCTCCAAGATTACGGACACTTTATCTTTGTGTTATGAGGATTGATTAAACCGAAGGGGGACAAATGAATTTCACACCAATTTCTACGTAGTTGTTGTGTTTCGTCCGCATCGGAATTTATCGGCGACATTAGGGCGCAGGCTGCTGATTTGAAATTATCGCGTTTTTTATTACAATGCCGATTTCGGTCTCTCGATCTTTGTAGTCTTCAGGAAACTCAACAAATTGGGGTATTTGTCTGCCGGCCCTTATCGTTGAGGTTTTTGTCCTTGTATTTGTCTTTCCGTGATGATCCGCAATTTGCTCTATCTCCTCATTTCGCTCTGGCTTCTCCTAGATGGTTTCACCCAGTTGACTTCCGAAATTAATTTTGTTTGTTTTCGTTCCTCTTGAATGCAATTCTCTATCTATTCGAGCTGGAGAATACGTCTAAGAAATAAATGCAATACAGAATACGAGTACTGGCGACACTTATTGAGAGGAGACAGACTAATATTGAGTGTTCAGAATTCAGTGAATACACCCCTGTGCGCGCCCAAACTGTTCCCATATGGTTTGTGTTACCATAAAAGTGTGATTTTGTGAACTTTTCAACCACTTATGATCAGAGACTCGAGAAACACACAGTACCTTATTGTAAATACGTCATTCATCTATTAAATACAGTTAAACGAAATAAACAGTTTTCCTACGTATCATTTTTATACATATTCCACTTACATCTAGAGTTAATTCAAAACATTGAGTGTATAAGTGAAACTGCTAGTAAAATCTCCTCAGAACACTTTTCAATGCTTGAAGTTTGCTAATAACTTGATTATAACACAAACAATCTACTGGTTTTCATTCTTTCAGTTGATGGGACTGACCGCTTCTGATTTTGTTTACAGAACACACCCGATATCCTAACTCGCTCAAGCTACAAGCTTCTGACGGGTTTCCTTGAAATATAGGATGATTGGTTAGATGAAAGTATTATCTCTTAGTTCTTAGTGATTTTTTTTTTTTTATAGAAAACGCCCTTGCGGATTTTAGGATTAGTTTCTTGGAAAACAGATTGCCTAATGAATAATACAGAAATAATATAAACGATAAACAAAGCTAACTGTGACGTTTCAGAGCACGAATCTGACTCTTTTTGCGGGCATGTTCTAGGGGAACAGCGTGCTATCGTTTTGTCCAAATGTCTGTAATTTTAGATGATTGAGCCGAAAATTGTCTCAATCGACTAGGTTGGACTCACCGATGACGAATCCGGTGTCAAAATCGATTCTGTCCGGAAGGCTGGCCGGCCGTCCGACGACACGATAACTGTCGAACGAAGTGAGCTAGCAACTTGAAACTCTCAGTGTAGGTCGCGCATTGGAATGCCACGGATCTGTTCGTTAAAGGGCCAAATCAGTCGAATAGTTTCGGAGTTTTATTTTTTATTTCAGAAACTTCTGAAGTGATTCGATTCAAGCTTAGCAATTAGGTGGAGTATAACAACGCGCAACTTTGAGCTAAATTTTGTCAGGATCGTATTATCAGTAAATTTAAAAAAAAAAATTTTTCAAAGATTTAAAAAAAAAATTTTTTTTTTTCGAAAACCATTTATGATATTCGAAAAAAAATTTCACTTACACTTTGAGCCTCATATTTCACAGCAGTGTACCAAATTTCACCTTTATACTATCGTAAGTTTCGGAGATATCAGGAAAAAATATGTAAAATTTCGAGGTTTTCTTCTCGATATCGTTGATTTTTTCGGTATAACTCGAGGAATACTGCTTCAATCCTGATAAAACTTCGCAGCTAGTTTGAAGATGTTCAACGACAACTTCATGCAAAATTTCGTGATGATCGTGTCATCAGAACAATTTGAAAAAAAAAATTCTGTGATTTTCTTATCATATCATCCTCATTAAATTCTGTATGAACCTTCGAACTGTAATTTCGATGGAGTACTAACGGCCGACTGCGTAAAAACACAATAACTTCCGAAAGAAACAACTTAGAAACTCGATATTTGTAGAGAAGGTTTGGACCTCAATTACGAAGGCCGAATTCGTGAATGGGTAAAATCCACCCAATGATTCCGTAGATATACTCAATCAAAATTTTATTTTTCCAATATTTCCAAAAATACAGATCAGATCGAATTAAAATCCAGTACTTCATCGAAAAATAACAGTTCGAAGTTTCATACAGAATTTAATGAGGATGATATGATAAGAAAATCATAGAAATTTTTTTCAAATTGTTCTAATGACACGATTATCACGAAATTTCGCATAAAGTTGTCTTTCAGCATCTCAAAACTAGCTGTGAAGTTTTATCAGGACTGAATCAGTATTTCTTGAGTTATACTGAAAAAATCAACGATATCGAGAAGAAAACCTCAAAATTTTACATATTTTTTCCCGATATCTCCAAAACTTATGATCATATCGAACCGAATTTTGGTACACTGCTGTGAAATATGAAGTTCAAAGTGTAAGTGGAATTTTTTCTGGATATGATGAATGACTTCCAGGAAAAAAAAATTTTTGGAAAAAAATTTCGAAAAATTTTTTTTTTATTTACTGACAATATGATCCTGACGAAATTTGGCTCAAAGTTGCGCGTCGTCATGCTCCACCTAACTGCCAAATTTGAATCCAATCGCTCGAGTATTTTCTGAAATAAAAAATAAATAACTACAAAACTTCAAGTGCCTATAACTCCGAAACTATTCGACCGATTGGGCCCATTAACGAACTTAACCGCGGCATTCTGATGCGCAACCTATACTGAAAGTTTCAAGTTGCTAGCTTGCTTCTGTCGACAGTTATTGTGTCTACGGCCGGAGAGAATCGATTTTGACACCGGATTCGTCATCAGTGAGTCCAACCTAGTCGATTGAGATCATTTTCAGCTCAATCATCCAAAATTACAGACATTTGGACAAAACGGTAGCACGCTGTTTCCCTAGAACAAGCGCGCAAAAACCTGATATCCTGTTTGGACACCTTGTGTATCGTCAGATATCGACAGTCCCCGATTCTCCAACCTCTCCTTACTCCAGAATTTCCACAGCGAAACAAGCAACGAACCCGGACTCTAATCTCATCGATGGCCACCGGCCTAATGACATTTTTCGTTTATTTGGCCAACATAACTCAATCGGGTCCGATATCGGATTACCGGAATTCGCAATATGGCCGGTCGTTAAGGAATCCGTGCGTATTTATGTTGAGGAAGAAGAGGTCCAAGCCGGAGATTATCGGCCTGCTAGGCTCAGATTCCTATCACGATCCACCACCTTATGCCCACTGCACTGTAAATATTGAAACCCGCTTGATCTGTTTATCTTTGCTCGAGTATTATATCGATTACTATCTTCGTCTCCGCACGTGTCCAAGATACACGTCTCAGAAGGATTTTCTGACCTCTTTATTTCTTACCGGAACAGGTTGGGATCTGTAGAAAAGTAAAAGAAATTCTAGCATTGACGTGAGGCCAGCGCTTGTTCAAATTGGTTGCCAAAGCAGTATTTTTCAAATATTCAAGTCGATTCTGTTTGTGTATTGCTATAAACATTGATATTCAAGTCATAATAGAGCACTAGCAGCACTCTATGGTTAAGCAAGATGAGACGTCAAAATCAGCTGCTGGGGGAACAAACAAAGAGATTTCCCATAAGAGCTAATGTTAACGTTTGGTGTATTATCTGAGTGGAAAAACATTTTGAGACTGTTTTTTTCCTTTTTTAGATTAAATTCAACTATGGAATTTTTTTCAGCTGTGAGCTGTAGTCATAGGTCCAATAGTTATAATCACACCCATTTTTTTAGATTTTTGTCGTTGAAAACTAAATAGAAGCAGGTAGAACCTGCCAAGGTTGAAAGAGGAAGTACGCTTGCTTTTATCTCTACATGGGGATGACTTCCCCGATTCTAAAGTTAAAATTCTATTATTTTCTGCATTATTTTTAACAGGTAATGAACTAACAAAGTTACTTAGCATATTTATGGATAATTATCATTTCAGGACAACCTTTAAACAAAGTTGGTATTGGAATGATATTCAAGATACAATAACAATTATAAATTTATATAGTTTCCATTAGCATGGCATTCTGAAATCATAAACAGAAGATAGATGATAACAGAAGTAAAACACACAACTGTGAATATTTTTGTGGCATTATTTTCTCGATGAGAATAGTCTTCCGACAGGAGGCTCACGTTGAATCTAGGATCCTAGACCATAAAAGTTTGTGAAAATACAGACCAATCATTGTACGATGTTGCCACATAATGCAAGTTGATGCCAAAAGTTTAATATCGGCAACGTCTCAACAATCAGTTAAACATCAGACTTTATTGAATGAAAATATTGACTAGAGTTCCTTTTATTGTATTACAACCATTGTGAAAATAAATACATATTCATCTCATGTTACTATTCAAATATAGAACTCTCAACAACAAATTGTGTTTAATCAAAATTCACTACTTGAAGATGTGGAATCATCTATTTTCCTGGATTATGTTAATCTCAAGCCTCCAAAGTTTGCCAACAACTTGAATTTCACAGGCAAACAACCCAAAACTCATAAAATGGACAATAATTTGCAGCAGTATAACAAATGTCAGTTCACAATAACAATAACAAACTCTTTGTTTGTCTCCCCAGCGGCCATGTTGTGACGTCACCTGCTAGTGCTCTATTGTCAGTAATACAGTGATGCTAGTATGTAGTCTGTTTCTCGTGTTACAGCTGTGTTTGTTGTGAATTTGGTCATAGCAATATCACAGACTAACCAGATGAACCACTCGCGTCATTTACTTAGGAAATCTATGTCAACGCAGATATGACCCTGAATCGAGCTAATCAGAATTTTAGCAGGCGTTTGGGGTGCTTTGGGGTGCCAATCAGATTGCAGGAATAGGATTATGAACATGTGAACAAACTGAAATTAATTTTCGTCCTATTAATTTGATGAATAATTTCGTATCTGTTCCATTTTAGAGTACAATCCAAACAGTTTTTACAACAAAATCAAGTGTTTATTCATCTCTGAGGTTCTATTTTATGATGACAGTCCTCATAATATGCTTTAATTGTACAACAACAATAATTGGAATCGAACTTAGGTGGACTCATTCATAATGGTTATTCTATTATATATAATATAAAGGAATCGCAACTGAAGTAATAGAATTACAACCTCCATTATTCAATTAAAACGATGGGATGTCTAATAAAATTGTATATGATTGCACAACCACAAGGATTGAAATCGAAGTTGGTCTCTATTCTTAGTTTGATTTTATATTGAAATGAATCTCATTTGAGGTGAAATTATCACAACCTATACATTTTCCATTTAATAAATAGTATTTTTCTGTTTGCTTGATATATTGATTTCAAAGAACAAGTTTTCGCCGAAAAAATACCTCTTTTAATGAATTACTGTTGTATATATTCTTTATGGATAAAATAGTGAGGCAATTATTGATTATACTCAACTTGCTGAATTGAATTATGTAAAAACCAGTGTCTGAAACAGTTTGGCAGACTTCACGTAAACTTGGTATACTTACTACAATACGTTGAAGTTATCTTTATTCAGAATAAGGAACTAATATTTATTCATAAATTGATTGACACTATTTTTTTTTTCTTTTTGACATCTCTAATGTATACTGATCTTATTAAAAGAACAATAATCATAGAACCAAAATAAACTAATGCTGCTGAGAATATCTCCAGCTTCAACACCTTCCCTCATTGGAATATTTTGGTTAATCCCATTTTGTTCCTTAGCATTTGAAGTCGAGGTTTGAACAAAGGTTTTGTCATTAAGTCTGCTAATTGGTCCTCTGTTGAAACTTTTTCTACTTTCATTTCCCCATCTAAAACTAGTTCACGCACAAAGAAATGCCTTATATGTATATGTTTAGTGCGTCTGTGAAATTCTGGGTTTTGACTCAGCTTAATAGCAGCTTCATTGTCTACCATCAATGTTGGAACTGACTGAAAACTGAGTATTTCTTTGAACAATCGCTTTAGCCATTCTATATATATAGGAATACCGAGGATGCGATATTGGAACTTGTAAAAGAAATACATTCAAATTTTAGAAACAAGAGAAAGAATCTGGCTGTGTTCATGGATCTTACTAAGGCATTTGATACTGTCTCACATGAGAAGCTTTTCGAAAGACTTGAGGAAGTGGGAATTAGGGGAGGACCACTGAATCTACTAATTAACTATTTATCAAACAGGAGTCAGTGTGTGAAAATTAATGATATATATAGTGAAACGCAGATAATAAACACAGGTGTACCTCAGGGTACAGTTCTGGGCCCCCTCCTCTTTCTTATATACATAAATAACATCGGGGAAGTATTCGAAGAGTGTACTGTTGTAGCATATGCTGATGACGCAGCGTTATTATTTTCTGGTGATTCTTGGAACGAGGTATATGAACGAGCAGAGAGAGGTGTTAATACTCTCCATACCTGGCTAAATGAAGGTCTCTTAGCTTTGAATTGTAACAAAACCTTTTTTATGACCTTCAGTGCTTCATTGGCTGATCAACCAACACAAACTACAATAAAAATCCATAATCCCCAGTGTACACACAATAACTGTAATTGCCCGCAAATCAACAGAATTGACAAAATTAAATATCTAGGTATATTTCTAGACCAAAATCTAAAATGGGACGCACATCTTGCCTTTTTAAATAAAAAAATCAGAAATATTTTTTATAAGTTCTTCCAATTGCGCGACATATTAAGTGAGGAAATGCTCAACATGTTATATTACTCATTGGTTGAATCAAATTGGAGATATTGGATTGCGGTGTGGGGAGGAGCCTACAATAACGTATTTAGATCAGTGATGACTTGCCAGAATTTGATCTTGAAAATCATGTATAGAAAGCCCTTCAACTACCATTCGATGGATCTTTATAAAAACTGTAATTTACTGAGAGTTAGAAATTTATATGTACACGTCGTCATAAATCATATAATTGAAGCAGATCGAACCCAATATGAGAATCGGTTTTATAAAACGAGATATGTTGATCAGAATAACTTGTCTGTACCTTTGATGCCTACTGATTTATGTCAGAGATTCTTAACTTATTTTGGACCTAAATTATTTAACAAACTGCCAAAGGATATAAAAGTTCAGTCAAACTCAAGATCATTCAAAATAGTAACTAAGAAGTTTTTACTTCAAAACCAAGAATACTTTAACGATATCTTTTGATTTTGTGGACTTGTGTTTATGTTTGATTGTATGATGATCATACCTTGCCTACCTTGCTTTCTCCTTCTTGTCATTATCCTTTCTGATTTATATTGAATAGTTTTTTTTTTGGGAATTTTGATCAGCACACAAGATTGATCTTAGGCTGACTGAATTCCTTGAATTTTGCAGGGTGGTATAACACGTAGTACTGTATTTATTGAATGTATTTCAAATATTTAGTTGAGACTGCCTGTGAATGGAAATGTTTGATTTATATACTTAGCTAATAAAATTTGATTTGATTTGATTTGATTTCCCGTGCAGCTTCACTAGCAGCCACTATTTTAGCCTCTGTTGTGGAAATTGCAACAGATGTTTGACGCTGACTGAGCCAAGATATAGCTCCACCAGCATACATGCATAAAACGCCAGAAGTTGAGCGTCCTGTTTCACAATCTCCTCCGTGGTCTGCATCACTGTAGGCCACTAACTCATCTCTTTCCTTCGACTTGTAGCTAAGTCCAAGATCCATTGTGCCCTTCAGATAACGAAATATCCTTTTAACCTTAACACAATCTGCGTTCGTTGGATTTTCTAGCTTTCTTGAGGCGACACTGACATGATTAGTCTTTGTCGTATGCCATAATGGTTTAGCGTTTTTCTGACTCTATTATTGTCGAACTCACCACCATTATCTGATAAAACTTCTTTCACACCATAACCTGCAGCTTTAATTTCTTCTAGGACAATGTTCAAATTATCTATCACTTCTGATTTGTGTTTCATGAAATATATAAAACGATATCTGCTATAATCATCCTTGAATAAGACATAATATCGATAGCCGGATTTGGATGGGTCAAATGGACCACATACATCTGTATGTAAGAGTTCACCAGGTGCTTTGGCTCGACATCTTGTACCAAATTTGAGTACATGAGCTTTTCCATAGATACAACCTTCACACTGGACTATACGTTTGGTCATAATCAACCCCCTTCTTCTGAGAGTATCCTTTTATAACCAGTCTAGCTTTGTACTTTTCAACAGAGCCATCAGGATTCGTTTTTAGCTTGAATACCCATTTGCAAGGAATCGCCTTTTTTCCAGGTGGTAATCCTTTCAAAATCCAAGTATTATTTTCCTTCAAAGATTGTAACTTCTGCTTCATTGCTGTAATCCAGTGTTCTTTTTCATTACAAGTTATGGCATCCATGTAATTTAAAGGTTCATTTGATTCACATATTTCTGCAGCAACTGTCTTATTTTATGTCCTCGTGATTTACAGTATTTACAAAATAGATTGCTTCTTTTGTTTACTGTATACAAAACTTCCTGTTTAGTCTCAATTTTGCTTGATAATGCTTTTTCATAAGCAACCAATTGATTTGTCAAGTTATCTATTGTTCTTTCTTTGTTTGATATGAGCATCCAACTTGACTTGAACGAGAAGTAATCAGAAGGTAGAGTTTCTAGTATTTTACAGATAAGTAAAATTTCAGGTAAATCACATTTACACTCATTTCCAGCAGTCATTTTGTCCTTCAAAATATCTTTCTGAAGTTTGTCCCAAAGATTCTTCAGTTTTGATGTATGTGTGGCTATATCATCATCTGCTTGTTTTACATAGCTGAAGAATTGCATGCATAGGTCATAGGTCTTGTCCTCGACATTGCCATCATAAAGCCTGTGCAATTCTAGCCAAACTTCTCTAGCGGATGTGAAACGCATTACTTTTTCTAAAGTTTCTTGTGTCATATTTAGAGTCAGAATTAGTAAAGCATTATTATCGGCTTGATTGAAATCTGATAAGTCTTTCTCGTACCTGGTTTTATCAACAGTTGTAGCATCTTCTGGTAAGGATTTAGGGGCTTTTAAATTTCCTTCGATAACCTCTAGACCGCCTTTAATTCCTCTTAACAAAATGCACAATTTATATTTCCAGGTTGACCAGTTTGACTTCCCCTCTAGCAAACCAATTTGTATTTTGCTTGTATCCATCTTCTGATTTTAACTCTCTTTCAATTTGTAAATATCTTCTCGTTTATTCTGTTTCTTCAACCTGAACCACGCTCTGCTACCACGTTGAAGTTATCTTTATTCAGAATAAGGAACTAATATTTATTCATAAATTGATTGACACTATTTTTTTTTTCTTTTTGACATCTCTAATGTATACTGATCTTATTAAAAGAACAATAATCATAGAACCAAAATAAACTAATGCTGCTGAGAATATCTCCAGCTTCAACACAATATAGTTACTGAAAACTTAACGAATAAAAATTTATATGAGTAATAATTGATAGTGTTATGGAAAAGATAAGACAATGTAGTTTTTAAAGGAAATATATTTCTTGTTTATAAATTTTTAAAGTTTCTTCATTTCTTACACATTAATTCGATTGTATTCACACATATTAGAAAAAGGTTTGCAATGTAATAAAACACACCCAAACTCCCAGAAGATTTTGGGGGTTTTCCCTATAAGTGTCACTACAAAGTTTCTCTGATTAAGGTAAACTGGTTTTCCATAACATTTTTCCAAAATTTTCATTTACTCCAACCGAGTTCTTCTATAGGAGTTTAAGATGTGAGTTTTACATTTCGATTTTAGATATTCCAAAGTCAAGCATTTGATTTGACAACTGATTTGAGGAAGAAAAAAGTGTGGTTATGTCTGTTGTATTTCTCAAGGTCGGAAAGACGCCATTCCTGCAAACGATGAAGTAATTTGCCTTGTTGGTCTGTGGCAATATTGCTATTACGGACTCAAATAATCGGTGATGTAAGAGCTGACAACACTGTATTCTATGATTTGAGAGCGAAAACGAAGAAGAAAATATCCCTACTTAATAAACTTTTTTTTTCAGTTTTCTATGCTCTCGCGTACAAAACCTCTATTTACGCTTTTTGAATTTATGTAACAGAAAATCCAATCACAGTCGAATTGACCATTGACCAATATCCTGGATACAAATAGTATATAAGTTACCAGAAATCAAATGCAGCAATTTTATTCTCAGGCACAATAATTTGATGAACTTTTCTGAAGGCAACTCAAAGGAATTGCTGGTATTTATTCTAAGAATTATCCTCAAATTGAAATATTCTAGAGAACCTTGAACACATTTCCATTAGCACTTACCCTCCTATTTTCAATACTTTCGAATTCTTGCAAAAATACCATATTCCCTTTCAACTTATCTCGTTTTCAAGCATAGCAAGTACTATTTTGAGGTTGCTAAGATAGTAGTATTTATAGTGAGATTCTTGTTCAATTGGCAGATCATATTGCTCAGAATCGATGATCAGAATACCAGTATTTCTGATCTTGTTATTACAGTCTTTTTCCTGGCAAAATTGCTATTTGCAAACCGAATAGGCCTGATTTGAGTAAATAATAACGATTGTTAGAAAATAACAACGAAATTTGAAAAATTTTTTTCAAATATCTCCTAAAATATTGTAGAACATTGACTTCAATCTTCATGTGTATTTTCATTGAAAACTGAGGGATACCTTCCATGAAAAGTTTTCAGAAATATCCTCAAAAAACAATTAGTGATTTTTTTATTAACTGATGATGCGATCTCAACGAAATTTTCCGATCGTAGTTTCTGAGATATTTCCGAAATGACCTCAAAACTTCAAATCGGTACAACTTCAATTGGTGGCCCATAAAAAAAATTAACTGTCGCTTTTTGATACGCAATCTATCCTGAAATTTTTAAGTAGCTAGGTTTTTCCGCTTTCAAGTTATCGTGTATCTTAATTGGTGAGTCCAACCTAGTCTTTCGAGACCATTTTCGGGAAAAAAAAATGAAAATTACAGGCTTTTGGACAAAACGATAGTGAGTTGTTTCCTTGTACATGCGAGCACAAATACGAATCATCGAAATTTTTTTCCAACTACTTCAAGAGTTTCATCATGATCGGGTCAGTATATTTCGAGTTATTCAGGAAATAAAATAGTACCGTGGAACAAAATATGGAATTTGACATATTTTTACCGATATCTTAGGATATTGAAATAGGATTCAACTGAAATTAGCTAAACTGTTGTGAAATGCCGATTTCAAGGCCTGAACAGAATTTTATTGAAATATGAGGAATAGTTTCCGACAAAAAAAAATTTTATAATTTTTTTCTCAATTCACTTCATACGCGATCCCAACGACCATTCTGCCAAAAATGTACTCCGTAACAGTTTGGTTGATTTGTCCCATTAATGAACTCGATAGTCACATTTTTATATGCAATGTACCCTGAGAGGTTCGAGTCGCTAGCTCTTTACATTCCCAAATTATCGTGGCAACAGTCGGCCAAATGTCCTCTTAACTATTCAGTTGATTTGAAATAAATAATATACCTCGAAAAATTTTTTCGTAGGCAGTGATTTCAAGAAATTGAGGACACTGGCTATGCTAATCGACTCAGATTTCCAGAAGAAATGCTAGAGACGTTCATGAAACTGAAAACACTCTGTTTTGTCCCCAGAATCCGTGATCTCATTCTTCTTGACTATTTTCCTTGAGGATACCTGAGAGCACTTTATAGTCGAGTTGATACAAGTTGTAATTGTACATGAAGGTATATAATCTTTCAAATTAGTTAGTTCAACGAAGTTTTTAGAATGTGCACTTTGTCATGGCTCATTTACTTTGAGACGATGGTACCTGATGAAATTTGTCACCGAATGAAAGTCTACCATAACAGTTTTGTTCATGCACAACTTTCAACCCCCTCACGTGAAACATTCTTTTTTTCTCCATTAAAGGGTTCGTCAGGGTTGAAAGTTGTGCATGAACAAAACTGTGATGGTCGACTTTCACTCGGTGACAAATTTCATCAGGTACCATCGTCTCAAAGTAAATGAGCCATGACAAAGTGCACATAACGGAAACCTCTTTGAAGTAACTAATTTTTCAGAAAAAAAAATATTTACTTGAAAATATATGCATGCCTGTAAAGAAGATACGAAGACCTTGCCAAAAAAGAACCACATGACCCACTCTCCCTATTCAAAAAACTTAGAGGGTTGATGGGGTTGGAACAGGGTACAACAAAAATCCTTCAAAATTGCATAAAAATTTGGTAAAAGTGAAACAAAATTGACCTGTTTCAGGATTTAGTTGCCAAATATTTCTCTTTTGAGAAAATGAATTTGTTCCATAATTTTTACGCGCACTGTATAATTAGTTCATTGCCAATGAACGAATCGTAAACACCCGATACTCTTTCTGGTCGCCTGAATATAAAATAATGGAAAATATTTCCTCATTTTTTTTACACTATATAATCAGTCAACTAATAGAAAAATAATCTTCAGGAAGTGAACGTAGACATATGTCATTCAGCTTATCTTTCTGTTCGCAATGATCCCTTGTTGATATCAATCAACAGCTTAAGCGGAATCGGTTCGTACAAAAGTTCTGACTTGTTCACAGAACCGGTCGATATGAAAGGTTTTATCGTTAATTGACCCTTCAGTTTGGAAAAACGAACAAAATACTCGGAACTAATGACTGTTTCCGTCGTTCCCCTTTGAAAATAATCTGGATGGAACGTCTAGCTATGATGGTATATGTGGAAATTGCATGCATGGGACTAGCCAATTATGAAAACCCGAACAATTGTTCGCAGCCAGTTGAGTTTGCACAGTTAATCTACACGAAATCTCTTGTAGGCACAAATACAACATAATTGTTGACACTTTTGAACAAACTGATGGTAGAGTTCATCGAACATGCGGAACATTTCATTTATGTGGCGATTTTGAAATGATATTGTGAACATATTTGCTGATGGTTGTCGATGTACGCCCCTGGTCATTGTCTCATCAGAGAAATTCATAAAAAGCATACACGCGGCTTTCATTCACCTGACGTTGTTCAAAATCGTAGTCGTGTTTGGATGTCGTTGAAAATTACTGTTTCGTCTAGATTTTTCAAACGACAGTGGCGTAGGTATTCTGAGTACAATAAGAGTGATATGGATAGAAGGATATTTCGGGAGGAATTTGCCATATTTTTCAGGTTTTTTTCTGGGTTCTCCATTTTCAATACCTGAAAAAAGACTGTTAAAAATTATTATTCATAACAAACGCCCTTGCAGAGGGCGATACTCAAACTATTTGCAAGGGCAGTTGCTCGGAAAAATGTTGCCTGATAAACAATATCGGAATATTTAAACGATCTACGAATTGAACGGTGCAGAGTCTATATCTCTAATTCTTTCCTTGCAAGAGAATAATTCTAACAATGTTTTCGACTCTACAGGTTTCCCATACTGGTTAACCATTTACCATAGATTCATAATTGGTTTATTTTCACTGATAATAATCGAATAAAATATGGTATGTTATGGTCAGGAATGACAACGCTGTTTGGCTCTCATCAGAAAAAAGCAATTTATAAATTCTGATACAACACAGAGAAAAAGGATCTCTTAAATCAAATATCAACATATTCTCGAATTAAATAATCTTCCCCCAAGAATAACAATTTCAAATTGCACAATATACTTCTATTCTCAACTCATTCCGTTGTTTGCCTGTTAACATGAATTTTTTTGAATCGAATTTAGTTAAACCAAAACATACGTTCTCTTTACTTAAGAAAACCATTTTAGCTAATCATAGTTATCTTGGATCAAGAATATCATTTCTTATTTAATGTGTTATGTTGTCGAAAGCACGTACACGTGGTCCCCTCGACCAATAAGCGGTATTAGCGCTGAAGACGCGTATGGAATGTAGAATCGCAGAACATAGGTATTTAGATAGAAAACAACGCAATGGCCGCCGTAGGGAATAGTGAACAAGTGAGTTTATGTTTTTGATGGTGCATTGTGAATTTGGTGTAAATGGAGAACTACTTATCAATATCAAGGGAGCTTTTCGGGAACAGAGTTTCGAAAGTCAAAAGAAAAGGTTGGTTTTAAAAATAAGTTTGATAACTCGAGAACAAAGTTTGAATTGAAATATGTTGGTACATGCCTACATGCATGTGTGTAATGCACAAACATTTTCACACGTATACCTACATTCGGGAACTCCAGACTACACAATTTAGTTTAGGTTGGCGGTCGAGAGCAAACATAGTAACCTAGCAAATTGTTTCAAAAGACTTATGCTCTTCAATCTTCGAAACCCTGTTCCCAAAAAACTCTCTTGTTGGAAGGTGATTCTCCATTTGCACCTCATTTATGATTGATATCTTCAAACATTTCTAAAAGCACTGCCGTGAAGGCAACAACTTTTGCGCGCATGTTCAATGTAGATGACCGCTTCAACAACGAATTTGAACATGCACGCAAAAGCTGCTGCCTTCACGGCAGTGCTTTTTGAAATTTTTACTGATAAATTACTGGATTTCAATTCGATCTAATCCGTATTCTTGGAAATATTGGAAAAATAAAATTTTGAATGGTTATATCTACGGAATCATTGGGCGGATTTCACCCATTCACGAATTCGACCTTCGTAATTAAGCCCCAAACCTACTCTACAAATATCAAGTTTCTAAGTCGTTTCTTCCGGAAGTTATTGTGTTAACGGTCAGCCTAATGGCTCAGGTTAGTTAGTTTCTTCAGACAAAGAAGTCTCAGAACAAGTTGTTCTCTCTTCAAAGTGAAAGGGAAGTCGGCCATATGCAACCTCCATCCCGGACCCACCATTTGAAGCCTTATGCTCCTTCCTTATGTTCTTTATTCAGAGCTCCGACCACTTGAACTAACGTACGACGTGCGGATTGGCATAAATTCAAATGAAATGAAGTGCGGCCATGTAATTGGTCAAGTTCATAAGATTATTAATTGTTTTCTATAAGAAAAGCCTACACGCCCATCAGGTGAATTTTTACAGGTGACATGCATTGATTGGATTGATTTAGGCGAATAATGTTGCACACTGTTATGTGGGTAGTTATCTAGATTTATCAATCAGGTGTGGGATTGGTTTCTGATCATTACAAATGTTATTACTAGAGTTTTAGGATGCGACGATGCATGAATATGGGAAGTTCCTAAGTAGAGGTCGTGGAATAAGAAACAATCGTTCACTGGTATATAGGGTGATCAAATTTCTATGGATAAATGCAAGGCAATATTTCATCAACATCAAGGGAGTTTTTCGGGAACAGAGTTTCGAAAGTCAAGAAGAAAAGGTTGGTTTTAAAAATAAGTTTGATAACTCGAGAACAAAGTTTGAATTGAAATATTTGGGTTCATGCCTACATGCATGTACCTATGTTATACACAAACATTCGTGAACTCCAGACTACACAATTTCATTTCAGATTGGAGGTCGAGAGAAAACATAGTAACCAAGCAAATCGTTTCAAAAGACTTCTGCTCTTTGATCTTCGAAACCCTGTTCTCAAAAAACTCTCTTGTCAGAAGGTGATCCTCCATTTGCATCTTATTTATGATTGATATCTTCAAAAATGATCAAACAAGACTTCTTAAGATACCATACATTTTTAGTATCTGAGAGTCGCTAATTGCAGCGAACATATTGTATTCTCTTTGTGAAAGAAACATACATAGCAAACATACCCAGTAATTTTTGTAAGATTTCTCATTTGGACCAATCGTGATTCCGCTTGAATCAAGAGTATCATTGTTAACATGGGTCTAGAGTATTTCTTCGAAAAATCAAACTAATATTTCGTTGGACCTTTTCAAGAATACCATTCTCTTGAACGAATGCGGTTACAAATTGATTTAAGAGAACCTTTTCCTCTGTGAACCTACACGAAATCTTCTGATCATATAATCCTCACGAAATTTGCAACATAAAAACTTGACGTAAGAAACAACTATGAACCCCATCATTTGTAGATTTCAATCTATTACGAAGGCCGGAATCGTGAATGGGTATAATACACCTAATTATTCCGCAAATATAGGTAACCATTCAAAATTTCATTTTCCCAGTATTTCCAAAAATACAGACTGGATCAAATTGAAATCTCTAACTTGGTTGAAAAATAACGACTGGAAGGTTCGTGCAGAATGTCGATAAGAAGATCGCAAAAATGTGTTTATAAACGTTAAAAGTTAAGCTGCGTTTGGCAGGTCAGTATATGGAAAAGTAACAGCATTGGCAATGAATTTGAAGAAGCGCATATTATTCGTAAAATTTTTGCGATGAAATTAAATTAATATAGTTTCATTTGGTACTTTAGATGAACCCTGTGAAAAGTAATTTGTTCTTTCGACAGATGACAAGGAAGGCACCGACCCTGTTACACATTCGACGATATTAATGTTCTCTTATCGCTCATGCATAAAAATAACAGGTTATTCCATTCGTTCAGAGAGACGATAAATGCTGTGGGTTGAATTTTAATGCTCTGATATAACGAATCAGATTTATTGTTCATAAAATTTTTTTTCGTCACTCGTAAACAAACATGAACCATACATGAAATAATATTGGGACTGTTCTAATTTTAGTCTAATGCGGTTTTGAGATAGAATGATGTTAGACACGTGGCTGAGCACATATGGAAATTAGTCTTGAAGAAGTTTTATCACGTAGCATGGTAATTATTACGTACGGCACACAAAATGACCGAGGTTTACCACATTTTTTTATGACCTCATTCTATTGTTGTACATCAGTTTTTTGAATGAGAGAATGATTTGGGATTCTTCGTTGAATATTTCCTTGGAGATTCAAGCTGTTATGATTCCTTAGGCACCAGTTTTATAAGTATGTTGGTATCGTCCGCATACATCAGTATATCCTCATGATCTTCTGTTTCGCACTGTATTTCTTACTGTACAAGTGGGTCTAACAAAATGGGTTCCTCGATCAGGATGTATCTATGTAGACCAGAAAAAGGAAGGGTCCCGCAATACTCCCCTGAGGTACACCATAACCAAGTATTTCATCAGGTGAAGTGGAACATCACCATCAACTTCAATGAATACACTTTGGACTATATTCACTGGAGCTCTCCATTCTCCATGAATCATTAATTTGTGCATTGGAAGTTTCAAGTCGCTAACCTGTTCCGCTTATCGGCTTCTCTTAAGTGAGTCTAACGTAGTCTACTGAGACCATTTTCGGCAAAGAATTAATAATAATAATAATACTTTATTCATCCTTTCAGATACCACAGAGATATATAGGACATGTCAATAAATACATAATATTACAACTTAATCAGTTCAGTTCATCTGAATAGAATTCCTCCAAATCATAGTATGCCTTGGAACATAAAAATTTTTTACCTCCTTCTGAAATTGTTTCTCATTCAGTGACTTGAACCTATTAGGTAAATGATTGAATAAAGCAATACCAGCAAATTTGGGGGATGATTCGAATTTGGTAGTAGTGTGCTTTGGTATACATAAAATATTTTGGTGCCTAGTGTCATAACTATGGAAATCGGAACATTTCGCGAAACAATTAATATTTGATCGCACATATAAAAGGCAATTCAGAATATATATACAGAGAAGTGTAAGTATTTCAAAACTCTTGAATATCTGGCTGCACGAATCTCTCGGTTTTAAGCTGAATATCAGACGAATGATCTTTTTCTGCGTGATGAATACTCGATTGCACTCTGACGATGCACCCCATAGGATGGTATTGTAGTTAAGGTGACTGTAAACCATAGAGTAATAAATACTCATGAGTGTTTCAGGAGAGACGGACCTCTTCAAACGATGTAGGGCGTAAATAAGATTTATTCAGCGTTCGGCACAAATGCTCCACCTAAAAGTTCCACCTCAAAAACCCTTCAACGCGCAGTCCCAGAAACTTGACATATTCAACAGTGCCGAGAGAATTACCTGCGACACTCACCACCAGTGGATTAGAACTAACGAAATCACGGTTTTGAAACTTAATTATTTAAGTTTTCGCCAAGTTTACAACAAGGGAGTTCATACGACACCACTCAATAAATCGCTGGATAAGTTCCTCACATATTCTTTTCAATTCTTCAATACTGTTCGCCCTTATCGCTAAAGAAGCATCATCTGCAAAAAGTATTAAGATGAATACAACAAAATAGTCCTGTAAGTCATTGATAAATAACAGAAATAACAAAGGTCCAAGAACTGACCCTTGAGGAACACCTAACTTAGTGAAGTATTTTTCAGAGGAACAATTATTATGATCGACGAAAATTGTTCTATTAGACAGGTAACTGAGTATCCAATCGAGAAATACACCCCTGAATCCAATCTGATACAATTTGTCGAAAATGAACTTGTGTTGCAAACTGTCAAATGCACGTGAGAGATCAAAAAAGATTCCCGCGACGTGGTCACCTCCATCCAAACAGATATGAACGGACTCGTTGAATTCAGAACAGGCAGTCTGCGTTGACCTACCGATCCTGAAACCATGTTGTTGGTTGGAAAGTACGGAAAATTTCGTGAGCAACTCGCTCATTCGCTGGTACACTATTTTCTCAAATACCTTGAACAGTTGGCTCAAGATTGATATGGGGCGGTAGTTAGCTATGTTATTTGTAGCGTCTCCTTTGTGAACGGGTATCACTTTGGCGAGTTTCAATATTGATGGAAAACATCCAGAAGTAATAGATTTATTGATAAGATTGTAACGTTACAAAACGCTCCACTGCCGATTTCAGTTTCAATCGCGAAAATACGTCATACTAATAATTTCAATTCCAATCGCAAGCAAAAACGCCTTACTGAAATCATATGATCGGTCGCTAAAAAACGCTCTTCGCTTTGACAGTTGAGTGTGTGTTTCGCATGCGCGACCCTAATTCGGTCTAGCCGATGGAAAGTTCTTTCTCTTTTACCGGTAGGAAGTTGTAGATTCAACACCTTGCTAGAATTTAACGAATAAACGAACTTCGTAATCCATTAACATCGTGGAATTTTGAAGTTTTATTGTTTCTTATAAGACGTCTATTCAAAACGCGTCTTTGTACCGGGGCTACCGCCTACTGCTTCATCTTTGTACCGGGGCTACCGCCTACTACATGATCTTTGTACCGGGGCTATCGCCCACTGAAACATCTTTATACCGGGATTATCGCCCACTGAACCATCTCTTCACCGAGCTACCGATTACTGGATCATCTTTTTACTGGGATTAATGCCCATTTGAATATCCTACTACCGTACCCAGAGTTTGACTGGATCATCTTGGTACTAGAAGCAATTATAACTGGATTATCTTAGTACTGGAGCTGATCATGGTTGGAATACCTTTATACCGAGGCTGATTATTGCTGACATACCTTAATTCTGGACTTTTGCTCTGGATGGAATCTCTTGGAACTAGACTACCTGCATAATACCTGTATTTTGGAGGATCATACCACCGGATCCTTACTTTTAAGATAAGTGCTTCTTCGAATCCCGGATCTCAGATTCATTGTACCTAAATTTGTGTTTGTAAATAGCAATTTTAATTGTAAAGTTGAAATAAATAGATAGGGAGTAAGAGGTTGCATCATTACCACCAGATTAACGATTGGGGATACATTCAGGAGTTAATTTGATTTCAAGATTTGATAGATGTTCAGCCACTAGGGGAGCGATAGATTTAAGTATCCTTGCAGAGATCATATCCGGTCCCGTACCACCACCATTTTTCAAACTTCTCACAACAGTCAAGACCTCATCCGCGACAACGGGAAAGAAGAAAAAGTTACAGTCCAATAATCTCTGCCCTGTGCAAGAATTCGAGATTTGGCCTCCGTAATAGCTAAGTAAGGATTGCTGACTGACCTCTGTGAAATATTTTCCGAATGCTTCAGCCACCATTTTAGGGCACGCTATAAATTTGCCATCAAATTCAAGAGAAATATTTCTTTTCTCTCTAAATTGCCCCCTCAGTTCATCATTAATATACTTCCACACCGTTTTATTAACATTTGTGGACTTCAAGAAAAGATTTTTATTATAATCGAATTTCGCAGAGCTCAGTGATCGAAAATAATGGATTTTGGCGTCTTTATATTTATCTCGGGTTGTTTGAGAGTTCGTGCACTGCGCAAGCCAATGTAAGTTGCGTAAATTTGCCTTGAATTGAACAATTTGTGAATTTACCCATTTTGGTCGACACGAGTGTGAACGATTCTGCAGTTTCAAAGGACTGTGGTGTTTCAGTTGATTGGCATGATCGCCATGTGGTGTACCCCGGTTGGGGTTGGTTCGTCCAGTTGGTTTGTACGGGAGAGGGTTGGAAATAACACTCGAAGAACTCGTTAGAGGGTTTAATTACTATGGGTGATTACTACGGCGACACATCAATGAACGCTCCGCTTCATTGTTCTTACTCACTCCCTGTCTTCATAATACAATAACAAAATATTATATATGTTTTGTCAAGGTGTTTACAAGCATATTATGATAACAGACGTGGGAATTCAATATCAGTAGGTCATCCATCTAAGCACATTTTATGGATGATGCGAGGTTCTCTGGACCTTGCTCGTCTTCAAGTAATAATTGCCAACTCTATGGAGGACCTCAGGATATCCACAAACTCCTGAAAATTGTCCTCGACCGATTGACCGCTACAGACACTCCGAAAATCAATTATTATCAATTATCGTAGAATTATCATAGAAAATCGTTTAGTTTAGTTTAGTTTATAGTTTTCTGAGGAGTAACATTCCACTGCGACCTTAAGGTCTATTGTGTCCCCCGTCAGAGCTGTTTTCGCGCTGCCTAACCTACAGCCATTGTATAAAGCTATGCTACAGCTACAGCAATGCTACAGCTCGCCCTCCAGCTCTAGAGCTCTAATGAACTCCAATATCTGTGAGGGCTTCAAGGAGTCTTCAGTTAGCCACCCTGTATAATAATTTTTCGACTAATAGAAATGAGAGAACACATAAATCGAATCAACTAAAAACGACGAATTCATGAATATTGGACATTATATCTTCCTGGACCTAATGGTGAAGCTATAGAAAATATTTTAGCCACTTGAAGGTTCTTTATTCCGTAGTTGGAAGAGGGATGTGGTTATTTCCGCAATTTAAATGACAAAACTACCGAGACAAAATAAATGGAACTTGAGGAGACCATTCTCCTTGAATCGGCAAATTCCCGGATGCTCATGCACAAAGTGGTACATGTTTATTTCGCGTCACATAAATCCAGCGATGTAAAAAAGAGGTGAAAACAACCCCGGCAATAGTTCCGAAAACATAAACAAAGACCGATAAAAAGTATGACTCCGGAAGGTCGCCTTTGAGAGCTTTTATTTATATGTCGTTATTAAAAATCATTCCTGGCAAGGTCAGATGTGGAGCGATATTATGTATTGGTCTGAGTCCTTGAGAACTGCAGGATCCTTGAAGAACTTTTATCGACTTCCCGGGAAGTGCAGACATAAAATCCAATAAAACCTGAAGGGATTTCATCGAACAAGTAACTAACTGCGATTGCAGTAACATCGTTGCTAATGCATCCCACCCACTATGATGCACTCATACTTTACCTTGAAATAATTTATATGAAAGCCCAGACTGAATGACCCATATATCTCGAACAAAGTAAATCGATAATGGAACTGAGGGATAACAGAATGTCATGATTATGTCCTTGAATTCGTTCAATTTTCACGCGCTTGTTCTAGGGAACGCGCTGTTATCCCTGAAGAAGAATCCGTGGTCAAATTCAATTCTGTCCGTTCGTCCGTATGTGTTCTAACTTTCGAAGGAAAAGACTTAGCGACTTAAAATTGCCAGATTAGGTTTGGAATCCAAATATCTCGGTTAAGTTCGCTAATGGGTGAAATCGGTCTGATAGTTCCGGAGTTAGGCCCATTTGAAATTTTGAGATTAATTCCTCGATATCTCATGAAGTATTGACGCCATCAAATTGAAACTTCGTAGACAGTTTTGAAATACTGACGCGCAACTTAGAACAAAATTTCGTGTGGATCCCATCATTAGAAGATTCTTAAAAAAAATTCATTCGAAAATTTTGAAATTTTCGATGAAAATTTTTTTTTTCTCTGCAAATATTCATTAGACTTCAATGAAATTCAGCACAAACCTCAGGGTCAGTATGTTACAACAATGTTTCAAATTTCAATTCGATTCGATATTAACTTTCGGAGATGTAATGAAAGAAAATTGTGCCAAGTTTTTTTATTTAGAAACTCAACGTTATTTCCGCAATATCTCAAGAAGTACAAATGCAATCAGATTGAAACTTCTTTATCAGATGGAGATCACCAACACCCAACCAGGCGCAAAATTTCGTGTTGATCTAATAGTTAGAATTTGAAAAAGCGCGTATTTCATTCTGATGTCAAATGGGTGAAATTGAATGGATTGTACACATACAATGTGGAACAGTGAAATATAATTGATTCAGTGGCCAGGACAGGTTTAAAGCTTGTTTAGGAAGGCCAAGTTCAGAATGCACGAAATGAAGAAAACCGATTTTTGATATCGGATTCTTAATCAGTGAGTCCAACCTTGTGGTTTGAGACCATTATAAATGACATTTTTCCTTCGTTTAGGTACGTTTACATTCATAGTTGTCACGACATGACTACGGATTCATTATTATGTAACAGTGAAACTTCGGAATATTTCACCTACATCCAACAAAATCTAGGGAAAATGTTAAAGTTCTACATGAAGAGTTATCATTTATGTATAGTTCCATTTTGAATTTTCTTCGAATATGATGAATAGCTTCAAAATCAATTTCCAGTTTTTCTCTGATTTACTTACTGTACCACCCCGACAAAATTTCGCACAAAGTTGAACGTTGTTTTGCTCAAACTACTTGCCAAGTTTTAATCCAATCGCTCAAGTAGTACTTGAAATATCAGGAAAATAACCTGAGAAATTCAAATGAACATAACAACGAAACCGTTTGGCCGATTTTGCCCATTGACGAATTCAACCATAGTGCATTCGGAAATGCAACCCACCCTGAAAGTTTCAACTTGATAGGATTCTCCGTACACCTGTAATCGTGCCAAAGGCCGGTCGGCCAGCCACCCGGACATAATCAATTTTGACACAGGATTCGTCAGCGTTGAGTCCCACCCCAGTCGTTTAGGAACACTGTCGAAAAACAATTCGAAAATAACATACGTTCAGGCAAAATGATAGCATGCTGTTTTTCTAGAACATGCGCGCAAAGAATGCAAAAAAAATCTAGAAAAGCACTGCCGTGAAGGCAGCAGCTTTTGCGCACATGTTCAATGTATAGATGACAGCTTCGGCAACGAATTTTAACTTTTAACTTGTTTTTTTTTCGATAAATTACGAATTCGACCTTCGTAATTAAGCCCCAAACCTTCTCTACAAATATCGAGTTTCTTATTCTTCTCTTCCGGAAGTTATTGTGTTTACGATCGGCTACGGTCGGCCTAACGGCCGACTGCGTAAACACAATAACTTCCGAAAGAAACAACCTAAAAACTCGATATTTGTAGAGGTTTGGACCTTAATTACGAAAGCTGAATTCCTGAATGGGTAAAATCCACCCGATGATTCCGCAGATATACCCATTCAAAATGTTATTTTCCCAATATTTCCAAGAATACAGATCAGATCGAGTTGAAATCCAGTACTTCATCGAAAAATTACAGTTCGAAGGTTCATACAAAATTTAATGAGGATGATATGACGAGAAAATCACAGAAATTTTTTTTTCAAATTGTCCTTATGACACGATCATCACGAAATTTCGCATAAAGTTGTCTTTCAGCATCTTCAAACTAGCTGCGAAATTTCATCATAATTGAATCAGTATTTTCCGAGTTATACCGAAAAAAGCAACGATATCGAGAAAAAAACCTCGAAATTTGACATATTTTTTCCCGATAACTCTGAAACTTATAATCGTATCGAACTGAATTTGGTACACTGCTGTGAAATATGAAGCTCAAAGTCTGAGTGGAACTTTTTTCTGGATATGATGAACAGTTTTCGAAAAAAAAATTTTTTGTAAAAAAATTTTGAAAAAAAAATTTTTTTTTAATTTACTGACAGTATGTTCCTGACAAAATTTGGCTCGAAGTTGCGCGTTGTTGTACTCCACCTAATTGCCGAGTTTGAATTCAATCGCTCAAGTAGTTTCTGAAATGAAAAATAAATAGCTTTAAAATTTCAAGTGGCTATAACTCCGAAACTGTTCGACCGATTTGGCCCATTAACGAACTTAACCGCGGCATTCCAAAGCGCGACCTACCCTGAAAGTTTCAAGTTGCTAGCTCACTCCGTTCGACAGTTATCGTGTCCACGGCCGGCCGGACAGAATCGATTTTGACACCAGATTCGTCATCAGTGAGTCCAATCTAGTCGTTTGAGGCCATTTTCGGCTGAATCATTGAAAATTACAGACATTTGGACAGAACGATAGCACGCTGTTTCCCTAGAACATGCGCGCAAAAATAGATATTTTGTTGATTGGACTGTGTGAAACAATCATATATCACATAATTTAATAGAACATCACGAAAAGGGAACACGATAGCGGCCATTGGAAACGCAGAAGCCCTATACAAGGTGGTCAATCATATCATGTTCTATGAAACACTGATCCCATAGTTTCTACTAATTAATTTATATACAATGGAACATGTTTGATGAAATATTATTATTAAACACGATATCAATTCGGAGCTCACCGGAATATCATATTTTACCGCGCTGTGCTAATAGGTTTTCCATTATTCGATTTCAAAGTTGAATTAGTTAGTTGAACAATATTGTTGATATCGAATGAAAAAACCTAGAAAAGCACTGAGGTGAAGTCAGCTGCTTCAGCGCGCATGAGCAAATCGTTGTGAAATCGGTCATCTGTTCACGTATTGACCCCGCCAAACGCACCTGTACTTCGCCGTGGAAATATTTGATGATCTTCTTATCATATTATCCTCACGAATTTCTGTATGAACCATCAAGCTGTCAAATTTCAACCAAGTACTAGATTTCAATTCGATCTAATCTGTATTTTTGGAAATATTGGGAAAATAAAATTTTTAATGGGTATATCTGCGGAATCATTGGGTCGATTTTACCCATTCACGAAATCGGCCTTTTTTATTAAGGTCCAAACGTTCTCTTCAAATATCGACTTCCTTAGTTGTTTCTTCCAGAAGTTATTGTGTTTACGTTTGGCCTACTGTATGAACCTTCGAACTGTCATTTCCGATAAAGTACTGGATTTCAATTCGATCTAATCTGTATTTTTGGAAATATTGGAAAAATAGAATTTTGAATGGGTATATCTGCGGAATAATTGGGTGGATTTCCCAATATTTTCAAAAATAGAGATTAGATCGAATTGAAACCCATGCTTCATCGAAAAAACCTAGAAAAGCACAGAAGTGAAGTCAGCAGCTTTTGCGCGTATGTTCAAAGGATATCACCAAAAGTGAACATACGTGCAAAAGCTGTGTTTTTCTAGGGTTTTTCGGAATTTTGAGCCGAAAATGTTCTCAAACTACTAGATTGGTCTCACTCATGACAAATCCGGTTTCGAAATCCATTTGCTCGAAAGCTATTCATCAGATTCGAAATGCAATTTGCACAAAGCTTAATATTTTACAACATCATACCAAATTTTAGTTCGATTCGATTATTATTTTGGAGAGATTGGCGAAAAATATGTCGAATATCGTTGTTTTCCTCGGTATCGTTGTTATTTCTTGAATAACTCAGAAGAAACTGAACCAATCATGATGAAACTTAGTAACTAGTTTGAAAATGCTGACTTTGTGCCAAATTTCGGGATGATCGTGTCATGAAAACAATTAAGAAATATTTAATTTTTTCTTAAATATGTATTCTATATTCTTCAATCATATTATCCTCAGCTGTCATTTTTCAATCAAGTAGTGAATTTAAATTCGCTGAAGATTATTGGGACACGACGTAGAATCATGATATTCGTATAGCAAGTTTGGACCCTCATTACAGAGGCAGAATTCAAGAGTGGGTAAAATCCGCCCAATAATCCCGTAGATATACATTCAAAATATGATCTTTACCAATTTTACCCATTCACGAATTCGACCTTCGTAATTAAGCCCCAAACCTACTCTACAAATATCGAGTTTCTAAGTCGTTTCTTCCGGAAGTTATTGTGTTTACGGTCGGCCTAACGGCCGACTGCGTAAACACAATAACTTCCGAAAGAAGCAACTTAGAAACTCGATATTTGTAGAGAAGGTTTGCACCTCAGTTACGCAGGCCGAATTCGTGAATGGGTAAAATCCACCCAATGATTCCGTAGATATACCCAATCAAAATTTTATTTTTCCAATATTTCCAAAAATAAAGATCAGATCGAATTTAAATCCAGTACTTCATCGAAAAATAACAGTTCGAAGTTTCATACAGAATTTAATGAAGATGATATGATGAGAAAATCATAGAAATTTTTTTTTTCAAATTGTTCTAATAACACGATTATCACGAAATTTTGCATAAAGTTGTCTTTGAGCATCTTAAAACTAGCTGTGAAGTTTAATCAGGACTGAATCAGTATTTCTTGAGTTATACCGAAAAAATCAACGATATCGAGAAGAAAACCTCGAAATTTGACATATTTTTTCCTGATATCTCCAAAACTCATGATCGTATTGAACTGAAATTTGATACACTGCTGTGAAATTGGAAGGTCAAAGTGTGAGTATAATTTTTTTTGGATATGATGAGTGGTTTTCGAAAAAAAAACCTATCTGCCAAGTTTGAATCGAATCGCTCGGGTAGTTTCCGAAATAAAAAATAAATAACTTCAAAACTTCAAGTACCTATAACTCCGAAACTATTCGACCGATTTTGCCCATTAACGAACTTTACCGCGGCATTTTGATGCGCAACTTATCCTGAAAGTTTCAAGTTGCTAGCTTGCTTCTGTCGACAGTTATCGTGTCTACGGCCGGCCGGACAGAATCGATTTTGACACCGGATTCGTCATCAGTAAGTCCAACCTAGTCGAGTGAGACCATTTTCGGATCAATCATCAAAAATTACAGACATTTGGACAAAATGATAGCACGCTGTTCCCCTAGACATGCGCGCAGTTACAGCTTCTAGGTATATGCAGAATTTCGTGAGGATGATGTGAGATGAAGATCGCCAAATCTTACGAGCATCAAGTGAGGGTGCGTTTTGCGGGTTCAATACATGAAAAGATATTCGCTTGAGCAACGAATTTGAACATGCGCGCAAAAGTTGCCGACTTCATATTGCTTTTCTAACATTATTTGAGAAAAGACCAGACTGCAAGGAGGTTCTCAAAAAGAAAGTGACGTATTGGTATTGAGTGCCTTATTTTCCCGGTTCAGAATCAATTTCAGTCGTATTCGAAGCGAAAGAAAATTTATAGCTGAATTATGCGAATGAAATCTCCCTCCGATAACTTTTAATCATTTTAATGGTCTTCTAAAGGAATTAATACTCATTCATTGAGGCCATTCCCTGGAGCAAGTGAGAAATTTATGGACGAATAATTCCAGTTTTCCAGGAAATTGCACCAATGTCTTTTTTTCTGCAGTCTGCTGCTTTCATATCATTCGGGATTCCTTTATGCTTTCGGCATTATGAGTTCAAGAATACATGGCTGTAATGCAGGATATTAACAAAGCACGAAGAAGAACGTTGCTGGCAACTGTAACATTTCAAATCGGAACAAAGAGGAACGCTCTAAGATTTATGCTTCGACAGAGACAAGCAAGAGGAATTACCATGGTTTTTCCGAGGAAAATCAACAGGCTATCTACTTCGTCGCGATGTTTTACGATGCTCAAATGGAAGGAGCACTTGTCAGCTTTTCCACCAGACGAAGCTCTCGTATTACTGCCTGCCTCATTACACTATCTCTATCTGTTGCAACATAACGTCTGATTTTTCCTGTCTTGAATTCGAAATTTGAAGTTTCGAATGGGAATAAGGACGAAAATACTGCGAGGTTTCACGAACGTTTATTATACAGTGTGTCCATTTGAAAAAGTGCACACAAATTGATGTGAGGTCAGGGGATTTTACGCGCTTGTTCAAATTCCAACAATTAGTTAAAAACGAAATTTTGCACCTATACTACATTCACTTTCATAAACTATCCCGACTGGCCATGACATTCTGACGCATTACCAAGCGATTTTGGCAGCACCTGAAAAATTGTCGTGGTTCGTTCCCAAGAAGAATGGCATACAATGATAAAACTGCCGAGGGTTCGGAGGTTGCCGATCTTTTTGCAGACTACTTTAGTGCTGTTTTTCAACCATATGAGCAGAGATTATCATATCAATCCACGGATGTCGGCAATTATGATTCGTTAAATAAGATAAGGGTAACCGAAGATAGGGTCCTTGAGGTTCTCTCTGAACTAGATGAAAATAAAGGTGCTGGACCTGATGGATTACCGTCCGTTTTTGTTAAGCGATGCTCTGATTCATTGTACATTCCCCTTTGTATCATATTCAACCATTCATTTGTGGAGTGTGAATTTCCCAGTAGATGGAAAACGGCTTACGTTGTTCCGATTCCGAAAGCAGGTGACAAGCATAATGTGGAAAATTATAGACCGATATGCAAATTAAGTATTTTTAGTAAAGTCCTTGAGTTTTTCGTTCATGAGGGAGTTATGAATTCGGTTAGATCTTTAATCATTCCGGAGCAACATGGGTTTGTTCCCAAAAGATCAACTTTGTCAAATCTGGTCGTCTACACGGAGTACATTCTTGAGGCAATGGACGATCAGGTTCAGGTTGATTCTGTGTATACCGATTTTTCTAAGGCCTTTGACAGGGTGGATCATAATATCCTGATGAAAAACTTGTTGTTGATTGGTGTGCATGGTGACTTGCTGAGGTGGCTGTCCTCATATCTAAACAATAGGTCTCAGATTGTTACTGTTAATGGATTTTTTTCACCATCTTTTTCTGTAACCTCGGGGGTACCCCAGGGTTCTCTCCTTGGACCTCTTTTATTTATAATTTACATAAATGACATGAAGTCTTGTTTCAAGTTTTGTAAATTTTTGGTATTTGCAGATGATGTGAAGATCTTTTTGCGCATTGTTGACGCCTTGGACCATCTAAATTTTCAACGTGACTTGAATGCATTCAACAACTACTGTATCAAAAATAAACTGCATCTCAATTTAAATAAGTGTAGCTCTATAACTTTCAACCGTAAAATACATATCAATCTTCACGATTATTATCTAGGTCATTCTGGACTGGGGCGTCAGCATGAGGTGAGGGATCTTGGGGAAATATTTGATGAGAAGCTGTTATTTGATTCTCACATCGATTATGTGGTGACCAAAGCTAGCCAGATGCTGGGATTTGTGATAAGATCGTGCAGAGATTTCAGCTCCATCGAGGCCCTTAAGGCTCTATATTTTGCATTTGTGTACAGTAAACTATCCTATGCGTCGGTTGTTTGGTCTCCAAAATATGAGACTTATAAACATAGACTAGAAGTGGTACAGAACAAGTTCTTAAGATGTTTGGACCATAAAGTCACGGGAAACTATGATAATATTGCAAGTACGATCAATCTTAGAAAAAACTATTGCTTCCGCTCATTGGAAAGTTGTAGGGAGCATAGTGATCTTATGTTTTTGTACAAGCTGTTGAATGACTATGTGGATTCACCAACATTGCTTTCTTACATAAATGTGCATGTTCCGGCTCGGTCATTGAGGGGTTGCTCTGTTTTTGAGGTTGCCTTTCACAGAACAAATATGAGAAAACACTCTCCGATGAATAGAGCGGTGGGATTGTTCAATTTAAAGTATAGTGAACTAGATATATTTTTCATGCCGATAGGCCCATTTAAAAAAAGACTTAAGTTGCTTAGTTAATTTTCATTTGTGTATTCGTAATATTTTATTTCATGGTAACTAGCTTGAATGTTCTTGGGTGATATGTAGATCTAGGTTGTTGCACATATTGTTTTTAGTTGTATTTTTTTGTGGATGTTTTTTTTGGGTGTATACCTGTTGACATCCTATTTGATCACAAAATAAATAAATAAATAAATAAATAAATTACACCGTGGTTATTTTGAAAATGTTAGGTTAAAGTAATTTTCCTGTCAGATAACTACACAACGTTGTCCTCTCTGCATAGAGGTCGTAGTAATTACTTATTTTCCAAAATGTGAATTTACTTTGGGAAAGTAATGAATTTGAGAAAATATGTGAATTCAATAATTCCAAAAACCTGGCGAAAGTTGAAGAAACTGTTTTTCCTGTTAACACTGGAAATATTTCACGTATATAAACATGGTTGGTAGATTCAGATATGCTATTTTCTTGTACGGAAATGAAGAATCGAGTGTTGAAATTCTACTGAAAAATAATGTATAGAGTAGTCCGTTACTTTGTGATAGTTCAATCGAAAAAAAATAAAAGTCCTCGAAAAACCCAGCAGTTAGTCTACAGAAGACATTTAAATAGCTTGTTGCACAACTGAAATACTCCAGTATGAAAATGTAGTAGTACTACAAAACCTGTGTCCCCTTAAAAGAACTAACTCAATTTACGAAGTTCTTGGGAATCTACTTGTACGATATACTGGGTTTTCACTCTCATACATCGAATATGTTGGATAGCTTGTGATAAACTATTGATTCCAAATTATCAGGGTTACTATCAGAAAAAGCAGATTTCAATTCTTCCTGATACTTTGTCTCTGCTTCTTCAAATCTACCTTCGGCATTTTTGGTTACCAAGCGTGATGATTAGGTTGAGATTGAGAGTAGTAATTGGCATTGGCATTTCGCAACGTCGTTGAGAATTATTTTGACATTGCCGGTATTTCACGAGTGCCAACCTGCGTCAGTTTGAAGTAAAAAAACTTGATAGACCTAAATCATGGTCAACCGGGATAGTTTATAAAAGTGAATGGAGTATAGTTGCATGTTGGTAATGTCCAAGTGATTACGAAGTTTCAATCTGATTGCATTCGTACTTTCTGAGATATTGCGGAAATAACGTTAAAATTTCAACGAACAACGAAATTTGGAACTCTCTCCGAAAGTTAATATCGGATCGAATTGAAATTTGGAACAGTGATGTTAAATTCTGACTCTAAGGATTGCGCTAAATTCCCGTGAAATCTAATCAATATTTTCAGAGAAAAAAAAAGTTCATCGAAAATTTTTAAAATTTCCGAATAATTTTTTATTGATTTGGAAAATCAAACAATCAAAGTTCTTCTAGATATTCAACTGGAGTGTAGTTGGCTGTTTGTCAATAATACCATCGATTCCCTAAAACCAAATATTTATTAGTTGAGCTCGAATGGTTATGTGGATGGTTACTTTCCTTTGGGAATCAAAACAAGATCGCGTGTGTATCTGAAACAGACAACTTCAGTTCCAGCTCGAAGCGTACCACAGATCTACCCTCAAGCCTCAAATTAAGCCTGTTGCTTTCGTTCAACCGTAATGATACACTGCTAACTAAGTGCATTTTTTCCACTGCTCTAGCGTGAAATCCTTATTTATCTTAAATCTTATCGAACGACCGTCTCTGCAATCCGGTAATTATGGATTTTCTGGACACAAACCGGAATCCTGGAAGAATTCGAAGATATAACAGCCTGATACTCGTATCTCTCCTAAAAAAATTGTTTTGTCTTCACATTACTAAATGAAAATATAATTCTGTGAGAAATTCGTGGAGAACCATTAATTTCATTATTTTCCTCAAAATATGGTTGAAGTCCTTGGGATTTCAATTTTTTATTGAATCATTTAATATACAGGGTGTCCCACGGTGGATGACGTTTACGAAGAACGGATTATAATTATGTCCTGAAATTTTCATTTGAGGGTTTTCGACAATTAACTTCCTTTATGTTTCGAGCGTTTTATAAGTTATCACTCCCAAAATCTGATATAGGATAAAAAACTAAATGAAATTGATATTTTTAAACTATTTGTCAGGCGCAGATTTCAGTGAACCCGTAGTCAAATTCAATTTTATCCGTCTGTATGTGCTCTTACTTTCGAAGGACAAGACTTAGCGACTTGAAATTGTCAAATTAGGTTTGTAGTCCAAATATCTCGGTTAAGTTCGTTAATGGGTGGAATTGGTTGGATAGTTTCGGAGTTGAGCCCATTTGAAATTGTGAGGTTGATTTCTCGATTTCTTGACAATTTTGGATTACCAACGCGCAAATTGGAGCAAAATTTCGTGTGGATCCAGTTGTTACAAAATTTTACAAAAATTTTCATTCGAAAAAAGCGACATACGAATTTTCTATCAAATTTCACGGATAACGGTTCTGTACTTTCAGAGAAAAGCCCTGGACAACGGACGGTTTTTTTGCGCGCATGTTCTAGGGGAACAGGGTGCTATCGTTTTGTGCAAATGTCTGTAATTTTGGATGATTGAGCCGAAAATGGTCTCAATCGACTAGGTTGTACTCACTGATGACGAATCCGGTGTCAAAATCGATTCTGTCCGGCCAGCCGGCCGGCCGGCAGTAGACACGATAACTGTTGACAGAAGCAAGCTAGCAACTTGAAACTTTCAGGATAGGTTGCGCATTAGAATGCCGCGGTTGAGTTCGTTAATGAGCCAAATCGGTCGAATAGTTTCGGAGTTATAGGCACTTGAAGTTTTGAAGTTATTTATTTTTTATTTCAGAAACTACTTGAGCGATTGGATTCAAACTTGGCAGTTAGGTGGAGTATAACAACGCGCAACTTTGAGCCGAATTTCGTTAGGATCATATTGTCAGTAAATTAAAAAAAAATATTTTTTCGAAATTTTTTTCCAAAAAATTTTTTTTTCCGGAAACCATTCATCATATCCAAAAAAAAATTCCACTCACACTTTGAGCTTCATATTTTACAGCAGTGTACCAAATTTCAGTTCGATACGATCATAAGTTTTGGAGATATCGGGAAAAAATATGTCGAATTTCGAGGTTTTCTTCTCGATATCGTTGATTTTTTCGGTATAACTCGAGAAATACTGGGTTCAGTCCTGATAAAACTTCACAGCTAGTTTTGAGATGCTGAAAGACAACTTTATGCGAAATTTCGTGATAATCGTGTCATTAGAAAAATTTGAAAAAAAAAATTTTTATGATTTTCTCATCATTTCATCCTCATTAAATTCTGTATGAAATTTCGAACTGTTATTTTTCGATGAAGTACTGGATTTCAGTTCGATCTGATCTGTATTTTTGGAAATATTGGAAAAATAAAATTTTGATTGGGTATATCTACGGAATCATTGGGTGGATTTTACCCATTCACGAATTCGGCCTTCGTAATTAAGGTCCAAACCTTCTCTACAAATATCGAGTTTCTAAGTTGTTTCTTTCGGAAGTTATTGTGTTTACGCAGTCGGCCGTTAGGCTGACCGTAAACACAATAACTTGTTTTTTCTTGGTCGATCACTAAGGTTCATTATTTGATTTCATCAAATAATAAACCAAAAATATGCCTTCGATGAAAAGTCAATCTACATTCGTATACAATATTTCTGTATTAACCAGATCGATAAAAAGAATGACTAAAGCCCGCAGAATGTTTTCTTTCGGAATGATCGTTATTATAGGAATATACCTGCGAATCTGAAACAATGGTTCTTGTTAAATACCATATAAACATTGCACTCAGCGATAACAATCATTGTGTTATGAACGCTTTGAAGCGCTAACACACCAGAACACTGTAGCGAAGGGTTTATGGACATCAATTTAAAAATCAGAATCAGTTATAATGGCGAATAGTCATTTAATGATATACGATGGAATAAAATACAATACATGACACGTCGTTCCATAGAATATATTTTAGTTTCAACGTACGTGCCTTCAACTTATTTTCATCAGGTTTTTATTGGCAATTACAATATGGGTTATATTTGATGAGTCAACTGAATCATTATCTGATTTCACAAGACAGCATATTTTCTTGTAATACCGAAAAAAATACGCGCAATTCGTAGAGAACCAAGATAACCGTTAATTTTATATTTTTCCTCATTTGAATAGCTACTTGTTGACTCACAATAAAGGGTTTTGAAGTTATCTAGATTGCTATTTTTCATTGAATCATCAGAGAGATTTCAAACCATTTAAAAATTCTCGTTATTTTGGCGTGGTTACGGCTATCCTCACGTTAACGATAAGCATGACTTAGCACTTTGTAAATTGAGAAGTGACTCCCATTTTGTTTTGTATTTCCTTACCTCAGAATTCCTGGTGAATCTTGAATAAGGTTATTCAAACTTCGATTGAATAATTATTGAGATGAGATTGAGAATATTTTTGCAGTGGCGCTTGCTCAATAAGGCCGGAGGACCACGTGCCCTCCCTTAGAAATAAATCATCGTACGACATAATTAATTCTTTTAAAAATAATTGATATTTCATTGAGAAACAGCAACCGTTAGTTAATATTCCAACAAGAACCACAAACATCAATTCTTTCTAACGATCCATCGATCCACCCCCAACAGAATACGTCTTTAATCACCGTGGGAATATCGACAATGTATCTCGGGCGCGCAAAATTCGCGGCGGCTCGGCCAGGCCACAACGAATGCTGTCGAATGACCCCGATCAACTCCGAATTATAAGTACACAAGGGTCGCGTAATTTCTGCGGCCTCAATTCGAGTTCAGGTGCGGTCGGATTGATTACTGCGGTTCGTTGGGTCGACGAACGTCTTTTGCGTATTAACGTGTTTATTATTTCATCGGGTTGATGTTATAGACTTCGCCTTGTTGGTATTTTCTTTGTGTGTTAAGATTCATAATGCATTCAGTCAGCACAATTCTCAAACTAAATTTTGATCGACATGATATAAGCTGCAATTAGCCGATTAATTAAAAATTAAGGAACTGGGCCGGCTCTTGCCAGTTATGAAGTAATCAAAAACCTGCGAAGGAGAAGCCGAAAACAGATTTTTTTCGCGACGTTTCTCAATAGACATTTACAAAAAAAATGTGAGTGTGAAATGAAAATGTGTTATGTTGTTTTCCGTGTTTGTTATTCTATGAAGTTGACTCAAGAATGGATCCAACCTAGGCAAGAAAAGGAATCAGTGAGTTACACAATCTTCCAGAAAAAAATGAGGAAACATGAATCATCTCGTGACCACATCGATTCTGGCACTACCTTTGCCTTACTCGGTAATCATACAGTGAAATCATTATTTTACAAAATAATAAGGTCGAAAAAAATAGACACATAAAAAAAGCATCTATTACGTAAAATTTTGTAGCACTTTTTATTTGGCCCTTAGAGGTCACGATGAAAGAGACCGCTCGGAGAATCAAAGAATATTTAAACAGTTTTCTGCATGGCTTGACAAAAATTACAATTTTCTCCTGAGAAAAATGTTTTGTGCTGTCCTACTATTTTTCAAAAGATATACAAATATCTTAATATATCTTAGATTATTCTCAACAAATGAAACACGTTTTGTCCTTCACATAACGCTATACAATGCAAGTAACCTTAACTGTCAGATGTCGAACTGAAACCTAAACGCCTTGGCAACATGCGCGTAAAGGTTTCTTTTTGACTTTTGGAATTTTTTCAAAAACTTGTTCATGCGAAAAGAGTGACATTTCATCTTAACACGTCAGGAGTTTACACATCATTTATCTACTATAAATTTAAGTGTATAATTTCTAATGAGCCCATTATTATAGTTACATAATTTCATTCCGATCGACTGAAACTGGAGTAAGTATGCTGTGTAATTACTATGATTCTCAATCGATTTATTTATTTATATCAGTCGTGAATCTGCCAAAACCTTATAGATATAGTATAACTAGATGAATTGCCAGAAGGTAGAGCGACGTAATTTAATAGATAACAATCAATTAGTTTAGAATATTAATGTAGCATTAAGTCTGATTTGACGTTTGAACTGTTGCCAGTCAATATTTGCGAAAGGTTCACTATGAACTGTAAACAGTGCCAGTAAACGCCTGGAGTCTATGCTTGTCCAAATAATGGTGGCTCCAGCTATCTGGAGCTCCTAGGAATAGTAGGGATACAATGGGATGCCCTCCTTTCATTAATATAATGGAATCTCAATTAACTACAAGGTATTTATTATTTTGTTTTCTGGGTTTTCACTCCACCAGTATTTGAAACAGAACTATTAAGAATTAAATAAAACTGTTTTATGGAAAACCTAGAAAAGCAATGACGTGAAGTCAGCAGCTTTTGCGCGCATGTTCATATGATATGCTTTCAACATGTCCTCAAAAGCTGCTGACTTCACGTCAGTGCTTTTCTAGGTTTTTTTCGATGAACTACTGGATTTCAATTCGATCTAATCTGTATTTTTGGAAATATTTGAACGGCCTAACGTCCGACCGTAAACACAATAACTTCCGGAAGAGACTTCTCAGAAACTCGATATTTGTAGAGTAGGTTTGGGGCTTAATTACGAAGGTCGAATTCGTGAATGGGTAAAATCCACCCAATCCACCATCTTATTCGCCAATTCCCGGAAACAAGAAACTCAAGAAACACTGATCCAATGGTGATGAAACTTGGGAAATATTTGGATAAATACTGATGCAAAACTGTGTGAAATTTCATGATGATCGTGTCATCAGAATATTCTGAAAAAAATACCAAAATGTTTTCTCAAATATTCTATATTCTGTGATCTTCTGATAATATTCTCACCAAGTTCGAGCCGTCATATTTCTATCAAGGTATGAAGTTCAATTCAATCCAATTTATAATCTTCGAAATATTGGAAAAATTACATTTTGTATGGGTAAATCTGCAGATTCATTGAGTGGATTTCATCCGTTCACGAATTTGGCCTTCGTAATTAAACTCCAAACGTATCTCACAAATATTAGGTTTCTATGACAATTCTTTCGTTTTTGCGCGCATGTTCTAGGGGAACAGCGTGCTATCGTTTTGTCCAAATGTCTGTAATTTTGGATGATTGAGTCGAAAATGGTCTCAATCGACTAGGTTGGACTCACTGATGACGAATCCGGTGTCAAAATCGATTCTGTCCGGCCGTAGACACAATGACTGTCGACAGAAGCAAGCTAGCAACTTGAAACTTTCAGGATAGGTTGCGCATCAGAATGCCGCGGCTAAGTTCGTTAATGGGCCAAATCGGTCGAATAGTTTCGGAGTTATAGGCACTTGAAGTTTTGAAGTTGTTTATTTTTTATTTCGGAAACTACTTCAGCGATTGGATTCAAACTTGGCAGTTGGGTGGAGTATAATGACGTGCAACTTTGAGTCAAATTTTGTCAGGATCATATTGTCAGTAAATTAAAAAAAAAAAATTTTTTCCAAATTTTTTTCCAAAAAATTTTTTTTTCCGGAAACCATTCATTATATACAAAAAAACTCACATTTTGAGCTTCATATTTTACAGCAGTGTACCAAATTTCAGTTCGATACGATCATAAGTTTTGGAGATATCGGGAAAAAATATGTCATATTTCGAGGTTTTCTTCTCGATATCGTTGATTTTTTCGGTATAACTCGAGAAATACTGATTAGGTCCTGATAAAACTTCACAGCTAGTTCTGAGATGCTAAAAGAAAACTTTATGCGAAATTTCGTGATAATCGTGTCATTAGAACAATTTGAAAAAAAAAATTTCTATGATTTTCTTATCATATCCCCATTAAATTCTGTATGAAACTTCGATCTGTTATTTTTCGCTGAAGTACTGGTTTTCAATTCGATCTGATCTGTATTTTTGGAAATATTGGAAAAATAAAATTTCGATTGGGTATATCTACGGAATCATTGGGTGGATTTTACCCACTCACGAATTCGGCCTTCGTTATTAAGGTCCAAACCTTCTCTACAAATATTTAGTTTCTTAGTTGTTTCTTTCGGAAGTTATTATGTTTACGCAGTCGGCTGTTAGGCTGACCGTAAACACAATAACTTCCGGAAGAAACGACTTAGAAACTCGATATTTGTAGAGTAGGTTTGGGGCTTAATTACGAAGGTCGAATTCGTGAATGGGTAAAATCCGCCCAATGATTCCGTAGATATACATTCAAAATTTTATTTTTCCAATATTTCCAAAAATACAGATTTGATCGAATTGAAATCCAGTAATTTATCAGTAGAAAATTTCAAAAAGCACTGCCGTGAAGGCAGCAGCTTTTGCGTGCATGTTCAAATTCGTTGCTGAAGCGGTCATCTACATTGAACATGGGCGCAAAAGTTGCTGAGTTCACGGTTTCAGTGCTTTTTGAAATTTTTGTGTTCACAATTGGCCGTTCTGGGTAGGTTCACCATTCAAAATGTCAAACTTCAGGATAACAACGTCATATATGTATCAGTGTTGCCATATCTCAAAACTAAATTGCACTTTTGAATGAGAAACCTTTTAGAACTGAGCGTGAATTGAAAAAATATTTTCCCACTCCATAACTGTGGCATTTTCTGAATGGTTTGAGTGAACCCTAATTCGATGACGTAGAGCTAGGACATCTAAATAGTTTTTCCGCGTGTATTTTGACAGGATAATAATCCGAAAAATGGGAACAATTTCCGGCAACACTGGTAGTCCATTAGATCCCATATAATTAAGGCATTCGTAAGCGTAAAATGATATGCGACTGAAAAATATACCAATAAAACAAGACAAACACCACCTGAAACGAATTTATTAAACTTACGTCGGACTTTTCTACTAAGTGAGAGCAAACAGTGAAAAATCATAAGCATTTCGTGCAGCGCCACAAACATAGGGGGTGGTCCTATATCAAATATTGATGTTTCTAAATTGTCATTAGGGGAAACAATTGGTGATTGTCATTTTGCGTGATTATAGAGTGGAGTTGAGGAGTACCAGTCACTAAAACTAGGAGGATGTCAAAAGGTTTCTCGAGTTCCCCTTGTTCAGCTGTTACTCCAAATTTGCCTGGAAAATAATTCTAATTCATCCAAGCACGTGATGATACTTGAACTTTTTTTAACTACCTCCCGTATTTTGGATTGATTTAGAAAGTGCAGGGACGTCAAAAAAGTTTTTACTTGCCCGTTCAAATTTATGCCGAAGTGACCATCTGTCCAGGTATCAAGCTCGTCCAACGCATCTTGACTAACCGATTCAAATGATTTTACGATCTTCCAGAAATTCTGCGAGAGTCCTCAAATCAAAAACTAGGTTTCAATCCAATGGGAAATATTGGAGAAATAAAGTTTCAGGAGGTTATACAGTGCGCGTCAAAATTATGGAACAAATTCATTTTCTCAGAAGAAAAATGTTCGGCAACAAAATCCTGAAACAGGTCAATTTTTGTTTCACTTTTACCGAATTTATATGCATTTTTGAAAGATTTTTGTTGCACCATGTGCCATCCACATCAACCCTCCAAATTTTTTGAATACGAAAAGTGGGTCATGTGGTACTTTTTTGGCAAGGTCCTTGTATCTTCTTTACAGGCGTGCAGAAATTTTCAAGAAAAAAATTTTTTTTTGGAAAATTACCTAGTTCAAATAGGTTTTCAGTATGTACACTTTGTCATGAATCAAAGTCGACCATTACAGTTTTGTTCATGCACAACTTTCAACCCCTACGAACCCTTTAATGAAGAAAAAATGGAGGGGGTTGAAAGTTGTGCATGAAAAAACAGTAATGGTCGACTTTCATTCGGTGACGAATTTCATCAAGTACCATCGTCTCAAAGTAAATGTGCCATGACAAAGCCCACATACTGAAAATCTCTTTGAACTAACTAATTTGTCAAAAAAAAATTTTCTTGAAAATTTATGCACGCCTCTAAAGAAGATATAAAGACCTTGCCAGAAAAGTACATGGCCTACCTTCCCTATTCAAAAAATTTAGAGGGTTGATAGGGATGGCACAAGGTGCACCAAAAATCCTTCAAAAATGCATATAAATTTGGTAAAAGAGAAATAAAAATTGACCTGTTTCAGGATTTTGTTGCCAAATATTTTTCTTCTGAGGAAATGAATTTGTTCCACAATTTTGACTCGCACTGTATAATATTTCTTGGTTTTTCCTCGGCATCGTTGTTAATTCCGGAATAACTCGAAAAATACTGATTAGATCATGATGCAACTTGGTGGTTAGTTAGCAAACACTAATGCAAAATTTTGTGCAAAGTTTCGTGATGATCATGTCATTTGATCAATTAAAAAAAATTCATAAAATTTTTTCCCTCACGAATTCAAACATGTGTGCCTTAGCTGACAACTTCACCAGGGCTCTTCTAAAAGTTTTTATAAAATTACGTACACACAAAATCAGGGAAAAAGTTCACCATTATTCGAACCGAACTCATTCGAAAATCCTCTGAAATCGGTTGTCATTCGGAATTGAGTCATTTTCGAGATTACCTGACCCCAATTTGAAAATTTGACAAATAGGGCGCCACATGAATTGGAAACTTACTTTATGACCGATAAATCACGGTTTTTGTTCCACATATTTCTCTCATGCCGCTAACAATATGCTGTTAACTCCGTTTCCAACAATTGTCTGCAGTCCATGAATCTAAAACCTTCGAAAATGCATATAAATTTGGTAAAAGTGAAACAAAATTGACCTTTTTTCAGGATTTTGTTGCCAAATATTTTTTCTTTGAGAAAATGAAATTGTTCCATAATTTTGACGCTCACTGTATAAACCTTTTCTATACCCAAAAACGCATGAGCCACGTTTGTTTGTTTCAATATTTGGACAATCAGAACGTTCCCATGGTAATTTCTTCTTTTGTGAGTAATCTACATCTAAAATAGTGGTGGTGTATATTCTCCTCTCCAATAAAACATCGCCGCATATTTCCATAATATTATTATTTGTCTGATATATAGGTCCCTGATCCTCAAAGGTCGTTGTTCTCGATGAAATGTATTCAGCTAGTGACAATACATCCTAGGAAGGGTGACAGTATCCATCCATCTCTTCATACTCGTCCTAATGATGCAAACTGTATAGATTTATTAGAAAAATGGCAGTTATCAATCTGAAGATGAAAATAAAATTACTTCATGAGTTCGCCACATTCGGATTAGCATAAACCGAATGGGGCTCTATTCATGAGAGATTTCCGTATATTTGAATATCGTTCCATGGAAAAATAGCGAAAAAATTACGAGGGGTCTACTATATTGTTGGAAAAAAATTGGATGGAATGAATCAACCTGTTGGTTGCTTTGTGTGTGAAATTCCTACCATAATCTTGTTTTTTTATTTCTCAAAAATAAAACTTATGCAGTATGATAAATAACGTCATATTCTGTATACTTTTTGAGTACCTACGTAGAAGTAAGGCCGCAAAATGACATAATTCGGCAAGATTTGCCGGATATTGAAGTTCCTTCTGATCTTTCTCGGGGTTTCCAAAACAGCCTAACGGCCGACCGTAAACACAATAACTTCCGAAAGAAACAACTTAGAAACTCGATATTTGTACAGTAGGTTTGGACCTTAATTACGAAAGCCGAATTCGTGAATGGGTAAACCCACCCAATGATTTCGCCGATATACCATTTCATAATTTTATTTTTCCAATATTTCCAAAAATACACAAGGGTCCGTTATTTTTTCAGTTAAATAACAAAATACCATTGATAACGTAAATGAAACTTATATATTATTTATAACTTATTTTTTCTGTAACTGTGTGCCAGTCTAATATAGGGCAGTCATTAATGCCTGTTGAGCAGCCTTTTCAAATAGAATTAAGAAAATAAATTAAAAAAATTGGTCTTTCACAACACAATTTGCAGCGTTTTTCTTTATGACTCAGGGACCAGAATGAAAGAACACATAAGTTCTTTTTTGAAAAATCAATTAAACTCCACGTACGCCGAACATTTAATAATAGAAAAACACGAATTCGACGAAAATTTCAAGATTCTACACATAGAGAACAAAGGGCGGAAGTTAAATTTATTGAAGGCTCTAGAGATAAACCGTTTAATAAATTCCCAGAATTTCTTAAACGACCAGACGGAACTGTCAAATTCACCATTGTTAAACCTATTCAGCTAGGAGCCCGGTTTGGTTTTTCCATGATTGACCCATTGGAAATATCTCTATACATGTATTGGTTTATGTAAAACTGTAACACACTTTTTGAGACAGTTGCAACTCAGCATCTGATGAAACTACAATGTAGTGAAACGCGTCATGTGTTTATAATAAAGTAGAAATCAACCACACTTGTGTCTTTTAATTGAGTTTACAATAGATTTCTATCAAGTAAAGGCCACCACAATACGAAGTTTAAAAATAATCAACGTTGAGATTTTCATGAGAATTCGGTGGTAAGTTTTCGAGAAATATTTTTTTTTTCCTTCCTACCGCCAGTTTCGAGACCTTAAAGTACACTGATCCTGCTGAAACGCTTAATGAATCAATCTCGAGCGACACACGATTTTTCTACGAAGTTTCACGGATTTCGGTTCAGTAGTTTCAGGGGAAAGCCCAGGACAACGGACGGATTTTTTTATGAGTACAAAATTCGAATCAACATAGTTCAAATTGTAAACTGTGAAATTTTCAGCGGGGGTAGTTTTTTTTTGATCGATCACTAAGGTTATTTATTTGATTTTATCAAATAATAAACCAAAATGACACTTCGAAGGTTCATACAGAATTTCATGAAGATAATATGATCAGAAGATAACAGAATATTGAATATTTGAAAAAAACATTTGAAATTTTTGTCCAAATGATCAATCAGTAGTTTTTGACTTATTTCGAGAAAAACAACGACATCAGGACAAAACCGCGAAATATAACATATTTTTTCCGAATAGCTTCAAAAATGATAACCGTATCGAATTGAAATTTGGTACACTGCTGTTTAATATAGAGTTCAAGGTAAGTGCAAATCGTTTTCCGAATATGGTGAATAGTTCGGAAAAAAAATCCAAAATAATTTTGAAAAAAATTTTTTTTAACATCCACTGACAAAACGATCACAACAAAATTTCGCGACAGGTTGCGTGTCGTTATGCTTCAACTACCCGCCAAGTTTCAATCCAATCGCTCCAGTAGTTCCTGAAATGTCAGGAAATAACCTCAAAATTTCAAATGGCTGTAACTGCAAAATCATTCAGCCAATTCTGCCTGTTTTTTTTTTTTTTTTTTTTTTTTATTTATTTATTTATTTATTCATCAATCTTAGATACAAACAGACCTAAGTCCAACAAAGTATCCACATGGTAACATATATAACAAATAAGAGTAAAGTACAATTTCAAATCATTCCCACAATAAGACCAAAATCAAGGAGAAAAAAAAAAACAGCAAATCAACATATTATTCGAAGAGGAAACAAGACCTGAGTTGATCCCTCAAACCACTACGAGTTAAATAAAATATATCTAGAGTGTGAAAGTTATTTGCCGCTATGATCATTCTCACTAATGGCGAGTTCTGTGAACAGCGTGTGTTTCTGAAGGGTTGGAAAAATAATCGAGCACTTCTTACATTCATATTCGGAACATTGATAGAAAACATTTCCAGCAATTGAGGATGCCTGATTTCATCATGGAAAATTTTCTGTACAAAAAGAAGATCAGACATAATTCTTCTATTCTCGAGAGAAACCACCTTGAAGTGGGATCTGATACTCGCTAAAGTGTCTCTATGATACTGGAGGTTTGTTTTGAGGCATAAATATTCGAGAAATCTATTCTGGATGTTCTCCAGTCGGTTTATATAAACTTTATATTGCGGGCACCAAACCACACTAGCAAAACAGAGTCGACTCAGTATGTAGGCATTATATAAACATCTCACAGGTTCAACACTGTTGAATAGTCTAGAACAACGGATAATGTAGCCTAATAATCTAGAGCAGGAATTAACCGTTGACTCAATGTGATGTTCAAAAATGAGTTTGGAGTCAAAAGTGACACCAAGATCCTTAATTTTGTCACACCTCTGCAAGAAAGCACCACTGACCTTATAACGAAAATTGATTCTATTATGATTTCTCGTGAATGTTATGTAATTGCATTTTGATAAATTTAGGAATAAGCTATTTTCGTTACAGTAATTTACCATTCTATCAAGATCCGACTGCAAATTGTAGCAATCAAGCAATGACATAATCTTGATGAAGAGTTTTATATCATCAGCGTACAAAAGAAATTTAAAACAAAATGAAATCGTATTGATGTAAATCAAAAACAAAAGAGGTCCCAGATGAGATCCCTGAGGAACCCCAGAGGTTGCCACATACTCATAGGATCTGTACCCATGAACGGTCACGAACTGGGATCTATTCCTTATATATGAATCAAACCATCTCAAGAGACTGCCGGACACACCGACTCCAGCGAGGCGTGAAAGAAGGATGTTGTGACTAATTTTGTCGAAAGCCTTACTGAAGTCTGCATACACAGCATCAACCTGAACCCGCTCATCCAAACAACCATGAATATACTCAGTATATTGAAACAGGTTTGTTTCCAGAGATCTACCCGGAAAGAACCCATGCTGTTCCATCATTATTTGGTTTTTCACAAGATTCAGCAAATACCTGTAGATGAACTTCTCGAAAACTTTAGGTATTACTGAGAGTTTGCTGATGGGTCTATAATTCGAGATTTGATCAGTCGGGCCAGATTTCAAGATGGGCACAACAGCCGTTTCCTTCCATTTCTCAGGAATACCAGCCTGAAGAGACCTCTTGAAAAGAAGTGTGACAGGAATACTCAAAGCATCGGCACATTTTTTGATGAAAATGGGGGGAATATTGTCTGGACCAGCTGCTGCTTTAACATCGATCTCCCAGAGACCAGCTCCAACCTCCTCAGAGGTCAGCACAATAGTACTCAAACAGAAATGACTCGTATTTTCCTGCTCCATATCGAACTCAAAACATTCAACCTCGAAGACGCTCTTGAAGTAAGTAGCAAAAAGGTTACAGATACTTTCCCCTCCCCTGGAAGTTTCCAGATCGAGCTTCATTTCAGAAGGAACAGCAGTGCGCACCTGTTTCTTTATTGATGCATAATCCCAAAAACGTTTAGGATTTACTGTAATGTTCACCTCTAAAGAATCTATATAACGTTTGAAGTCTCTCTTAATTAATAATTTAGATTGACTACGCAAAATTCTATACAAGGAGCAGTCTGCGTCGTTCCCATAGAGCTTCCACCGTCTAAACCATTTATTCTTGAGTTTAATGAGCTCAATCGTTTTTATTGAAAAGTATTGAGGGAATTTCTTCTTACTTTTGAACTTTGGGACAAATTGATCTACAAGGCTATACATGTGCATATGTGCATGTGCATATGTTGATGAACTAAGCCTTCACATTTTGAAATGCAACCTTCCCTGAAAGTTTCAAGTCGATAGGATTTTCGGTACGCCCGTAAAAGTGCCTGCGGATGGCTGGACAGAATCCATTTTGACACCGGCTTCGTCATCAGTGAATCCAACCTAGTCGTTTTAGACCATTTTCGGCTCAAAATTCGAAAACTACAGACATTTTAACAAAACGATGGCACGCGGTTTTCCTAGAATATGCGCGCAAAAAAAGAAGTTTCAAAAATATACGGACAAACATATACTTCCATGCTGACTTATCGAAGAATATAAAATGCAACATAGTGGACAAAAATTAACATAAGACATAAAAATAAAACACCATACGAGATCGATGTTAAAGTGATGACTTTCGTTGCTATAAATAAGGCCATATACAGTGCTTTATTGCTATTTATTTTGAAAATGTGTAATATCGACATCGAATTGAAATAATGGACCATCCAGTAGGTGAAGGATGTAAATAAAATTTTATCTGTGGCGTTAGCAGTAACTTCTCGTTTCCAGCGGTTGCCAAAATGTATAGTGAATTATTTTATAGGAATTGCAGTTACCTAAGTGGGTTTCATATTAAACACGGTTTCTACTAATAAGTAGAATAAAATAAACGAAATGTTGATTCAATATGATGTAGAATAAAAAGAAAATATACAAGAGAAACATCATGAACAATGCCATTCAGAAAACCTGAATACAAGAACAACCTTAACAATAGAAACAGACATTAATCTTAAAAAGCAGATTATGTTGGTTTAACTAATAAGAAATCACATGACACATTGGGAGACGTCAAAAATTCATATAGGATTTCTTCTCGGTATCGTTGTTTTTTTCGTCATAACTCAAGAAATACTGATTCAATCATGATGAAACTTCGAAGCTTGTTTGGATATGCTGAAGGACAACTTTGGGCAAAATTTCGAATTTTTTCTTCAACTATTCTTTATTCTGTGATTTTTATCCTATTATCCTCATTAAATTCTGTTTGAATCTTCGAACTGTCCTTTTTCGATAAAGTACTGGATTTCAAATCGATCTAATCTGTATTTCTGGAAATATTGCGAAAATAAAATTTTAAATGGGGACAGAGTCCCTCATCGGCGTCTTCTGCATAAGTTGGAACACGTGGGGATCCGGGGAAGACTGTTGGAGTGGTTCAAATCCTTTTTGTCGGGGAGGTCATTCCGTGTACGAGTTGGTGGTGGTCTGTCTACGTCCGCGATGAATGTCAAAAGTGGTGTCCCGCAGGGCTCGGTTCTTGGCCCACTTCTTTTCATTTTATATACAGCCGATTTACCAACATCAATTAGATCGAAATGTGCACTCTTCGCCGATGACACGAAAATTTTCAATCGCTCACTTAATTCACGGGTTATTCAGGAGGATCTCGATGCTCTCAGCAGTTGGTGCCGGAAGTGGATGATGCCTCTGAATTTGAGCAAATGCTGTGTTATGCACATGGGAAAGAAAAACCCTCGGGCTCCCTATTACATCGATGGGGTGAGACTTGGCACAGTGACTCGCCACTTGGATCTCGGTGTGACTGTAGCGGATGACTTAAGCTGGTCGGACCATATTGCGTCAGTAACAACGAAAGCGAGACAGATGATCTACCTCTTCAGCAAAACATTCCCTAGCGCTGATGTTATCACTTGGGGAATGATTTATAAACCTACATTCGGCCGATAATGGAGTACGCAGGTCCGGCTTGGTGGACTTCTTTGCGGGGCGAGGTGGATGGGTTGGAGTCTCTTCAGAGATGGAGCACCAGAATTCCTTACGGCGTTAAAAGACCTGATTACGCAACAAGGTTGAAAGTGCTCGATATACCCACATTTGAACAACGGCGTGCGAGAGGCGATTTAATATTCTCCTACAGGGCCGTCCATGGTCATTTTGGTCCGGATATCATGAACATGTACCGTATAAATACGAACAATTTACGGGGCCATGGATTCAAGCTCGCGAAGGAAAAATTTAGGACTACCCAGAGGCAAATGTTTTTGTCAAACCGAGTTTTCAATGTTTGGAACTCCTTGCCTGAAATCGTCGTAGAATCATCTTCGGTGAATGGATTCAAGAACAGCTTCGACCGATGGGTGACCTTGTAGTGATGATGGTGTTCTATACAATTTCTTTGTTTTTTTTCCTCTTTGTGATTTTTCAACCATATGTACTAAGTTCATTTCTAGGGGTTCACTTTTAATTTAGTTTATGATGTGAGTTTATAGGTGTATACCTCAACTCTTATCCAAATAAAATAATAATAATAATAATAATAATCTGCGGAATCATTGGGTGGATTTTACCCATTCACGAATTCGGCCTTCGTAATCAAGGTCGAAACCTTCTCTAGAAATATGCTCACGGTCAACCGTAAACACAATAACTTCCGGAAGAAACGACTTAGAAACTCTACATTTGTAGAGAAGGGTTTGGGGCTTGATTACGAAGGTCGAATTCGTGAATGGGTTAAATCCGTCTAATGATTTCGTAGATTCGCAGATTAGATCGAGGAAATCCAGAACTTCATCGTAAAACCTAGAAAAGCGCTGCCGTGAAGGTAGCAGCTTTTGCGCGCATGTTCAAATTCGTTGCCAAAGCGGTCATCTCCATTGAACATGCGCGCAAAAGCTGCTTCCTTCACGGCAGTGAAGTTTTTTAATAGTTCTTTTTGCGCGCATGTTCTAGGGGAACAGCGTGCTATCGTTTTGTCCAAATGTCTGTAATTTTGGATGATTGAGCCGAAAATGGTCTCAATCGACTAGGTTGGACTCACTGATGACGAATCCGGTGTCAAAATCGATTCTGTCCGGCCGTAGACACAATAACTGTCGACAGAAGCAAGCTAGCAACTTGAAACTTTCAGGATAGGTTGCGCATCAGAATGCCGCGGTTAAGTTCGTTAATGGGCCAAATCGGTCGAATATTTTCCGAGTTATAGGCACTTGAAATTTTGAAGTTATTTATTTTTTATTTCAGAAACTTCTTGAGCGATTAGATTCAAACTTGGCAGTTAGGTGGAGTATAACGACGCGCAACTTTGAGCCAAATTTCGTCAGGATCATATTGTCAGTAAATTTAATTTTTTCCAAAAAACTTTTATTCTGGAAACCATTCATCATACCAAAAAAAAATGTCACTCACACTTTGAGCTTCATATTTCACAGCAGTGTACCAAATTTCAGTTCGATACGATCATAAGTTTTGGAGATATCGGGAAAAAATATGTCAAATTTCGTGGTTTTTTTCTCCATATCGTTGATTTTTTCGTTATAACTCGAGAAATACTGATTCAGTCCTGATAAAACTTCACAGCTAGTTTTGAGATGCTGAAAGACTACTTTATGCGAAATTTCGTGATAATCGTGTCATTAGAACAATTTGAAAAAAAAATTTCTATGATTTTCTTATCATCTCATCCTCATTAAATTCTGTATGAAACTTCGAACTGTTATTTTTCGATGAAGTACTGGATTTCAATTCGATCTAATCTGTATTTTTGGAAATATTGGGAAAATAAAATTTTGATTGGGTATATCTACGGTATCATTGGGTGGATTTTACCCTTTCACGAATTCGGCCTTCGTAATTAAGGTCCAAACCTTCTCTAAAAATATCGAGTTTCTAAGTTGTTTCTTTCGGAAGCTTAATTACGAAGGTCGAATTCGTGAATGGGTAAAATCCGCCCAATGATTCCGTAGATATTCCCATTCAAAATTTTATATTTCCAATATTTCCAAAAATACAGATTTGATCGAATTGAAATCCAGTAATTTACCAGTAAAAAATTTCAAAAAGCACTGCCGTGAAGGCAGCAGCTTTTGCGTGCATGTTCAAATTCGTTGCCGAAGCGGTCATCTACATTGAACATGCGCGCAAAAGTTGCTGCCTTCACGGCAGTGCTTTTTGAAATTTTTCAGATATTGGGAGTGAAAACCTGAAAAATAAATACTATGTCTGCCAAAAATCCTTCAAGATTTCCTATGAAAATCCAATAAGGAAAACCCCATACTGTGTTTGAGGATCGCTGTATGAGAATTTAAAGTCAGTATTTTGGATCTTTTCGTGGAGCCAGGGAACATATGAAGCGTGTAAAATTGGTTTGAAATATAAGTGCCATTGACGACTCGACCAGACCGATATCTTTGTCACCCTTCAAATGTCATTATAATGGCCTTCCCCAAGCGAATGGTCAGCAAAGCCAAGGAATAATAAAAGGGGGATTCTTCACTCGACAATTCAATTTCTTTCGGTGATAGATCTCACATAATATGATATTGATATGACGCATACCAAAAATTTATTTATTTTTTATAGTTTGGATTGGGGGCCATGGACCCTATTCAACTTTTTTTTTCTTAATATATTTCAACTCTCGCTCTTCGCCTTTCATGAGGAATTTTCTTTTATCCTGTCCGAACTGACAACGACAGTCAGGAGTCTTTCTTTCTGTGTTTGTTTAAGAGATTTATAATTCGATTTGTTCGTGACCGTACTGGATTTGAGAAGGGCAAATATGAGATAACCTCTTGAAATGCTCGTGGTAAATCTTTAAATACAACGGATATTTCAATAGATTTTCCTTACGATGGGTTATTATCCACTCATCAAAACAAACTTATTTCATCTGTTGTTTGTTCGCATCTAGAAATTCCTTCATACAAGGCAGACAGATTTTTGCGGTCATGTTCTGGGGAACGACGTACTATTGTTCTGTTCAAATGTTTGTAATTTTCGAATTTTGAGATAAAATGGGTCTTAAACTACTGAGTTGGGTGCTTTGATGACGAATCTGGTGTCGAAATCAATTCTGTTCGGCCGTCCGTCCGTAGGCACGATTACTTGAGAACGGAGAATCCTACCGACTTGAAACTTTCAGCGTGGTTTTAATTTCAAAATCAAATCAGCAGCTAGTTGGAGCATAACGCAGAACAAACTTTCCGAGGTTTCTCGAAAATCCGTGCTGTTATTATATTTGAAAAAAATTTGCGAAAAATTAATTTTTTTGGTCTTTATTCGTAAGAAATTTTCCTCTGTATCGTAGTTTTTTCTGGGATAACTCAGAAATTTCCAATTCAATCATGATTTAATTTGCTAACTATAGTTTGAAAATGCTGATTGAGAACTCCATTTAAACTCTCGTGATGATTGAACAATTTGAAGAAGAAAATTTAAATTTTTGCTATATGCTATATCCTTGGATTTTCTGATCAGATTGTCCCCTCGAAATTCTGTAGGAAACTTCAAACCGTCATTTTTCAATGAAATACTCGATTTCAATTCAATCTAATATGTTTGTTTGGAATTATTTGGAAAACAAAATTGTGAATTTTAAAAATTTTCGAATAATTTTTTTTTCAATTTGCTGATGGATCCACACAAAATTTCGCTCTGAGTTGCGCGTTGGTATTCCAAAATTGTCCACGAAGCTTCAATTTGATCGAGTCAATACTTCATGAGATATCAAGGAATTAACCTTGAAGATGGACCTTAGATGGACGGACAGAATTGAATTTGACCACGGATTCTTCTTCAGGGAGTTCAACCTAATTGTTTAAGACCATTTTCGGCTCTAAATTCGAAAATTACAGACATCGTGATGAAATGATAACGCGCGCGTAAAAAAATGACAGCTTGAAGGTTCATGTTGAATTTCGTGAGTATAATATGATTTAAAGATCACCAAATCACTCAATTCCTGAAAAGATTAATTGAATATGTGCCCGCAAAAGCTGCTGACTTCACATCAGTGCTCTTCTAGAATCTTCTTACTTGAAGATATAATTTATTATCGTGAAGATTCGTTGAGACTAAAATTTGGACACGGTGAAAAAATCTCGTTCAAATTGGATTGGGGTGAGTAACAGTGTGAATAGATTAGGATTATGGCAAAACTGCCCTCAAGATAGTAAAACTAGGGTAGTAAAAATCTAGAGAGATTTCAGCATGATTTACACGGTCCTATTCAAAGGAAGATCGTAACAATTTTATGGCATATAACGAATCCAACTTAAGGGATGACTCCGAAGTATTTCTATATCGGTTTACTGTTCGATTTATTCTTATTTTAGATTTTCCTTACCGTATCGGAGCGAATAAAATAATAATTTATTGCACCTTGAAAAGCATCTTTTGTAATTGGGATTAAAGACCTATTTACCTGCATGAGTGTGAACTTGAGGACACCTTGTTTTGATATGTGTACACCGCTATTAAGGTTGGAAAGTATTATTTGCAACTTTGTAAGTAGTATGGGAATTTTCGAAGCTTTGAAGCTTGATTTGATATTATGGTACATAAAAGCCAGCAGATGTTTTAGTTTGGGTACTGTTGGTTTAGCGAAAAAAATTCCTTAAATATTAACAGTTCATTGTGCGAAGCACCGACGTAGCTTGTTCAGTTATTTTGGTTTTTTGCGTTTTCTGTGACATTTGATGAAATTTTTAGGGTTTTTTCTGGGTTATCACTCCCAGTAGCTGCTGAAAAAGAACTATCAAGAATCGAGTCAAATTTATTATTTTAAGAAATCGCTCTTACAGATTCCGGGATTCAAACTGTTCGTCAAGGGCGGTTTCTTGAAAGAATGTTGCCTAATAGAAAATATTAGAATAATAAAACACTAACTAATTATTAGAATAATGCAAAACGATCAACGAGGTGAACTGTAAAGTTTCAGGATCTATATCTGACTCATTCATCAGACAACAAAGTAAAACTTGCAGAATTATTCTCAATAATTTCGAATTTCGAAGTCTTGTCTAAAATGATTTTATTCAAATTTCAATAATTTTTCTTCAGTATTCGGAATGAAAACCCATAAAGTACTTGAAAAACACGGCGTTATCCTCCCAAAATATCCTTCGAGCGTTTTATATGATATAAACCCCAAAAAACGAACAAGGATCTTTCACATGTTTTAGGATATGGGTGGAAAATATTTTTTTATTGTCTTAGCTTCTGTTTATACATTTTCCACATTAAGTTATCAAAGGAAATTAAGGGTTCTTATTTCTCTTATTATTGATATCCTAACCTGATGGATCTGATTCCATTATAATTGAACTAAACATAGGGCTTATATATTATAAAAGTTGTGGAATTTGCTGAAAGGTGTCAAGGCTTTGCAAGCAGAACCTTTTTTTCGATGAAATTCACGAGTAAGCTTTTATGAACTGTCGAAAATTTCTGAGAATTATTTGCCCGTCAGATGTCTCTGATTGAGGTTTGCTAATGAAATCCTCAAATGATCGATTGAATTACACTTAAACTAAGTAGATATATATGTATACACTCCAACCTGAGATCCTGGAGATAGTATATAAGATTATTTCAAAGAGTATTCAGAAGTTATAAACGGCAACAATGTTTAGTAGGTTTTTTCTGGGTTTTCGCTCCAATATCTGAAACAGAATTATTCAAAACCTAAAAAAGCACTGACGTGAAGTCAGCAGATAAAGTACTGAATTACAATTGGATCTAATCTGTATTTTTGTAAATATTTTGAAAATGAAATTTTGAATAGGTCTATCTACGGATTCATTGGGCGGATTTTACCATTCACGAATTCGACCTTCGGAATTAAGCCCCAAACCTACAAATATCGAGTTTCTAAGCTGTTTCTTTCGGAAGTAATTGTGTTTACGGTTGGCCTAATTGAAATTTTTTTTCACCAATGTAGCACAGCCTCGAGGACAAAATTGATAACAAAGCTCAACCTCTCCTATTTACGAACCCTGGATTAGCTCTTGGAAATGTCAACTTCAGAATGAAAATTCTCTACATTACTGCCATATTACCAAACATTAGAAAGTTGAAACTGTCCTAAAACTCATGCGAAATATTCCAAAAGTGGTACATAAATTTAATATTTAATGCCCACTCCATTTTTCTTCGAAATAGATATGAAACCTTCTTTTAAATGAAGAAATTTTGTTGGGCGAAATTGAAGAGCACTGCTGAAAAATTTGAAACAACTTCCATTTGCATTTGCCTATGTGTTAGCTGTCTTGATCTGGTTATTATCCCCAGTCAGGCAAATCTTTCATTTGAAAATAATTTATCCGTAACAAAAGGCCAACATAAAAAGAGCAACCGTAGCCGCAATATCAAGAAACGTAGATCATAACATTGAAAACGAATATTCCGCCACCCCCAGACTTGAAGTTATAAAGGAAAACCATATCTATCACAGCTTATAAAAGAACAAAAATGACTAGCAGGAAGACGTAAGCGGCGAAAACTCAAAGATAAGTATTTATTTAGATCCATTTCGCCGTTGAGATATGCAAATATGGGGGCATTATATAGATTGCGTGAATATTCCGTTGCCGTATCCCAAGAGACTGCGGCCCAATCCCTAATCTGAAAAGGCTGATCGTAAAAATGTAATAAGTAAGATTTTCCTTCCTTCGAGGGGATGAATTTCGTCACCGATAGAGCAGATTCATCTCTGAAGTTCACGCACCACATATGTAGATTGTCCGAATTTTATTGTTATTGGCATTTGAATTTAAGATTGCAGCGCCACGGTGGCCAGTTTTAGAACCTTAGATACAGACATAGATTTTGTTTTGATAGTCGATTTTGTACTGTTTGTTAGTGTTTGGTTTGATAATTTTTGATTTCACGATTTATTCAAAGACTTTTTAGACTTTTATAGTTGACGAGAGTATTACTGGGAGTACATATTCCATTCTTATAAAGTAGGTATGTATCATTCTTCAATCTGATTGAGTGTAGAAACTCTAAAATTACGGGGATATCTCCAAGGTTAGATAGTATTTTAATATTATTTATTTTCAGATCCAAATATGGCAAGATTGACATTGGTGGATTTCTTAGCCTGTCTTGAAAGTTAAACAACAGATAGTATTGTAAAACATACTTTTTGGAATAATAGACAAATACTCATAACTTTACTATTTTTATAGCGAAGGACTAAATACTCAATATATTGTGAATAAAATGAATACATTCACATAAAACTAATGCTACTAGTATCGTAAGTCTTATTCATTATGGATTGACAAATAACTTTTCCAACTCTCATATGATTGGTCTTGAAAAAGCTGTAATAAATAAGCCTTGTACAACTTTGATTTCATCGGCAGAAGCACTTTGAGCGAAGAGTATTCATCACCAGATATTTCCTTGTTGAGACTCTTTTTTTTTCAATAGTCAGTTCAATCACTGACTCATTTACGTTGTTCCTTAATGATCAGTTCAACAGACAGATTTCTGGAAGGCATTTCTCTGCTTGGATTAGAGGCCTGGAAAAAAATTGTCTTCATAAATGTGATCTAATATTTCATGAGCAATTCGTGCTTACCTCTATAAAAATGATCATCATCGGTAAAATGCAGGTAACAGACTCTCATAAATCTTGTTTGTTGGTTTTTATTGATTCTCAAATACTTTCAGGCCCGACTTGTTAAAGGAAGTTTCTTTCATCCTAACTCGAAATTTTTCACCGGGCTGTGGAAATCTATGGGAAGGGACATTTGGGTTTGCGTTTCTCAGTAGAAGCCACTGGCGTATCTAGCCTCAGATTTCAGGGGGGGGGGCATGGCCCCTGGTATATATATATATATATATATATATATATATATATAGAGAGATATATATTGGCAATATAAATATGTATAGTATTAGGTTAAGGGATGTCGATCAATAATAAACAAGATATGTTTACTCTTTATTCATGAAGCCAAGCTTTCGAAACCGATTAGTTTCTTCCTCGGGGCAACTGTAAAACAACATCACATTTAAAATCAGGAACATAAACAATCTACATTTACTCACTGAATGCGAGGTTAATCTTTAAGTCATCTACACTAATAATACTATAATATTACCAGCGATCATTATCTAATACATTAAATATGTATATATATTTTAATGCTGGGCAACGTGAAAAATACGCTATGATAGAGCTTAAAAATTTTAATATTACAACATATATGTTGACTGAAACAATCTACAACACTTTCCAAGTCCACATCAACATCCAGATTATTCTATCCAGATGATGAAATAGGTATTTCAGTTACTACGTTTTTCTTGCGATATACGTATTTTTGTTTTTGATTTGTATCTTTCAGGGGGGCCAGAAATACATCAGGGGAGGCCTGCCCCCCCTGGCCCTCCCCTAAATACGCCAGTGGTAGAAGCACTTGTAAAATCACACACACGCCAAGAAAAATGCATAAACTTCCTCAATTTCTCGACATTTCTTTTAACTTGTCGATGATAATGTCTGTACCTCGGGTTACTCGGATAGCCACCAGAGGAAGTAGCGCTTATCTTCATTCGCCAATCCTTTGTCAAGAATAAGGTTCAATAATAATAAGAATCCTTTACAGAAAACTTTTTTCTTCTTAATGTCATGCACCTACGAAATCATTGGGTGGATTTTTTCGACACGGATTAACAGCACCTTGCATCGATAAACTAAATTCAATTTTTGACGATGAAGCTCCATCGAAATACGTCTGTGACATCGTGACAGTTGACAAATCGTGACTTCACGCGTATGACAAGAAATTACACAGCAGTCGACTGTATTGGCTTCTGAATAGAGCAGTTCCAGCTATCTATGGTTCATCGAGATGAATCAGCTGATGGGGGGACAACAGCCTGTCAAACGTTGAAAGTAAAACAACACAACCTCACTTTCCCGCTTTGTTTATGTTATGAAGTACAACAATTTCAGGATAAATTCACAAGTTAAAATGATTTACATCAATGGAATTGGTGAATAACTAGGCCAAGTTATTGTTTCGTTGTGAAATACAACATAAATACACCAAAAGACGAAAGAATCCGATGTTTCAGATATATTGTATTGTAGACTTTATATTTGAATTTTTGAACAATTCCCCTAAATTCTATCTGGTATTGGAAGAAACAGAATACTATGTGAACTATTCCAGAGAAGGCAAACATACTATATTCTCGCCATAAATTGAAAAAACTGTTCTGACAAAGTAACAAACTATGGTAGAGTTTTGTTGTTTGTAATATGTTTCGAATTGAACTTATTGTCAATTAAGGATTATGAAAGCCTCAACGTTGCATCTGCATAATAAAAAACATTTTATATGGATAGTAAAGCATTTTTTGAGGATGAATCGAAATCGGTGTTCAGGGAAAAAATTTCATATGAATTATTTTATTTGTAACATATATGTAGTATAATAAATATATAATTGAATATTATAATATAGCAACTGCAGACCAATATTATATAATTTGATAATTTGCAACATATAACGTTATTTGAAATAGTACTTAGAAGTTCTCTGGAACCCATGTTTTTTCCATTCCATACATTTGTTGGATTTCATTATGCTATTTATTTTCAGGAATAAATGAGCCAAACATTTTACTGTTTCAGTTTCAATAGATATACCTATAATCAATGCTATCTCTGATGTTGATACTCTAGGCTTTAAAAAACAAGAATAAATACTGCAATTTTCATTTATATCGTTTTGAATGATTATCATCTGAGGTTGAATATCAATTAATCAGATCCATTATCACGAAATTTCACTTGTGAAATCACTAAAATCTCCAAATAATCGCTCTTCGCCAATGTAGACAAAGCGAATGTATTCCTTCGTCTCTCGGTGTATTTATGTTGAATTTCACAACGATACACTAACTTGGCCTAGTAATTCACCAATTCTATTAATATAAATCATTTTAACTTGTGAATTTATCCTGAAATTGTTGAAAATGCTGTACTTCATAACATAAACAAAAGGGGAAAGTGAGGTCACAGAATATATACTTCTCTATTCTGTGACTTACCTGTCCCCCCATCGGCCATGTTGTGACGTCAGCTGGAATTGCTCTATTTAAAATTGCAGCGCCACGGGGGCCAGTTTAAGAACCTTAGATAGACAGATAGGAGCTAGGTTTTCAAGTGTTTGCTTGTAAATTTGATTGATTGGAATTCGATTTTACAATTTGTTCAAAGACTTTTTCAGTTAACAGAAAGGATTATGTGTATAATTATTTTTAATTATGAAATAGCTATGTATCGATCTATTCCAATTCAGAGTAACAATACTACGATAACTGTTGAACGTAGTTCAATATCAACTTATTTCAACTATAAATGGCAATTCGATCTAATCTTTATTTTTGGGAATATTGAGAAAATAATATTTTAAATTGGTATATCTACGGAATCATTGGGCTGATTTTACCCATTCACGACTGCGAAGTTATTGTGTTTACTGTCGGCCTACGGCCTAACCGCCGACCGTAAACACAATAACTTCCGGAAGAAACGACTTGGAAACTCGATATTTGTAGAGTAGGTTTGGACCTTAAGGCCGAATTCTTGAATGGATAAATTCCCAATCGAATTGAAATCCAGTAGTTATCGAAAAATGACAGTTCGAATGTTCATGCAGAAATTCATGAAGATATCAGTATCAGAAGATCACAGAATATTGAAAATATTTTTTTCAGAATATGCCACGATCATCACGAAATTTGGCACAAAGTTGTCCATCAGCATTTCCGAACTACCTATCAAGTGTCATCATGATTGAAATAGTATTTTCGGAGTTTTTCCGGAAAAAAATAACGATATCTTGAAAAAAACATCAAGTTTCACATTTAGGATCGTATCGAACTGAAATTCGGTACACTGCTGTGAAATATAAAGCTCAAGGTACGTAAAAAATTTTCTCTGAATGTAGAGAACGGTTTCCGAGAAAAAAAAAATTTTCCAAAAAAATTTTGAAAAAATTTTTTTCAGAATTCACTGACAGCACGATCTCAACAAAATTTCGCAAAAAGTTGCAAGTCCTAACGCTCAAACTAACTACCAAGTTTCATATCAATTGCTCCAGCAGCTCTCGATATATCAGGGAAATAACCCAAAACTTCAAATGGCTATAACTTCGAAATCATTCGACCGATTTTGCCCATTAACAAACGTAACCTTCGCATTTTCAAATGCAACCAACCCTGAAGTTTTCGAGTCAATAGATTTGTCCTTACGCCCGTAATCGTGCGTACGGACAGTCTGCCGAACTGAATCGATTTCGACACCAGATTCGTCATCACTGTGTCCAACCTAGACGTTTGAAACCATTTTCTGCTCAAAATTCGAAAATTACAGACATTCGGGCAAAACGATAGCACGCTGTTTCCCGAACATGCGCGCAACCCATGGAGTCCTGAATACCCAAAAATCATTATACGGATCTTGTCCACTGAGGGCCAATTGCACCGTATTACAAAACCATAGATTAGGTCCATAAGCAAGGTTTTGGTACAAAATTATCTTGCACCGTCACGTAATCCTCGTTAAATGGCCTTAACAGACTGTTATATTTAAGCCTACGAATTTGGGGGTTTAAAAGAAGGATTAATGGTAAGCTTCGGAATCTAACCCTACTTTCGAGCGATTTCGTACAAGTTTGACATTTTTCTGGACGTAACCTCCAGTTTGTTTACGTTTTTTTTTGTTTACATTGGACATTGATGGAGAACTCCTACGAGTTGATAATCAAATTTTGATTAAAATAAGTTGATTTTCAGATGATATTTATGAAAAATGATATAGGGAGAAACTGGCATCAGTAGGCATTGATTCGTATGTTTTAAAGCATGAAGAATTAACACCAGTATTTCCATTGTGTTCGTAAACTTAATGGTATTTCTATAAGCCTTCAACTATTTGAAATGAAAAAGTTACAATGATATGCTCATTTATTTCCAAGAGCGAATAGCAGAATGAAATAGAAGACATATTTGGAATGAGAAAACATAGTTTCATGAAGATTCTTCAGTACTATTTCATTCAGTGATATATTACGTGGAAAGCTATCATGTACTACTTCATTATTGTGCAGGTGCTGTCTCTGTGCTATCATTATCCTCTATTATATATTAATTGGACTCAAAATATAACTACAAACGAATTAATGTGGAAGAAATTGCATCCTCGTGTTAGACAATCTTCAAACGTACACCTTTGTCAATCCATCCATGATACTTCAATATTTATATAGAATACTTTTTAGTCTGCGGATCCACATCAGAGTTTTCATTATCTTCGACCACAAATTAACTCAATTCATAATATACTTATTACAAACAAAATAATCTAATAGAAAGTCTACTCTTAGGTGAGCCGTTCCTTATCGGAAAGTTGTTTCGGATAAATCAATACTATTCATTTATTCATCTTACAAACGCCAGGATTGTAATTCCATGCAGAAACTTAAATCTTGAGATATTACAAAATATGAGTTTACTTGAGTATATGACTATAAATTTGAATAAGGTTTAAAGCCTGATGCAGAGGTAAGAGCACAGGTCTGTGGTAAGAGATCCCTATAATCTTAATGATAATAAACAAATCAGGAACATTACATGCAATATTTTTATGGAAGCTATAAAGTCTGTCATATATATTTTTTCGTTGGGTTTTTCAATAGATGCATCTTGATTTTTCATAACTTATGGAAATATGGTAGTAGTAACCCATAATAATGGGTTTCATCTTTTGAATTAAAATATTTCTTCAATTAGGGTTAAAATAAACAACATGAAGCTAGTCACAAGTACCAATTCATGAGAAAGTAACCAGATTTGTAAATTAATTTTAATCTAGTTACATTCAGCCTCGGTGCAAGCCGAATATTTAAAGCAGAGTTTAATAAGTTTATCGTTGCTTAACTAACTGTAGCTTAAGACGAAAACGGTGCAATTGGCCCTCACTAAGTTACAGACGGTTACGAAAATATTCCGAGTTTCACAATGAAAATTCTTTGTACGACATGCACATACATAAGGAATATAAAGATAATGAGTTTCCACAATCATACAGACAAAGGTTTTTTGGACACCAAATCTAGCCATAAAGTTTGTCCAAAAGCTCTCCTCTCGAAATAACTCGTAAAATGCAAGTTTTCCTCCTCTCAAGAACAAATAACCCAGTAATTAAATTTCTTATAACTCCAACTGGAAGAGCATCGAGGATCTACTAGTCTTCATTACTTCATTAATAATTCAGAGACCAATTTTATGACAAATAATGTTCAGGGAAGCTTGAAATATTCAACACCAATACCGAGATATGTAATTATTCCTCCAGCTCACAGACATAATAAGAGAAGTTTCATGTTCTAAGAAGAAGTCGATTGTGAATGGAAAACCGCATCAACTGAGCTTGCGATAAAAAACAATTGCGGTTGTGTTGTATCCGATTTTGGCTCGAACTTCGAAACAAACAAAATTATTACCTCTTACAAAATTAAATTTCTAAGAAAATCAGATTATCGTCCGCATTGTGACTTAGACAGACTTAAAAGTCAAGAGTTCATCTGAAGGGCGGTGGTAATCAAAACGATCTTTTTTGCGCTCATATTCTAGGGGAACAGCGTGCTATCGTTTTGTCCAAATGTCTGTAATTTTGGATGATTGAGCCGAAAATGGTCTCAATCGACTAGGTTGGACTCACTGATGACGAATCCGGTGTCAAAATCGATTCTGTCCGGCCGAGGACACGATAACTGTCGACAGAAGCAAGCTAGCAACTTTAAACTTCTAGGGTAGGTCGCGCATCAGGATGTCGCGGTTGAGTTCGTTAATGGGCCAAATCGGTCGAATAGTTTCGGAGTTATAGGTACTTGAAATTTTGAAGTTATTTATTTTTTATTCCAGAAACCACTTGAGCGATTGGATTCAAATTTGGCAGTTAGGTGGAGTATAATGACGCGCAACTTTGAGCCAAATTTCGTCAGGATCATATTGTCAGTAAATTCAAGAATTTTTCGGAAACCATTCATCATACTCAAAAAAACTTGTACTCACACTTTGAGCTTCATATTTCACAGCAGTGTACCAAATTTCAGTTCGATACGATCATAAGTTTCGGAGATATCGGGAAAAAATATGTCGAATTTCGAGGTTTTCTTCTCGATATCGTTGTTTTTTTCGGTATATCTCGAGAAATACTGATTCAGTCCTGATAAAACTTCGCAGCTAGTTTGAAGATGCTGAAAGACAACTTTATGCAAAATTTCGTGATAATCGTGTCATAAGAACAATTTGAAAAAATTTCTGTGATTTTCTTATCATATCATCTTCATTAAATTCTGTATGAACCTTCGAACTGTAATTTTTCAAGGAAGTACAGGATTTCAATTCCATCTCATCTGTATTTTTGGGAATATTGGAATTTCATTGAGATTGTGCTGTCAGTAAATTTTGAAAACAATTTTTTTCATGATTTTTCTCCGAAAATATTTTTTTCTCGAAACGTGTTCATTTCATTCGGAAAAAATTTCGAGAATACTTTGGACTCCAAATTTCACAGTGGTGCGCCAAATTTCGATTCGATACGGTTATTATTTTCGGATATATTGGGAAAAAAAATGTTTAATTTCGGGGTTTTTTCCTCGATATCGTTGTTTTGCTGATTCAATAATAATGATGAAACTTAGTAACTTGTTTGAAAATGCTGATGGGCATCTTTGTGCAGAATTTCGAGGTGATCATGTCATTAGAACGATTTGAAAAAAAAGATTTAAAATTTTTAGTTTTCGTAATTCAATATTCTGTGATCTTCTGATCATATTATCCTCATTTAATTCTGTATAAACCTTCGAACTGTAATTTTTCGATGAAGTACTGAATTTTAATTCTATCGAATTGAATTTTTGGAATTATTGGAAAAATCAAATTTTGAATGGGAATCATTGGATGAATTTTGCCCATTTATGGATTCGGCCTTCGTAATTAAGGTCCAAACCTACTCTACAAATATCGAGTTTCTAAGTAGTTTTTGCGCGCATGTTCAAGGGGAACAGCGTGCTATCGTTTTGCCCAAATGTCGTAATTTTTGATGATTGATCCGAAAATGGTCTCAATCGACTAGGTTGGACTCACTGATGACGAATCCGGTGTCAAAATCGATTCTGTCCGGCCGCCCGTAGACACGCTAACTGTCGACAGAAGCAAGCTAGCAACTTGAAACTTCCAGGATAGGTTGCGCATCAGAATGCCGCGGTTAATTCCGTTAATGGGCCGAATCGGTCGAATAGTTTCGGAGTAATAGGCAGTTGAAGCTTTGAAGTTATTTATTTTTTATTTCAGAAACTACTTGAGAGATTAGATTCAAACTTGGCAGTTGGGTGGAGTATAACGACGCGCAACTTTGAGCCAAATTTCGTCAGGATTATATCGTCAGTTAATTTAAAAAAAAAATTTTTTCGAAATTTTTTTCCAAAAAATTTTTTTTCGGAAACCATTCATCATATCCGAGAAAAAAGTCCACTCACACCTTGAGCTTCATATTTAACAGCAGTGTACAAATTTCAGTTCGATACGATCATAAGTTTCGGAGATATCGGGAAAAAATATGGCAAATTTCGAGGTTTTCTTCTCGATATCGTTTATTTTTTCGGTATAACTCGAGAAATACTGATTCAGTCCTGATAAAACTTTACAGCTAGTTTTGAGATGCTGAAAAACAACTTCATGCGAAATTTCGTGATAATCGTGTCATTAGAACAATTTTAAAAAAAAATTTCTATGATTTTCTTATCATATCATCCTCATCAAATTCTGCATGAAACTTCGAACTGTTATTTTTCGATGAAGTACTGGATTTCAATTCGATCTGATCTGTATTTTTGGAAATATTGAAAAAATAAAATTTTGATTGGGTATATCTACGGAATCATTGGGTGGATTTTACCCATTCATGAATTCGGCCTTCGTAAATGGGTAAAATCCACCCAATGATTCCGTAGATATACCCATTCAAAATTTTATTTTTTCAATATTTCCAAAAATACAGATTTGATCGAATTGAAATCCAGTAATTTATCAGTAAAAATTTCAAAAAGCACTGCCGTGAAGGCAGCAGCTTTTGCGTGCATGTTCAAATTCGTTGCTGAAGCGGTCATCACATTGAACATGCGCGCAAAAGTTGCTGCCTTCACGGCAGTGCTTTTTGAAATTTTTTCGTAATTTATTGTATTTACGGCCAACCTAGTTTGGAGCTTAATTACGTTTCATTAGATAGTATTTCCAAAAATACAGTTTAGATCGAAGTGAAATCCTGTACATCGAAAAAACACGGGCACTGACTTGAAGTCAGCAGCTTTTGCGCGCATGTTCAAAAGATAACACCAACAGTGAACATGCCCGCGAAAGCTGCTGACTTCAAGTTAGTACTTTTCTAGGTTTTTTCTGATTTTGCATGAGGACCGAGGTATTAAGTGTGGCACCTTTTAAATGGACATACTGCATTAGGTCGAACTGTGGACTACATCTGATGAATGGTTTTTGAGCCTCTATTGGAAAATTCAGAGGAAAAATTTCACGATGCGAATCAACTGATATCAACTCGCATCAACCCTCAAATGAAACATATGCAAGAACTCGAGTGATTTAGTAAAGACACAGTTTTTCTGCGTCTAAAGTGGCCGTTTATTTCAACGGATTCCTTTCTTGGACGGAATGAAAATTTACAACGCTCTCAATTCACACTATGTGCTATAAATCTCTCAGGCCAATATTTAATATCTTAATGCAAGGAGATTCCTAGAGTTGACGTTTTTTAGAACACGTTCAGGGTGATAAATCCACTGTTGTCGAAATCGCGAGGACGTAAATATAGTGTTTTTCCTAAGATATCTGGGAAAATGATTAATTTTCTTCCTCTACTACGTCTCTTTTTGAATCCGATACTCAGTCTTCGTTTCATTCCAAGGAATAGCTACAGATTTTTGAATGAAGAATTGAGAAGTGTACTAACGTGAGTTAGGAGTCTGTTTTGAGTTATTGAGAAAATGAAAAAATTACAAGGAGAGTTGAGATATTTTTTTCCGAATATTTCTTGAAATGAAAATCGGATCGAGCTGAAATTTTATGCACTATGGTGTTTACTTTTGAGTTCAGAATTCAAAACTTCCTGCCAAGTTTCATCATGATTGAAATAATATTTTTTGAGTTAACCCGAAAGAAAACAACGATATCGAGAAGAAACCACAAAATTTGACATATTTTTTCACGATGTCTCCAAAAACTAGGATAGTATCGAACTGAAATTTGGTGCACTGCTGTAAAGTATAAAGCTCAAGGTATGACCAGAATTTCTCTCAAATGGAATGAACAGTTTCCGAGGAGAAAAATTTCTTCGGAAAAAATTTTTGCAAAATTTACTAACAACCAACCTGGAAATTTTCAAATCCTTAGATTCTTCCGTACGCCCGGACATAATCGATTTTGACACCGGATTCGTCATCAGTGAGTCCAACCTAGTCGTTTGAGAACATTTTCGCCTCAAAGTTCGAAAATTACAGATATTTGCACAATATGATAGCACGCTTTTTCCCACTTCGCTATAAATGTTTTTTTTTTATTTTTCAGAAAATTTTCTTCGGAAACAAATTATCGGTTATTTATAAAATTTGGCATATGCTTTGAAGCAAATAATTAAACAATAGTGAACCAAATTTCAGTAAGGTCAAATAATTTTTCTTCGAAATATAGGGAAAAAAAGCTCCTGCCGATGCTTTGCTAAAATTTTTTATGTACACTAACGAATAACAGGGAAAGTCGTCAAGGAATTATTTACTATGACTTTTATTTCCTTGCACAAAGTATAACAAAACCCTTAATAGCGTATCAGCTTTTTAAAGACTGCCATAATTTGGTGGGGTCTCGTAATTTCTGTTTGTACATCTAATAGAGCATAATCTTTTCAGGGAGACACCGTAAACGGATTATTATATGTGCCCTACGGTCACAAAAAGTTATTATATTGATGCAAGGGCGTATAGGGACTAAGTAATCAAGCAAATAGAGCCTTCAGAATTCTGGGGAAGTTTATGAGATAAGTCAGTTTTCAGGGATCTACTGCTAAAACGTTGACATGACAACAAAACTGGTTACGAATATCTGAACTGCAGGATACCAAAAAGACCGACAGGGGCTTTCGAATCCGGTCAATTATAAGATTTACTCTGACCCTCTTGTTTAGATTCAATTAGATTTAGAGTAATATACGTCAGGTTTTTTTCGAACTCGTCATTTGATGGTTTCCTTTTACTTTTTCTTGTTCAGTTCACCTCAAAATTATGGAACAAATTAATTTTCTAAAAAAAAATATTTGGCAACAAAATCCTGAAACAGGTCAATTTTTGTTTTCACTTTTACCAAATTTTTTTGCAGTTTTGAAGGTATTTTGTTGCACCCTGGGAAAGTGGGTCATGTGGTACTTTTTTGGCAAGGCCTTTGAATCTCTCTTACAGGCGTGCAGAAATTTCCAAAAAAAAATTTTTTTTTTTGAAAAATTAGTTACTTCAAAGAGGTTTTCAGTATGTGCACTCATTTACTTTGAGACGATGGTACCTGATGAAATTTGTCACCGAATGAAAGTCGACCTTCACAGTTTTGTTCATGTACAACTCTCAACTCCTTTCAACTCCCACATGTGAAAAAATTTTTTTCTCCGTTAAAGGGTTCGTAGGGGTTGAAAGTTGTGCATGAACAAAACTGTAATGGTCGACTTCCATTCGGTGACAAATTTCATCAGGTACCATCGTCTCAAAGTAAATGAGCCATGACGAAGTGCACATATTGACAACCTTCTTTGAAGTAACTAATTTTCAAAAACAAAATTTTTTTTTGAAAATTTCTGCACGCCTCTAAAGAAGATACAAAGACCTTGCCAAAAAATCTAAAACATGACCCACTTTCCCTATTCAAAAAATTTAGAGGGTTGAGGGGATGGCACAGGGTGCAACAAAATCCTTCAGAAATGCATAAAAATTTGGTGAAAGTGAAAGAAAAATTGGACTGTTTCAGGATTTTGTTGTCAAATATTTTTCTTCTGAGAAAATGAATTTCTTCCATAATTTTGACGCGCGCGGTATAAGTTATATGCCTTCTGGATGTATTTCTTCTAATTCCAGAGAGTATAAAATATTGAGGAGGGCCACACTTTTTAAGCAGTGTTGAATAATCAATATCAATGAATATTAATGAAAGCCCAGGTTCTCACATCAGCGCTCAGCTATGATTAACGTATTAGGGAAAACAAGGGGGATTAAAACTCATCAAGAGTCTTAAAATACATCAAAAGTGTTTATTACCCCTCCTGTTTTTTCATCTGCTAATTTATTTCATTCCTCCTCACGAATTACTCTTTCCTGAAGTTCTTTAATGAGAACGAAAGAAATTCGAGGCCAAATTATATTCATAATCCCTGTTAATATCGAGCTAAATATAACTAGCACTCATAAACAGCTCCCTGCTGTGTGTGGAGTGAAACAAAGGAAAAACACAACCAGTTAAGGAATATTTGTTGAGTCGTAACTTTTCCTTACGATTTGATGCTTGTGTTTCCCCTCACCCAAAGCAGAATGTAATTAGTCCTAATCCTTCAAAGTCGTAAAGAATTTTCGAGTGCTGATGGAATTACTCAGAATCGGATTTAATCGAAAAAACAAAGCTCCTCTCGGAATTGATTCCGTGGAAAAATTTTCATGAAGATGAACACTTTTAAGTCCATGCAGAACCAATTGAAGATTTAGCTAATTCACGTTCTGGGGACCGATTCTTGAATCTCGATCAAGAATTGAAGAGTATCACGATTGTCATATGTCCGCGTCGATTTTCTGAGTTAAATACAGAGCGCGTCAAAATTATGGAACAAATTCATTTTTTCTCAGAAGAAAAATATTTCGCAAACAAATCCTGGGACAGGTCAATTCTTGTTTCACTTTTACCAAATTTATATGCATTTTTGAAGGATTTTTGTTGCTCCCTGTGCCATCCCCATCAACCCTCTAAATTTTTTTAATAGGGAAAGTGGGTCATGTGGTACTTTTTTGGCAAGATACTTGTATCTTCTTAACAGGCGTGCAGAAATTTTCAAGAAAAAACTTTTATTTTCGAAAAATTAGTTAGTTCAAAGAGGTTTTCAGTAAGGGGACTTTGTCATCAAGGGGTTCGTAGGGGTTGAAAGTTGTGCATGAACAAAACTGTAATGGTCGACTTTAATTCGGTGAAAAATTTCATCAGGTACCATCGTCTCAAAGTAAATGAGCCATGACAAAGTGCACATACTGAAGAACTCTTGGAAGTAACTAATTTTTCAAAAAAAATATTTTTGCTCGAAAATTTCTGCACGCCTGTGAAGAAGATACAAAGACCTTGCCAAAAAAGTACCTCATGAAGTCGCCGTAGAACTGAATATATCATAATAATATTATTCAACCGTTGAATTGAGTCCTTCGAATTGAGAAGAGTTTACTTGATAAAGGATATTAATACAATCATTAAAAAAATACAGATTTTTCTGTAATGCATTTATATAATATATTTCGATATACTTTCATTATCTTCAACGTACTACATATGAAAGACAAATTTAATTATTATATAAACTGGCATATAATAATTGAAGTAAAAGAAAATGGTAACGTAAAAAAATACAATACAAAAACAATAATAGACACTGTCTTTCATCTGTTATCATTCGATTTAGAATTCTCAATAGCATCTATCTTACATGTTTTAAACATTTTGATAGTGTTTTTTACTACAATTAATTCCCAATGGTCGAATACAAAAATCCCAAATAGCGAACCATGTATGTTCGACCATTGGGAATCACATAATGGATTGGGACAATACAAAAATAGTGATGTTGGAATCAGATAAGTTGAAAAGAAAAATCAAGAGTCCTCTTGCATTTTGTTAAATGTAGAGAGTATTTTTGCTCTGTAGAAATAGATCCTATTTGGCTGAATTAACCTAAAAAATTCCAAAAAGCACTGCCGTGAAGGCAGCAACTTTTGCGCGCATTTTCAATGTAGATGACCGCTTCAGCAACGAATTTGAACGTGCGCGCAAAAGCTGCTGCCTTCACGGCAGTGCTTTTTGAAATTTTTTTCTGATAAATTACTGGATTTCAATTCGATCATATCTGTATTTTTGGACATATTGTAAAAATAAAATTTTGAATGGGTATATCTATGGAATCATTGGGGGGATTTTACCCGTTCACGAATTCGACCTACGTAATTAAGCCCCAAACCTACTCTACAAATATCGAGTTTCTAAGTCGTTTCTTCCGGAAGTTATTGTGTTTACGGTCAGCCTAACGGCCGACTGCGTAAACACAATAACTTCCGAAAGAAACAACTTAGAAACTCGATATTTGTAGAGAAGGTTTGGACCTTAATTACGAAGGCCGAATTCGTGAATGGGTAAAATCCACCCAATGATTCCGTAGATATACCCAATCAAAATTTTATTTTTCCAATATTTCCAAAAATACAGATCAGATCGAATTGAAATCCAGTACTTCATCGAAAATAACAGTTCGAAGTTTCATACAGAATTTAATGAGGATGATATGATGAGAAAATCATAGAAATTTTTTTTTTTCAAATTGTTCTAATAACACGATTATCACGAAATTTTGCATAAAGTTGTCTTTCAGCATCTTAAAACTAGCTGTGAAGTTTAATCAGGACTGAATCAGTATTTCTCGAGTAATACCGAAAAAATCAACGATATCGAGAAGAAAACCTCGAAATTTGACATATTTTTTCCCGATATCTCCAAAACTTATGATCGTATCGAACTGAAATTTAGTACACTGCTGTGAAATTAGAAGGTCAAAGTGTGAGTATAATTTTTTTGGATATGATGAATGATTTCCGAAAAAAAAATTTTTTTGTAAAAAAATTTCGAAAAAATTTTTTTTCAAATTTACCGACAATATGATCTTGACGAAATTTGGCTCAAAGTTGCGCGTCGTTATAGTCCACCAAACTGCCAAGTTTGAATCCAATCGCTTGGGTAGTTTCTGAAATAAAAAATAAATAACTTCAAAACTTCAAGTGCCTATAACTCCGAAACTATTCGACCGATTTGGCCCATTAACTTAACCGCAGCATTCTGATGCGCAACCTATCCTGAAAGTTTCAAGTAGCTAGCTTACTTCTGTCGACAGTTATCGTGTCTACGGACGGCCGGCCGGCCGGACAATCAATTTTGACACCGGATTCGTCAGCAGTGAGTCCAACCTAGTCGATTGAGACCATTTTCGGCTCAATCATCCAAAATTACAGACATTTGGACAAAACGCTGTTCCCCTAGAACATGCGCGCAAAAAGAGGTAGAATTGAAGAACCTTCAAACCAAATGAATCTGTGTTGCTGTGTTTTCTGTGTCTGTGTCTGTTTCAAATTGATAAAAGTCTCAACTCAAAACCAAAAATCGAAAGGAAATTATTCCTAAAATTTTCTCCTTTGTCGGATAAAAGAGTTAGATTTGTACTCTAAAATGTCACAGTTCGCTTTGTTTATCGTTTATATTGTTTCTGTACTGTTTATTGGGCAATCTGTTCTCCAAGAAACTGCCCTTGACGAATAGTTTAATCCTGCAAACAGCAAGGGCGTTTTTCATGAAAAAACAATTCTATTTAATTTTTAATAGTTCTCTTTCAGATATTGGCAGTGAAAGACCAAAAAAAGGCTGAAAAACTGATTATGGATACCACTCGGAACAGAATACGTAATATCATGGCCATATTGCTAAAATTAGAAAGATAGCAAAATTACTTGTGTAGCAAGGTTTATAATAAAGCAATACGCAAACTGATTCGACCTGATTGTGTTCAACTATTCAACTCAAATAAGAAAAATATGTATATACCGTACCCAGAACTAACGATAATTGCCTTCTCCCCTACTCAGCAGCAGATTCTTTATTCAATTATTTCCGTTTTGTCCAGAAATAGAAGTAATAAATTCACATACGCCGAAGTTGACAAATATTGAGTGCGAAGCCGTGTCAGGTGTCACTGTTGGGATCTCAGGCAGGACTCAATTAGGGGGTGATACATGCGCCCTCTTTCCCAAACTGCCATTTTACTCCATCACGTAAAGTCTTATCATTAGTTTAATTTTCCCCCGAAACCTAAAAAATTCACATGTTGAATTCGTTCACGTCAGTACTTTCCCTTTTGGAATAGAGGAAGTTCGTCTATCATTTTGACTAGAACATGCTATTATGCTATATGGAAATCATAAGTGTGAAATCGTTATCGACACTCATTTGTCTGTGCAACCATGAAGGTTTCATTGGTGGGCTGAAACGTGGTGAAGTGGGTTCTTTCGGAATTTGGTGTGCAACGCCACAGACCACTCATATATATTTTTTTGAGATGAGCGGTACATTTTTTTACATCAAACAATCAGGTCGATTCTGTTTGCAAATAGCAATATTGCTAAGAAAAAGATATTGCTATCATAACAAGATTGGAATTATTGGTATTCTGATCAACGATTTTGAGCAATATGATCTGTCACTTTAACGAGAATCTTGCTATCAATATTGCTATCTTAGCAACCTCAAAATAGTACTTGCTATGCTTGATAACAAGATAGGTTAGAAAGGGAATCTTACAGAGATCCATTTGTTTAAGTATTATTTCTTCCAAGAATTCGAAAATATTGAAGATAGGGAAGTATGTGGTAATAGAAATTTGTTATTTCATGGAAAATTCTTAGAATAAAATACCGGCATAGTAAGCAACAACTGAGATGATTATTCTAATGATCTAACAGCCATCCCTTTGAATTGCCAACAGAAAAGTTCATCGAATTTCGAATCAATAGCATAAAATTGCTGCATTTGATTTCTGGAAACCAAAATTCTATCGGTATCCAGAAAATTGGTCAATTTGACTAAAATTGGTTTTTCTGTTTCGTAACATTTTCGACTAAGTCGATGTTTACATGAATAAAAAAAGTATACGCTAATGGAAATGTGTTCAAGGCTCTCTAGTGTATTATTTAATTTCAAGGAAAATTCTTAGACTAAGATACAGGCAAAGGCAACAGCTGAGATGATTATTCTACTCGTCTCAACAAATGCAATCCCTTTGAGGTTCCAACGAAAAAGTTTATCGAATTTCGAATTATTAACCCTTGAATAAAATTGCTGCATTCGATTTCTGATAACCAATATTTTATTGGTATCCAGGAAATTGGTTATTGGCCAATTTGACTCGTTTCTTTTCCTAACATTTTTTATATCGATGTTTAAATGAATAAAGAAAGCCGTAGATTGAGGTTATGTATGCGAAACCATAAAGATAACTCACGAATTAGGGTTATTTTCTTCTTCCTTGTAGTTCTAATGTCACAAAATACAGTGTTGTCAGCTCTAAAATCACCAATTATGGAAGTCTATGATAGCAATATTGTTATGACAAAATTCATAACAAACATTGCTATAACACTCGGAACAGAATACGTAACATCATGGCCATATTGCTATAAATTAGAAAGATAGCAATATGACTAGAATAGCAAGGTTCATAGCAATACGCAAACAGAATCGACCTGAATATGTGTTATCACAGTATTAGCAGAGGAGATGTGAACGGGGTACCATACATTTTTACGTATGAGCACAGAGCACAGATAAAATCCTCAGGAAAAATTCTGTCTCCCCGTATAAGTGTAGTAAAATTGTTGTTTGTTATTGAAGAATTTTCATCAACAAAATTTCTTCTTTCTTATTCGAAGCAGGTTGATATCTCGAAATCACAACTGAAAACAAAAAAGAAGACGAAAAAACCAATATGAACTAGTAAATAATTCATAACTTATTGAACTAATTTGAAGTTCACGATCCATCTCAAAAAAGAATCAGACACCGAATAAATTGCTTCGAAACCATCGTCAAATTTACATATTGGACAACTATTAACTAAATATTCTATTGTTTCTTCTTCTTCTCCGCATTGGCACCTTGGACTTTAGATCGAATTCCATTTGAAGAGGAAACTATTACAGCGACCATGACCGGTTCTAAGTCGATTCAAACTACACCAAATTTTCCTAGAAAGATTAAAACCATGAACTTTTTCTAAAGGATATCTGATCAAACCTTTGTTGGAAATATTACACGAATTCCATTCTGAACGACAAATTTCTTTGACACTTTTCTTGAAGTAAAAAAAATCGCTTGATTTGATAACGAAATTAACGTTTTACTTTGCATAAACAATTTTTTTGTCATTTGGTTTGTAATGAAAGCATCGTGTTAATTGTTTTGCAATCACAGTAATGTGTGTTTGTCGTATATGGACAAATAAGGAACACGAAAAACCTAGAAAAGCACCGACGTGTCAGTAGCTTTGACGCGCATGTTCGCTTTTGGTGATATCCTTTCAACATGCGTGGAAAAGCTGCTGACTTCACCTCAGTACTTTTCTAGGTTGTTTTCGATGAATTACTGGATTTCAATTCGATCTAATCTTCATTTTTGGAAATATTGGGAAAAAAAATGTTGAATGGGTGTATCTACGAAATCATTGGGCGGATTTTACCCATTCACGAATTAGACCTTCGTAATTGAGCCCCAAACCTACTCTACAAATATCGAGTTTCTAAGTCGTTTCTTCCAGAAGTATTACGTTCGGCTTAAAGGCCGACCGTAAACACAATAACTTCCGAAAGAAACAACTTAGAAACTCGATATTTGTAGAGTAGGTTTGGATCTTAATGGAGAATGCCTAATGAACCTTATCGGAACAATGCCAACGATTAACAAAGTGAACTGTAAAGTTTCAGCTTCATAACACAACAACGAGAATATTTGCAGAATTTATTTCTTTCTATAACTTCGTTTTTGGAGATTTTTTTCCGTTAATTCATCCAAATATGGTCCATTTCTATAGAACTATGGACGAAACTTCATTCAGTTAGCAGAATACAGGAGAATTCTTCAATTTTCCTCTTCAGATCATCTGGTTCCTTCATCAGTATTTTTACATTACTCCAATCTATCATGTGATATCCAATGGTTCAACATACATGGTTCGCTATTTCGGATTTCTGTATTTCTCTAGTCCTTAGGTGGTTTTTTTTCATTTCTATTTCTCGTTATTTGGTTTGGTTTTAGTTAGTAAAAATCTCAAATCATTTTTCGATTCGAAAACTGTTCTTATGGTGAATCATCAAGGGGATTTTACCCATTCACGAATTTGTTCTTCGTAATTAAGATCCAAAACTGCTTCACATACATCTAGGTTAAGTTATTTCTCCCGAAAGTTCAATTTTGATTGAAAAGTAAAGTATGTTCCTTGTGTTTGTTCGCTTCATCTTTTTTCTGCTTCAAAATATTTTTATTCGACATACATATAGTTTTCTCATTGATGTAAGGGTGGAGCTTTCTGCGTATGAAAAACAAGGACGCTTCAAAAAAGTAATAAAAATTTCCAATTATCGCATTGTCAAACCACGAGTTCATTTACTCTGTCGATAATAGCATAGCAGTGCTAGGAGCACCGAACCTTTATTATACTTTTACTGCCAATAAATTTGGTTTTAATAAAACGCGATTATTAGCGTTCAGTTTTATTTATGATCTCCACAGTCACCACAAGCCCTTATTAATTGATGATTGGTGCAGAGAGCAACAGGACCTTATAATTAATGTCAATTTATTCTGGTAATTAGGTCTAACAATGTAGAACTGTTAGATTGGCAATGCAGCATGTTCTGGATGACCACATATGGGCGCTTAGAATTGCCAGGGCCTTATGTAAATGACGTGTATTTACTCAATGATGAATCGATTTTAGGTAGAAAAAGCGCTTGCCTCAACAAAACCTTTCATGCTATATATTGGTAACTTACGCCGGTGCTTCTCATCGATAATGTGAAATACACGCATTTGCTCAAATTAGTGACAGCTGATGAATCTTGTTTATTGATAGATTACGTTCCCAGGATAATTTTGCTACGAATACCTTCGAAATAAGTCCATGTAAAACATCTAGAAAAATTCTAAGAAAGTGCACAGGTTAAGTCAGGAGATTTTTTCCAATATCTCCAAAAATTAATATCGGATTACCCTATAATTTTGACTTCAAAGTACCTATTTGCATTTTGTCAGTTAACGAACGCAACAGTCCCAAGTCTATTGGAAAATCATCTATCTCAAAGGATTTAATGAAATTATTATTAACTCTCAATTTGACAAAAGCCTCAAATTATTATTATTATACGGAAAATTTAAAATGTCAAATTGCATTTAAAGTTACCATGGCAATTGTCAGTTCCCCGAACATAATAATAGCACTGACCTGAGATCGAAAACTGTTAACGTGCTTGTTCAAATTTATGGCCGTATAGGTCACCCATTTACGTATCGATCAAGCTGAACACAGCTTAGCTTCCTAATGGAAAGATTTGCCTATATTCTTTCCATTTATGATCCACACGAATTCTGCATGACTTTTCAAGCTATCTAGTTTTTCAATCAAATACTAGTTTTCAATCCGATCCTATCTGTGATTTTAGAAATATTGGGAAAATACAAATTTGAACACGAATCACTGGACTGATTTCACCCATTTATGAATTCAGCCTTCGTTATTAAGCCCCGAAACAAGTCTCTAACTCGTGTGTTTCGTGTGTTTGCTAACCGCCGATCGTGGACACAATAGAAAAAATTGAAAAAATTACAGGATTAGAATTTCATTCTATCAAAATATGTTGATTATCTGAAGAATATTTCAAAAAATTCTTCCTGCTTTATGAAAGGGAATCTGAAAAAAAATTTTATTCTTCTCGTTCCAGAATATGCAAAAGCAAAATCAATAGCAACATTACAAATTACATCCTTGTTTTGTTTTCGTACTTTTCAAATATTAACTTTTTCATAGAATCAAATCATTTATCAGCCAATGGAGAAGATAACCATAAAACCTGGTTAATTAAAAGTATAGAGAAAGTATATTTTATCATTAGAATCAAAAATAAACCGTGACCAGAACCAGAGCATCGATGAACAAAGAGTGCGACAGAAACCTAAGAAACTGAATCATTTCAAAGGACACTTATCAAATGTTCCTCTCATATTCAATTTTCTTTCAATGAATTCGATTGATTCACTTCTTTGCATTTCGATATGTTTCGATAGATTTGTCGTTACCATATTGTTCAATCAATTGTCATCTATCCTTAAGCTCAAAAACTTGAAAGTCATAAAAATCAAAGCTAAAAGCACCTGTGAAAGCGGTAGAAAACATAATAAAACGGGCCCGATGAAGAGACTATAGGGCACCAGAGAGTGGGGGAAAAAGAGCACATATTCGCTGGCTTGTTCGCAATACACTGGCCGCTCTAGTATATTCTATTCTCTCTGAGCCAGCGTCCATTGCTATTGAATTTCCACGAAGCAATACATATACACCGTAAATAAAAATACAAGACCCCACAATGTTTTTTAGACACCCTGTATACTAGCATAGTATACTATGACACTAGGTACCTCCCTTTTTCATCGCCCAACTCCAGACAATTGCAATAACACAAATGGACCTATAAATTTCTTCCATACCTTAACCAAATCCGCGTGAAAGAATAACAATTTGTTAATCAGAGATAAGATCATGACAGACAATGCGAATGTAATTTCGTGTACACCGGAGAAATGAAATTAGATAGACTGTTCGTGAAAACAACATAAATAACAAATAACGAAAAGCAGTTTGCCATCCAACAACGTTAAAATAAAAATTTATAGTCTCCTGTTTTGTGGAATGCAACCAGTAACAGCACGGAAGCAATAAATTGATTATGTTGGGGTGTACACCCGACAAAGGGGTTGATTAATTCAATTGACGGTTGAGTAGGCGTCGATTTGTTTTAAACTCTGAGTTCGTCTAGAAATATCGGCATCGAATTCTTAGAAGAGTATTCAATATAATAGAAAATCAAATTTCTTTTCGACCAAATAATGAAGAAATAAGCTCCAGTTTACAATAACACAAGGACGAATATCTGTCGATAGATGAATCAATGAATATTCCACCTTTATTAGAGCTAATCATCCAATCGACGGGAGCAGCGATGTCAAAGGAGAATGGTTACAGCTGTTTCACAATTTTTACCGATCATCAGACCGTCTTACCTCGGAAACCTCAGATAAGACTCCAGATACTTATATTAACTGTTCGACGGAATACTACAGTATTGAACTACTTCAGTGCCATCTCCCAGTAGCATCTTACGAATCAAAACCTGTGAGTACAGAATAGTTCTGATCAAGGTGGAATTTTTTTCGGAATAACTCAAAAAATACTGATTCAATCATGATGAAACTTGCTAACTAGTTCAAAAATGCTGGTGGACATCTTTGTGCGAAATTTCGTGATGATCGTGTTATTAGAACAATTCGAAAAAAAAATTTTTTTTTTAGTATTCATCTTCTTCGAACTGTCATTTCTCGATAAATTACTGGAACTTCGATCTATCCGTATTTTTGGAAAAATTGGGAAAATAAAATTCTGAATGGGTATATCTGCGAAATCATTGAGTGGATTTCACCCATTCACGAATTCTGCCTTCGTAATTAAGGTCCAAACCTACGCTACAAATATCGAGTGTTTAAGTTATTTCTTCCGGAAGTTATTGTGCTTACGGTCGGCCGATAGGCGCGCATGCTCAATTTTGGTGGTATCCTTTGAACATGCGCGCAAAAGCTGCTGACTTCACGTCAGTGCTTTTCTAGGTTTTTCCCTGATATCGTTGATATTTCTGAAATAACTCATATATACTGATCTGATCATGATGAATCTTGGTAATTTCTTCGAATTTTGTTTTTCTCTAACTAATTCGAATATGCAAGCAAAAGATGCTGTGCATCTCTCGTTTTTTTTATTGAGAGTAGTTATGAGACAGGGCCGCGTGAAGTTAGCGAAAAATTGATAAAACATTCCGAAACAATTCCGAAACTATGTTCAATATTAAGTTTCGAATTTGTTTCAATTTGATTTGTATGAAACTTTTCATGCACCATCATGGTTTTTGAATAAATCGCATTTCTATGATTTGGTGCTAACTTCACACTCCGCACCAACATTTTCCAGTTTTGAAAAAATTTTGATGCCAATAATTAGTCAGCAATTTGTTTCAATTTGTCTTGTTGAAAAAATCTCAATATCTTCAGTAGAAGTTTTCATATTCGCATTAATAACATTTAGTGCCAACTTCACTCTCAACATCAAAACTTTTTGGTTTCGAAAAAATTTCAATGTCAATACTCGGTAACCAATTTGTTTCAATTTGTTTCGTTAGAATTACTTCAATATCTGTTTTAGAGTACCTAATTCACGCTTGTTTTTAATGAAGCGTGAAGTTAGCGAAAAGTGTTCACTCCTTTTACTTTTTTTCACTTTTTTTTGCGCCAATAATCTGTAATCAATTTGCCTTGATTTGTCACGTTGGAATGAGTTCCAGAACATCGGTAACTTCTGAGTTATCAACAATTTTGTGTTTTACACACAACGCCATCTATGAAAACCAATCCGTTGTTGAGTTTTCAACCCCTCATGGCAGTGTTCAGATCGGCTCTCTCAAAGAGAGGATGATTATGTCGTAAACATAGTGTAACGTTTTCTTGGTTTTTAAAACGTTTAGAATATTCAAACTATTTATTTACACTATTTACACACTACTATTCCAATAACTAAACAAGTAAATCTATCAAAGTCTGTTCACAATTTATATCCACACTAATTTATTTTCACTGAACTCTTTCCGCTACGAATCACTCCGCTGAATTTGTCCCTGGGCTGCTCCGCGCTTCCCCTTATATCGCCCGTACAATTTCCAGCGATGTCTGGAATACTCTCGAAAGTGGGTGACTCATACGCGTGACGAGTGTTCGGCCACATTCTAGAATAGACAGGGCCGTACTCGTCACACTGTCCCCTCCTTAGGCCTGTTCTGTCCCAGAACAGATTCCATGAATTCCTCAGAGGACCGTGGTGAAATCTGCAATCGTTACCATTTCTACAGTAGCCCCTCTGATGGAAGTAGCAATCTACGGTTTTGCTGGGCTTTACGTTCTGCTTTGGGTTGAAATTGCATACCAAAATCTCTATACCTGTCTTCTGGAAGACAATCTCAAGCATGCTTCGCACAACCCTCCAATTCAGTTGATCCAGTCCACAACCTAGTTTGGGGACAGCTAATTTCCTAATCCCAAAGCATTGAAGGTCTTCTTTCAAGCCATGCAGTGCTGTCCATAAATTCTGGTAGGTGGGCTTCTGATATGAGTACTGTTTGGTGACTACGTAATAAATGAATCGACGCTCTGACTTCAGTCTCAGGCATTTTCCGATTCTGGGCTGCTGTCTCATCAGTTCCTCTTGACGTCCAAATTTATTTCTGAATACTCTTGCTATTCCCCTACTCATCCTTAGATCCGCTGCTACACAATGAGCAAGAGAGTATTCCTCGGGAACTGTAAACAGGTCTTGATGAACTTCCTTTGTGACGCCAAACCGTGCAACTCGTGTTCCCCCATAGCAATTCATGAATTCCTGGAAATCGTCACTTTCCTTCGCCGGAACCTCGATGAAACGTACTTCTTCTTCGTCATCCTGTGTTGACGCGTACGGAGCCAATCGATTGAAATGGACGACCTTCGGTTTTCCTCTAGGAAGCTGCCGTATCCGGTAAACTACATCATTTATCCCTTTCATGACTTCATACGGTCCTTCCCACTGTCTCTGCAGCTTCGGAGAAAATCCTCTTTTTCTTTGAAGGTTATACAACCACACCAGATCTCCTGCGGTGAACCCTCCTTCAATGGCCTTGATGTCATAGCGCATTTTCATCCTATCACTTGCTTGCTGCATTTGATTGCGCACCTTGTCATGGATGTTATCTAGCTTACTCCTCAATTTACTGACGTAGTCTTCCCCGGCTACATCTTCTCCAGGCTTACAACCAAACTCTAGGTCACAAGGTAGTCTAATTTCTCGGCCGAACATTATATTGGCTGGAGTTTCCTTGGTGGATTCTTGAACCGAAGATCTGTATGCCATGGTAAATAGATGCAACTACTCATCCCAGTCCCGCTGGTGGTCGGAGACTACTTTGGCAAGATGTTTTCCCATGGTCCTATTCATTCGTTCTACCATGCCATCTGATTGGGGATGTAGAGCTGTTGTCCTTGTCTTATTAATCCCCAATTTCCTACAAACTTCTTGGAATAATGTCGACTCGAAATTTCGGCCTTGATCACAATGCAGCTCTAGAGGTATTCCAAATCTGCAGAAGAATTCTTTGACCAGTTTATCAGCAACCGTACCTGCCTCTTGATTAGGAATACCGTACGCTTCCACCCATTTGGTAAAATAGTCCATGGCTACCAATATGTACTTGTTTCCATGATCTGTTTCGGGAAAGGGGCCCGCGATGTCGGTAGCTACTCGTTCCATGGGAGATCCGACGTTATATTGCTTCATTGAGGCCTTCCCTTTGCCGTAAGGGCCGTTAGCTGCAGCACAAGCTTTACGTCTCCTACACCAGTCTTTAACGTCTTTCTTACAGTTTATCCAATAAAACCGCTGCCTGACTTTCTCTAGCGTCTTAGTAATCCCAAAATGTCCACCTGAAGTTCCATTATGTAATCTGGTCAAAACGTCTGTCACTCGACTCTTCGGCACAATCAACTGGAGCCTCTGTTCAGATCCATCGTCATTCTCCCAACAACGCTTCAGAAGACCTTTATCGATCTTCAATGTTTCCCATTGCGCCCAATACGACTTAACATTTTGACTCAGTCTGGATACTTCTTCCCAAGTAGGTCGTCTACCACTCTTCTTCCAACTCAGGATTACTTTCAAGTCTGGATCTTCTTCTTGTGCCCGTTGGATTTCTTGAGGTAGCCAGTCATCTTCAATTACTGTGGTCCATCTCACATCGGCCACACGTGAGCAATGGCTGTTATTCTCGGGGCATGGTCTTCTTGATAAAACATCTACATCTTCCTTGATCTTGTTCGAGGCAACTGTTCTCATCACTTCAGGGGCATTTTTAGCTTGCGTCGGTTTATGCCCCTCATCACCGACCCTTTTCAATTTCCCTGCTGTGGCTCTTTTTCTGCTTTTAATATGCCCACTTTCCTTACAGTACCAGCACACAGCATCCTCTTTCTTCGTACACAATAACCTGTTGATTTCTTCTCTAATGATTTCCTCAACAGATTTGTCTATTTCTTGGTCTTGTCTCACACGAAATTGTCCTCTACGCGACGCCAGCTTCGCTGCCTCGAATTCTAAAGCCTGGGTTAAAGCATCATCTAAGGTTTTAGGGCGTGCAAGTCTCAGAACTTGTTGAGTCTCACCGTCCTTGATTCCGTCTACAAAAGTTTGGATTGATAGCAGTTCAATGAAGCTGTCTGGAGCCGTTGGGTAAGCCAGCCTAACTAACCTAGCCACATCTGCTTCAAACTCCTGGAGATTTTCTCCTGTTTTCTGCACCCGGTTCTTGATTTGGGCATGATAAACTTGTTGTAAATGAGCATCACCATACCTCATCTGAAGTTTCGATGTTAGAACTTCATAACATGCTTGTTGGCTCTCCGGAATCGTTTGCAGAATATTGAGTGCCTCTCCTCGTAGGGCTATTATCAATGCTGTGGCTTTTTCGTTATCGCTCCAATTGTTTGCCATCGCAGCAGCTTCAAATTGTTTTTGATATGTCGACCATGGGACTTTTCCATCAAATGTCGGAGGCTTGATCTTCATCTTTCCACTTTCGCCGTTATTTTCTATTTTCATGTTGCTATAGGCTGATGAAGCCGGATAATCTTTTCCAATTGCCATTCTTTTTAGGGACTCTATTATTTTGGAATGCTGTTCGATTATTTGTGTAATTTCTTCAAATTTTCCGTCAATTTCGTCAAATTTTCCATCAACTTTTCCATAAACTTCGTCAAATTTTCCATCAACTTTTTCATAAACTTCTTCGAATTTTTCGTCAACTTTATCATAAACTTCGTGAAATTTTCGGTCAACTTTATCAAATTTTTCATTCACCTCGTCCATTCCTTTCTTCATTTCATCTTTAATGGTTTCCATTTTCTCATCTAATTTGGTTGCAAATTGACTCACCAATTCATTGCTATTCCGAGAAATTTTCTTCCATTTTCTCAGAATTTTCCTCCATTTTCTCATTGATTTTTCGAGAATTTTCATCTGCCTTGTTTTCCATTTTATCCATTTTCTCATTCATTTTACTCAAAAATTCCATTATCGCCTGCGTCTCCATTGCGCTCTGCAGTCTTGTAGTCACTGGCATAAATTTCAATCAATAGAGTTTATGTACTCAATTCGAGCGATGTCGAACCGCACACCTGACACCAATGTAACGTTTTCTTGGTTTTTAAAACGTTTAGAATATTCAAACTATTTATTTACACTATTTACACACTACTATTCCAATAACTAAACAAGTAAATCTATCAAAGTCTGTTCACAATTTATATCCACACTAATTTATTTTCACTGAACTCTTTCCGCTACGAATCACTCCGCTGAATTTGTCCCTGGGCTGCTCCGCGCTTCCCCTTATATCGCCCGTACAATTTCCAGCGATGTCTGGAATACTCTCAAAAGTGGGTGACTCATACGCGTGACGAGTGTTCGGCCACATTCTAGAATAGACAGGGCCGTACTCGTCACAATAGTTTTGGTATAATGGGAATATGGTCGTAAATCAGATGTGACAAGTGTGCGTTGCTTTTATGAAATAGGAAGCAAGTCGACAAACGACAAAAGTTACCGTTGTTCTGGAACTCATTCCAACGTGACAAATTAAGACAAATTGATTACAAATTATTGGCGCAAAAAAAAGTGAAAAAACACTTTTCGCTAACTTCACGCTTCATTAAAAACAAGCGTGAATTACTCTAGAACTAAAACAGATATTGAAGTAATTCTAACAAAACAAATTGAAACAAATTGGTTACCGAGTATTGACATTGGAATTTTTTCGAAACCAAAAAGTTTTGATGTTGAGCGTGAAGTTGGCACTAAATGTTATTAATGCGAATATAAAAACTTCTACTGAAGATATTGAGATTTTTTCAACAAGACAAATTGAAACAAATTGCTGACTAATTATTGGCATCAAAGTTTTTTCAAAACTGGAAAATTTTGGTGCGGAGTGTGAAGTCAGAACCAAATCATAGAAATGCGATTTATTCAAAAACCATGATGGTGCATGAAAAGTTTCATACAAAACAAATTGAAACAAATTCGAAACTAAATATTGAACTTAGTTTCGGAATTTGTTTTATCAACTTTTCGCCAACTTCACGCGGCCATGAGACAGTATTATAAATAAACGTTCCGCACTTTTTCTATTCCCTCGTGCAACATAATGCATTTTCACCACCCTCAGCAAGCGGAACATCAAGATTAACATTGAAAACAGGTGTTCTAGTGAGAATTATGTACCTGTGATTCATGGACATAATGGAACTAATATTCTACGGATTGCCGTAGAACATCGCCATTCACTTCTCGAATTAACATAAGCGGGGGTGGGAACACGCGAAGGGGATCTCTCCATCTGTTGTCCTTTTTTCACATATGACAGTTGTGTAACCTGCTACCCCTATAATATTATTCCATAATCCTTATTTACGTTCCTACAAGTGTTCGGCATTATGCACTTTAGAAAGTTTGAGCTATCCCCGTTTCTTAATGATACAGGGTGACCTCCGATTAAAACTTTGATAAAAATCTTCAATTATTTTTGTCGAATAATAAACCACTTCAAATCAGTAGACTGGAATAGAAAATGCTGATCGGAAACATCGGAGCTTTCGCTTCGGTGGATTGAGCTCAAGAAACATACTTGAGCTGAATTTTTCGGTCTGAAGAATTGTCATAAACATTTTCACCCTGCGATTTTCGATTAAAAATAAAATCCTCAATAATTTTCTTTTGGAGCTTGTTGATATGAAACAATTCCTTATCAGTTTGTGTTTAGGATTTTCATCGAAATTTTCAATTTTGAGATCTTCCAATTTTGAGGTTAATTCCTCTATATCTCATGAAGTATTGACCCGATCGAATTGAAACTTTGTGGTTTTGGAATACCAACGCGCAACTAACACAAAATTTGTGTGGATCAAGTGGTTAAAAAATTTAAAAAAATTTTTTTCGAAAATTTGAAAAGATTGATTATATTTCAATGGAATTTGGCACAATCCTCAGAGTCAGTATTTAACAACAATGCTACAAATTTCAATTCGATCCGGTATTTACTTTCGGAGATATAAGGAAAAAAATGGGCCAAATTTCGTTGTTATTTGGAATTTTAACGTTATTCCCGCAATATCTCAAGAAGTAGGTACAAATGCAATCAGCTTGAAACTTCGTTATCAGGTGAAGATTAGGTGCAAATTCTCGTGTTGATCTAATAGTTAGAATTTGAACAAACGCGTAAAAGCTTCTGCTTCTGACCTCACGTCACTGCTTTTCTAGATTTTTTCAAAATCATTCCGTTGGTTATCTGTTTCATAGCTCTTCGGAATCATGCCGCAACTCCAATTAGAGAGGAAATCAAGCAATATCAAACAATCATTAAACTAATGCTTGTTGAATGGGCCTGCAGAATGCGGGAACATAACCTCGTCAATTAAATTGGAACGTGATTTTTATATAATTCGGCATTCTCAGGAAATCCCGAGCTTGTTATAGAAGTGGCTAATAGGTTCTTCATCCCCCCTAAAGAGGGCTCCACTTGCGTCTAACAATGTCTCAAATATTTGGTGGAAAATGTAATTATGAGGACTGATAACAAGGATTTTCGTCTGCATGAGAGGGGGATGTGGGAATTGGCTAAGGTTATCCACTTTATTACAGTAATTTAATTCTTATTTAGACCGAGTAGACATGGGAATTTCATTTGGGAAATGAAAATGAGTATGATGGAAAATATATAAGGTATCGCTTTATAATTTGAAATTTTGGAAAAGCGCTGGTGTCGATTTCTCGATTTATTTTCACACTTGGCATCAATGTCAACAATCACACAAAAATATTTTCAGTTTCTTCTTCCTCTTATGTCCTTTACAACTTGTTTGGCTTTATACCAACTACACATGGAACAAACAGGAAAATAGTGGACTGATAGCTCTTCAATTCCATATGCCCATCAACAGTCTCTTCTTTCTTGCTCAAAATCAAACATATTTCTTCATCACTTCATTAATTTTTTTATTTCATTTATTTTTCTTATACTCATTCTAATTTATTTCCTTTAATATACATATATACCCTGGGTTTTTATTACTTCTCTTTTATTTTTCTTCACTTCTTTACGGATAATTCACCCATACAGGAGACATAAGGAGTGTCCCATCATGCAAAAAAAAAACCTGAAACAGGAACAATAAGGAGTCAGGATTAAAAGAAAACAATAAATACAAAGTGAAAGACGAAAATCAATGGTTACACAACACCACTGCCAAGTTACAATTTGATCTTTTAAGCCAATAAAAAGTGGTACATTAAGTTGTTGTAATGTTTCACAAATAGTTCGAACAACTTAAGTTCTTAAATTAAGTTTAAGTGTTAAAAAAGGTGATAAGACAAGTAAAGGTTGAATAGTGAGTTAATGAGATGCAGAAATTATGTTTTTGTGATAGAAAGACCTAAAAATGTGAAAAGACAATGAAATGAATACAAAAACAGGTATCACATAAATGGGTATTTAATGAGTAAAGAAGGAGGATTGTATTTTAGTTTATTTTGATTTGTGAGGGCCTTCCTATGTATGGGAAACATAGCCCCCTATAGGTCCTATATTATTATGTTTATGGAAAAAATGGGATGAATTATTATTATTATGAGTTGTAGATAATAATATCATTTGAAAAACTTAAATCATAAATATTCATGGAAAAATTTGAAATTTGAACTGCGGAACATTACAGTTCGCTTTGTTGATTGTTTGCATTGTTCCGATATTGTTCATTAGGTAATCTTTTTTCCTAGAAACAGCACTTGACAAACAGTTCAATCCTGCAATCCGCATGGGCATTTTTCCATGAAAATGAATTCTAATTAATTTTCAATAGTTCTCTGTCAGATATTGGTACGAAAACGCAGAAAAAACCTGAAAAGATAAATTGGTTGACGTTTCATATTCAAAGTCGAATTTAAAGTGAGCGATTTTTAAAACATTAAACAGGAATTTTCAGAGGGAAATACCTTTTAAACAATTTTTCCTTCGACCCATCTTCTCCATTGACATTTAAGGGTTTGAGTTGATGGATTATATTGAAGAAAATGTGCCACTCAAGAACAAATTTGGCATATTTGAACGATTTTCCAGAATCTTGATTTTCCCATAAGAACTTTTCAGTGTGACACCCTGTATACTCTGTATGTAACAGTGAATATGTGATATATTTGCAGCAGGTTGAAAGACATCATTGTCTGATTTTCCTAGTGCCATATAAATTTCAGGGGACCAAACTGTATCGGTAGAGATTGGCAAGCGACGATTTTGAGGAAACGAACCTGAATAATTCACATTCTCATCTACGAGAGTATCCTGTTGAGGACATTGCTTCGGTTAGGATTTTCCTCTGCATTTACAGAGAGCCAACAAATCAAGGTAGTTTAATCAACTAAAAAGAGTTTACACATAAAAGTGCAAATTCTCATCGGAGGGAATTTTATTTTAATTACGTTTCAATTTGTAGATTGGTCAATGAATTTGGATTTGGAACGTGGCGGTCTCCAGGGGCCAGGATGGCAGTGTGGCTGGCATTGTTCAAGCCTAGGGCAGGATGGCCCCGGGCCCCCTATTGACAGCCCGCCAAACACGTATGTGATTGATTGATTCTTTTCAGCAGCATTCTGTACTGACTCGCTTCAATAGGGAGGTTTGTTCTGTTCTGTTTCACAACCACAATTCGATTTATTCGCTACAAAGTCGTCTATTTTTCTTTGATGCAAATCGTAACTTGCTTGGAATCTGTTCATCCTCGTAAATACCGAAGATGCTTGGTAACATTAGAAGCGTTTCATCTAGAAGAAATAACTTTGCGAATTTTTAATGCATTTTGAAGGATTTTTGTTGCACCCTGTGCCATCCCTATCAAACCTCTAAATTTTTTGAATAGGGAAGGTGGGTCATGTGGTACCTTTTTGGCAAGGTCTTTGTATCTTCTTTACGGGCGTGCAGAAATTTTCAAGAAAAAATTTTTTTTTCAAATTGGTTCAAAAAGGTTTTCAGTATGAGCACTTTGTCATGGCTCATTTACTTTGAGACTATGGTACCTGATGAAATTTGTCATGGAATGAAAGTCGACCATTACAGTTTTGTTCATGCACAACTTTCAACCCCTACGAACCCTTTAATGGAGAAACAAATTTTCACGTTAGGGGGTTGAAAGGGTTTGAAAATTGTGCATGAACAAAACTGTAATGGTCGACTTTCATTCGGTGACAAATTTCATCAGGTACCATCGTCTCAAAGTGAATGAGCCATGCCAAAGTGCACATAATGAAAACCTCTTTGAACTAACTAATTTTTCAGAAAAAAAAATTTTTTCTTGAAAATTTCTGCACGCCTGTGAAGAAGATACAAAGACCTTGCCGAAAAAGTACCACATGTCCTATTTTTCCTATTCAAAAAATTCAGAGGATTGATGGGGATGGCACAGGGTGCAACAAAAATCCTTCAAAAATGCATACAATTTGGTGAAAGTGAAACAAATATTGTTTCAGGATTTCGTTGCCAATTATTTTTTTTCTGAGAAAATGAATTTGTTCCATAATTTTGACGAGCACTGTATTTAAAGCATGCTATGCCAGCAAAACAACACAGCTCGTCGAACTATAGACTTTCTCCAAGACGCTAACGTTAACGTTTTGCCGTGGCCACCCAGTTCATCGGATTTAAATCCTATTGAAAATTTATGGGATATGATGCGGAGGAGACTGTCAAATTGCCACCACCCTCCACAGACTCTGGCATAGTCGTCAATTCACGAAGTTCTATTCCTTGAAACGAAAAAACTGATTTGCAATCAAGCTGCACAAACTTGTGCAAGATTTCGTGATCATCATATAATGAGGAAAATTAAAAAGCTGCGGGTTCAGTGGTTGAAAACAAGGCTACATCGGTCTTGCTGCTGACTTCCCGTCCATGCTCCTCTAGAATTTCTATGCCATTAAATTATCTCGAGTTGAGAAAGATGGAGTAACACTTCCTGCTGCTTCGTTTTACGATCCCTGAATAGTTTTCACTTCTACAGTTTTCCGCCATCGCAAATATTCATTTGGATAGATTTATCGGCTGCAGCTTCCTCATATACTCCGTATAAAGTTCTGGAAATTCCTTCGATATCGTATTCATAAAAATAATGTATATCACATCGAATGAATATCGTCGTACATCTTTTCTCGTGGATATAGTCAGTTAAGCCGAAAAACCGGAAGCTCTATCTCACATATATTTCGAGATAAAGGTTATGCTAACTCCTGAATTGCAATGCAAGTTATTGGACCATAGTGCAATATCTCTGGTCAGTGTAAAACAGATTATGTCGAGACGTCTGAAAGGCGCCATGTTCAGTTTCGACCTTCTCCCACTATTTCCTTTTCGTATCAGCTTACACCAGTTGATTCTTGAAAATTAAACGCACACCTCTTCGCTATGATGCTTTGAAATCTTCACAATCTTAATCACGGTTAATCAGGGAATCAAGCTCTTAATCCGACGATCAACCCCAAACTCTATGCTCGCTTACCTAAGTTAATCGGGAATTGATCGTACTATCACAGAAAAGCAGATGAGCACACCATGTTTTACTTACATCATGTATACTCCATTCATTTTTATAAAGTATTCCGGTTGGCCATGATTTAGGTCTATCATGTTTTTGTAACTAAAAACAAGGCAGGTTGGCGCTCCTGAAATATCGACAATGTCAAAATAATTCGTCGCGAGGTTGCCAATTTCTACTCTCTTTCAATAACAAATAACAATTCAGCTTCAGCCATAATAAACTAATAAATTAACATTTCACTTTGATTGTATTGTATTGAGCCTCAAGTAGGTAGTCATGTTTGAATTGAACAAACGAATTATTTCAATAGTTATATATTTCGTGGAATTGTTTCGATAGGAAGTAGTACATTGAAAATGAAATTGGTATATCCTATGTTGGCAGAACATTGAATTTTTATGCACGAAAATAACATGAATTATACAATATCTCGTTCAATGCTATTTTTTCTAATATTTTAGGAATTTTTCTGGGAATTGAATATTTGAGTTGACTTCAAAGTATGTCCATAAAACATAATTCCATATCTTGCTTTTGACTCGAGTACTGCATGATAGGTAGTTTTCATGGAGAATTTATCCAGATATCTTGTCATTACACCCAAAGATAACAGACTGAAGCTAAGCTGCATCCCAGTTTATAAATATGTTGATCCCAATCCAGTGTATGTATCATTCACGTAGATTCCCAAGAACTTTGTAAATGGAGTTCGTTCTTTTGAGGTTGACTGTGACACAGGTCTCGAAGTACTACTACATTTTCATACCGGAATATTTCAAGTTGTGCAACAAGGTATTTAAATGACTTCTGTAGGCTTATTTCTTGAGAATTAAGAAAAGTAGGGAATTCGAAGTAACGGACAACTCTATTCATCATTTTCAATAAAATTCCAAAACACTCGATTCTTGATCGTACAAGAAAAAAGCATTACTGAATCTTCCAACCATGTTTACATACGTGAAATATTTCCAATATTAACTGAGAAAAAAGTTTCTTCAGCATTCGCCAGGTCTTTGGAATTAGGGACAACGTTCTGTAGTTATCTGATAGGAAAATGACTATAACCCGACATTTTCAAAATATACACGGTGAAATCTGTCAGGATGTCATGGCAAACCGGGATACTTTATAAAAGTGAATGGAGTATACATACCCTAATTTGCATCCCATTTCTGTGGTTTCGTTAATCGAAGCAGTAGAATTGCAAGGTTGTCAGAATGTATTCTTTGATCAACTAATCGGTGGTTTTGACCGAGTAATAAAGTTTTGTGAAACCGATATCCATTAATCGGCGAATTAAAATTGACAAGTAAATCAGTTGATCGACGGATCAACGAATCTTTGTGAAACCCAAGGTAGTAAGAGGTTTCTGAAAGGGTATCAAGTATCAGAATTTACTGAAGAAGTATTCAGAGAATTTAGTGAAGGCCATCAAATATTTTTTTAGACATATCAATTGGGAATAGGCATTGGCATCAGAGCCATTTCCTGTAGTTGCAAAATGGCGCATGCATAGGTATAGATTGCACCCGTTGTCGATTTTGAGAGTTTATGCGCACATTTTGTGGAGAACTGCCCACTCTCAAAAGAAGTAACTCTATATTTTTGGAACAGATTTTTTGCTCAATAAGGAAGTCGTGAATGAGTAAGATCCATCCAATGAGTCCGAAGATATATCCGTTCGAATTTTATTTCACTAATATTTCCGACAATTGTATAGAGAATGTTCCATATATTTAGCTAGGAAACAAATTCCTATTTTTATAGGAACCTATTTTTGCGCGCATGCTCTGAGGAACAGCGACTATCGTTTTGTTCCAATGTCTATAATTTTCGAATAGTTTCCCGACAATATTCTCGAACTACTAGGTTTTTTGTTGAAAAATTCGGAAAAATGCAATAATACCGTGGAAAAATAAATATAATTTTCCATTTGGTTTGATTGGCTTTCTCTTCTTAAAATAATATGTGGTGCATTTGAAAGGTTATATGAATAAGTTGTGTATTTTGATTTTTTACTGGCTCGATAAATGATTGTTGCATCACCGTTGACTTCGAAATGTTCTTATTCAGCCGCTTCATATGCTTACTCTCAACATTTTGATCACAAATCACAGAAATAAAGTTTCTTCATAATCTCTATGTTCCAGCCACATAATCTATTTTCTGAACGCATCATAGATTTCATGTCTATGACTTCGGTGAGCACTCTGAATAAAGAACATAAAGAAGGAGCATAGCGCCTCACAAAGTGGGTCCCGGATGGATGTTGCATATGGCCGACTTCCCTTTCACTTTGAAGAGAGAACAACTTGTTCCTAGACTTCTTTGTCTGAAGAAACTAACTAACATGAGTCATACTTGGAGGTTCAATATGGGCGCATATGTCCCACTGATATACGAAGTAGGAAAGCGTTATGCTTCTTCCTGTTGTTCTTTATTCAAAGGGTGAGCATGACAATCATAACCTCACTCTCAAAACTCTATGATATAATGAGGGTTTTTCCTTTGAACGAAAATGCAGTTATTTTCATGAAAAGCCTTAAGAAAATCACATTTCAAACATATAATTTCAATATTATATTTTTAAAAAAATGTTTGATCACCTAAAACTGAAATATAAAAATAGGGATTTGCATTTAAAGGGATTTGTCATGAGTGCACGATATGGCAACGTCGAATTCAGCTTTCTCGGAAAGAAAAGGACGTGAAATGTGTTACTTTGCTTAGGAAAACAGAGATAGCTATACTTCGATCTAGTTAGAGTAGAAGACAACGACCAAGGAATAGAAAAAGAAGAACACAGACTGTCATACTGTCATATTACTGAAAAATCGCAAACATAAATTGTTTGGTTGTATTGACAAAGAACACGTGTGTACCACAGAATAGGAATAAATATTTCGTTATTCTATATCAGAAAAAGCAATTCTAGTAAACAACGTTGTCACTTCGTGCATGCATGACAAATCCCAAACCCCAATTTTGAAATCTGATTTTGAATACTTTCTGAAGGTAATTTGGGAAAATGATAGATCAAACCCATAATAATTATGTTCAAATTTGCATTTGCAGTAATAACCCAAATTCAGGAAAACCCCCATTTGGACCCTTATGATAAGAGCCGAAAAAAGGATATTTTACAATCATAAAGACCCTGTACCTACCTTGAAAGGCACCTTTGCATCTTTGAACTATGCATGTAAATTTATAATCTACTCCATTTGGTTTCAGATTTCCATGACCTTAGTTTGATTCATGAATTTTGGAATTAGGATTACTCTCCCTTGACCTGATAGAAACACAATCCGAAATCAATAATTACCATTAGAATTATCTGCACATGCAATATACCTCTAATCCAATAATACTATTTGAATGATGAATTACTAATGCTGGATAGATTTTCCTATCGATACAGGGAGGTTATTATGATTGTACCACTAAACCTAGCGGTTTCATTACTGAAATTATTTATCACCAACCATTTAATCCTTTCATTCAAACATGTGATGTATGTGGCTTGAATTCAGGGCGAAATTGTGCTTTCAACTGTGCACATTGTTAGTTTTGAATTACATCAATGCACGTCCAGTTCGAAATTTTATTCAGTAACAAATTGCATTTTATATCAGGGTAAACAATTGCTCGTGAACAGAATGCATTTTTCACAGGTTTCATCAAGCTAATGGCAGGTCATACATTCTGTAGTGCTGAAGTTTGGTAAAACAAAAAAAAGATTCCTGCATTTTTCACGCTTCGGCAATTTGTGTGCACAACCAAGCTTATCAATGGCGGATTTTATCGACCAAAATGCGCATTCGTACATGATTGTGATTAGATGATAATCGCAATATTTGTCATCAGTCGAACACAATGTACTGTGCGAGTCTCTAACTTGAAATAAATGTAGTAAATCATAGATATTTTTTGTTGAAAATATGCTCGTATAGGTCGATGTACTAAAGGGTTTTAAACAGTGTCCCAAAATTGAGATATGACTCTATTGGCGTCTGAATTTAAGATTGCAGCGCCACGGTGGCCAGTTTTAGAACCTTAGATACAGACATAGATTTTGTTTTGATAGTCGATTTTGTACTGTTTGTTAATGTTAGGTCTGATAATTTTTGATTTCACGACTTTTCAGACTTTTTTAGTATTACGAGAGTATTACTGAGAGTACATATTCCATTCTTATAAAGTAGGTATGTATCATTCTTCAATCTTATTGAGTGTAGTAACTCTAAAATAACGGGGATATCTCCAAGGTTAGACAGTATTTCAATATTATTTATTTTCAGATCCAAATGGCAAGATTGACTTTGGTGGTTTTTTAGGCTGTCTTGCAAGTTGAAAAAAAGATAGTATTGAAAAATATACATTTTGGAATAATAGACAAATACTTAAAACTTTATTATTTATATAGCGAAGGACTAAATACTAAATATATTGTGAATAAAATGAATACATTCACATAAAACTAAGGTTACTTGTATCGTAAGTCTTATTCATTATGGATTGACAAATAAATTTTCCAACACTGATATGATTGGTCTTGAAAAAGCTGTAATAAATAAGCCTTGTACAACTTTGCTTTCATCGGCAGAAGCACTTTGAGCGAACAGTATTTTTCACCAAATAATTCCTTGTTGAGACTCATTTTTTTGCGCGCATGTTCTAGGGGAACGGCGTGCTATCGTTTTGTCCAAATGTCTGTAATTTTGGATGATTGAGCCGAAAATGGTCTCAATCGACTAGGTTGGACTCACTGATGACGAATCCGGTGTCAACATTGATTCTGTCCGGCCGGCCGATTGGCCGGCCGTAGACACGATAACTGTCGACAGAAGCAAACTAGCTACTTGAAACTTTCAGGATAGGTTGCGCATCAGAATGCCGCGGTTAAGTTCGTTAATGGGCCAAATCGTTCGAATAGTTTCGGAGTTATAGGCACTTGAAGTTTTGAAGTTATTTATTTTTTATTTCAGAAACTACTCGAACGATTGCATTCAAACTTGGCAGTTTGGTGGAGTATAACAACGCGCAACTTTGAGTCAAATTTCGTTGAGATCATATCGTCAGTAAATTTAAAAAAAAATTTTTTTCGAAATTTTTTTACAAAAAAATTTTTTTTTCGGAAACCATTCATCATATCCGAGAAAAATTATACTCACACTTTGACCTTCTAGTTTCACAGCAGTGTACTAAATTTTAGTTCGATACGATCATAAGTTTTGGAGATATCGGGAAAAAATATGTCAAATTTCGAGGTTTTCTTCTCGATATCGTTGATTTTTTCGGTATTACTCGGGAAATACTGATTCAGTCCTGATTAAACTTCACAGCTAGTTTTAAGATGCTGAAAGACAACTTTATGCAAAATTTCGTGATAATCGTGTTATTAGAACAATTTGAAAAAAAAAATTTCCATGATTTTCTCATCATATCATCCTCATTAAATTCTGTATGAAACTTCGAACTGTTATTTTCGATGAAGTACTGGATTTCAATTCGATCTAATCTGTATTTTTGGAAATATTGGAAAAATAAAATTTTGATTGGGTATATCTACGGAATCATTGGGTGGATTTTACCCATTCACGAATTCGGCCTTCGTAATAACTTCCGGAAGAAACGACTTAGAAACTCGATATTTGTAGAGTAGGTTTGGGGCTTAATTACGAAGGTCGAATTCGTGAATGGGAAAAATCCGCCCAATGATTCCGTAGATATACCCATTCAAAATTTTATTTTTACAATATGTCCAAAAATACAGATATGATCGAAATGAAATCCAGTAATTTATCAGAAAAAAGTTTCAAAAAGCACTGCCGTGAAGGCAGCAGCTTTTGCGCGCACGTTCAAATTCGTTGCTGAAGCGGTCATCTACATTGAACATGCGCGCAAAAGTTGCTGCCTTCACGGCAGTGCTCTTTGAAATTTTCAATAGTCAGTTCTGTCTAACATTTACGTAGTTCCTCAATGATCAGTCAACAGGCAGATTTCTGGAAGGCAGAGCATTCCTTTTTAGTGAATTTCTCTGCTTGGATTAGGTGGATTAGGAGAAAAATTGTCTTCATGAATGTGATCTAATATTTCATGGGCAATTCGTGCTTACCTCTTCAAAAATGATTATCATCGGTAAAATGCAGTTAACGGACTCTCATAAATCTTGTTTGTTGGTTTTTATCGATTCTTCAACTTTCAGGCTCGACTTGTTGAAGGAAGTTTCTTTCACCCTAACTAGAAATTTTTCACCGGGCTGTGGAAATCTATGGGAAGGGACATTTGAGTTTGCTTTTCCTCGGTGAAAGCACTTGTAAAGTCACACAAACTCCAAGAAAAATGCATAAACTTTTTCATTTTCTTAACATTTCTTTTAACTTGTAATTATAATGTCTGTACTTCGGGTTACTCGGATAGCCACCAGAGGGAGTAGCGCTTATCTTCATTCGCCAATCGACTATTTTCTTTAAAGGGCAGTCCTACTTTTTGCACGCATTCGACCGATTTCACCCATTAACGAACTCGTCCGAGATATTTGGACTCCAAACCTAATCTGACAATTTCAAGTCTCTAAGTCCTTTCCTTCGAAAGTAATAGCGCATACGGACGGACGGACAGAATTGAATTTGACCACGAATTCTTCTTCGGGGAGTCCAGCCTAACCGTTTAAGACCATTTTGGGTTCGAAATTTGAAAATCACAGACATTGTGACGAAACGATATCGCACTGTTCCCAGAACAAGCCCAAAGTTATTCCTTCTGGGTGAACGCTTCTAATGTCTCTGAGAACATGTCTCAACTATTCGAAGAAACATACTGTTGAATCGTTTTATGTCCGTTCATTACTTGACCCTATAATTTCATAGTTCCCTCAGCCATTATCCAGAAAGGACGTCCTGGGATAACGAATTTATCCCGGTTCAGACATTCCTGGCATGCAGTTTCTGAAATATACTGCCGGTATTGTTCTACAAGGCAATACTATATGCTGTAATTATTCTCAGTCCAAGTACAACAGAAGTCTCCTCCGTCTGACTTCCGACTTCCTCCTAGCTTCACTTCGAATTTCCGGGAGGAGCACGTTTGTTCCCGTACCGGAACTTGCGTATTTGGAAGTCCTTATTTATTAGAACGGAGATTACGGCAATATCTTGTTTTCACCAATTCTTAACTGCTACTATCGTTGTGCTTTTGCCGGCTCATTCGAGCGGAAATTTTACAGCACAGGATCATTTTAGACCCAAAGTTTCTGCCTTTTAGGAAAAAATATTGCCGTCTGGAGTTCATAGATGGGCGAACAAGGAAATTCGTCATTAGCCTCGGAGCAGCAATACGAGATGCCCGATGTTCACTACTAAAGGGTGGTTCTTAAGAACTTAAGAATTTTGAATAAGAAATATAGGAATTGGTTCATGGAATAGAAAAACCAACGGTAATAATAAATTAATATAACTATAAGGACGAATATCTGTCGATAAACCAACAAATATTCCACCATGATCAGAGCTAATCATCCAATTATCCAAAGCATCTACACCGGAGAAACGGTGTCCAATGAGAATAGGGGTTTTTCCTTTGAACGAAAATGCAGTTATTTTCATGAAAAACCTTCAGAACATCACATTTCAAACATATAATTTCAATATTATATTTTTAAAAAAATGTTTGATCACCTGAAACTGAAAAATAAAAATGGGGATTTGCATTTGAAGGGATTTGTCATGAGTGCACTATATGGCAACGTCGAATTCAGCTTTATCGGGAAGAAAAGGACGTCAAATGTGTTACTTTGCTTAGGAAAACAGAGATGGCTATACTTCGATCTGGTTAGAGTAGAAGACAACGACCAAGGAATAGAAAAAGAAGAGCACAGACTGTCATACTGTCATATTACTGACAAATCGCAAACGGAAATTGTTTGTTTATATTGACAAAGAACACGTGTGTACCACAGAATAGGAATAAATATGTTCTAGGGGAACAGCGTGCTATCGTTTCGTCCAAATGTCTGTAATTTTGGATGATTGAGCCGAAAATGGTCTCAATCGACTAGGTTGGACTCACTGATGATGAAACCGGTGTCAAAATCGATTCTGTCCGGCCGAGGACACGATAACTGTCGACAGAAGCAAGCTAGCAACTTGAAACTTTCAGGGTAGGTCGCACATCAGAATGCCGCGGTTAAGTTCATGAATGGGCCAAATCGCTCGAATAGTTTCGGAGTTATAGGCACTTGAAATTTTGAAGTTATTTATTTTTTATTTCAGAAACTACGCGAGTGATTGGATTCAAACTTGGCAGTTAGGTGGAGTTAACGACGCGCAACTTTGAGCCAAACATCGTCAGGATCATATTGTCAGTGAATTTAAAATAAAAATTTTTTCGAAATTTTTAAAAAAAAATTTGTTTTTCGGAAACCATTCATCATACCAAAAAAAATTCCACTTACACTTTGAGCTTCATATTTCACAGTAGTGTACGAAATTTCAGTTCGATACGATCATAAGTTTTGGGGATATCGGGAAAAAATATGTCAAATTTCGAGGTTTTCTTTTCAATATCGTTGTTTTTTTCGGTATAACTCGAGAAATACTGATTCAGTCCTGGTAAAACTTCGCAGCTAGTCTGAAGATGCCGAAAGACAACTTTATGCAGAATTTCGTGATAATCGTGTTATTAGAACAATTTGAAAAAAAACATTTCTGTGATTTTCTTATCATATCATCCTCATTATATTCTGTATGAACCTTCGAACTGTAATTTTTCGATGAAGTACTGGATTTCAATTCGATCTGATTTGTATTTTTGGAAATATTGGAAAAATGAAATTTCTAACGGGTATATCTGCGGAATCATTGGGTGGATTTTACCCATTCACGAATTCGGCCTTCGTAATTAAGGTCCAAACCTTCTCTAAAAATATCGAGTTTCTACGATGTTTCTTTCGGAAGTTTTTGTGTTTACGCAGTCGGCCGTTAGGGTGACCGTAAACACAATAACTTCCGGAAGAAACGACTTAGAAACTCGATATTTGTAGAGTAGGTTTGGGGCTTAATTACGAAGGAAATTTAAAATTTAAACAGCTCCTTCTGGGTGTTGCAGTTTCTTTGTAAATCAGTATATTTTCCGAAATATTAATTCTTTTCGATGTAAGAAACCCGTAGTGAAAGCTACATAAATTTGGAAAAGCTGTATTCAGAAATACAACAGATCCATATAGTATTTTTGATTGTTTCCCGGCAAAAGTGAGAAACAAGAATCGCCATTTGCATGCAGGGAAACACTCACAGAAAGGGAGAGAAGCCGGAAAAATAATTTTTCTCAGAAGCAATAGGAAAGAAAAACCGTAGAGACATTATTAACCTCCCTCTATATTTCATAAGGAACAGAAGCCAGCAGACGTCAAACCATGATTGGCGTGATATATGTGAGCTCGTTTTTGAGTAAAACCTTGACGATAACACTCAGCATGGAGGAGAATTGCCCCATTCATCCGATTTCCTGTTTCCTCCAGATCGTCAACTGTCAAATGAGTTCCCTTATGATGTAAAATCAAGTAGGCTTTTAGTGCCAGCTATAAGAATGGGATCCCAAATGCGTCTCCAGATAACTCCACCAAACGCCTCGTAAATTTTACTGTATTGATTTTATTGCAAATAAGCTTTACACTTTAAGTGATCTGTCTTGAAATCACCTTTCTTTATTGTGCTATTCTGTTCGGGACAGCTCTATATGGCTAAATACATCTGCGACTCCAAAGCAGGCCCTGAAAACAATACGATTTTCCATATCGCTTTTCGGCATCTTTCTTCTTCTTATTGATTCTCGTGGATCTGGATATTCTCCATGAAAGATCTTTTATGTTGAAGTGGGGGGATGCAGTTGGAGATTATATTCTGCTGATAAAATGATTATTCATAAGAAGCACCTTCTATACAGAGTAGCACAGATTACTGGTAGTTTTTCACTTATGTTTTTCCAGCTAGTTAACTGAAATTTGAAACATCAAATATGTTTTATTTTTCAGGTTTCCGATCACAATATCTGGAAACGAATTACCGAAAATTAAATAAGGATTATTGTATACAGAGAACGTCAAGGGCAGTTTCTCGAAAAAATATTGGCTATTGAACAACATCGGAATGATTTAACATGTGAACTATCAACGAAGTGAACTGCAACATTTCAGTGTCAATATCTGACTCATTCATCGGACAATAAAGTGACAATTTCTGGAATTTTTTTCTTGCAATACTTGTGTATTTCAAGAACTTTTGTCAAATTGACATTTCGGAAAATCACGAAAACGCGGAATCACTTGGTATGAAATTTTTTTATTTCCACTTAGTAAATTAAGCCAAATATTGCCCATTTGTGAAGAAGAATGGGCAAAATTATTTTCTTCATTCAGCAAAATACAAAAGGACTTTCAATTTAAGAGTCCATGCATATACGAAATTATGTCACCTATTGCTCCATAGAAATAGCCCATATTGGGCAAAACTCATCGAAAAAAAACCTAAAAAAGCACTGACGTGAAGTCAGCAGCTTGTGCTCGTATGTTCTCTTTTGGTGTTATCCTTTGAACACGCGCGCAAAAGCTGCTGACTTCTCGTCAGTATTTTTCCAGGTTTTTTTTGAGTTATTCCGGAACATGCGCGCAAAACAGAACGATACCCAGGAAAAACTACTGAATTTTACATATTTTTTTCAAATATCTCCGGTAATCATGATGGTATCAAACTGAAGTTTGGTACACTGCTGTGAAATATCGAGCTCAGAGTCTGCGCTGAATTTTTCCCAAATATGATGATTCGTTTCCTGAAAAAAAATCTCTTCGGAAAAAATTTTGAAAAAATATTTTTTTAAATTCACTGCTACTATTATCTCAGCAAAATTTTGCGAAAAGATGCGCATCGTTATACTCAAACTAACTGCCAAGGTTTGATCCAATCCTTCTAGAACTTCCCGAATTATCACGGAAATAACCTCAAAATTTCAACAGTCTCTAACCCCGAAACTGTTTTACCGATTTTGCCATATTGAACTTAACCATCACATTTTAAAATGCAACCCACTGTGAAAGTTTCAAGTTGATAGTATTCTCCGTATGCCCGTAATCGTGCCTACGGATGAACGGCCGGACAGAACCGATTTTGACACAGGATTCGTTATCTAGTTGGTTGAGACCATTCAGGTCGATTCTGTTTGCGTATTACTATGAATCTTGCTATTCTAGTCATATTGCTATCTTTCTTATTTATAGCAATATGGCCATGATGGTACCTATTCTGTTTCGAGTATTATAGCAATGTTTGTTATGAATTTTGTCATAACAATATTGCTATCATAGACTTCCATAATTGGTGATTTTAGAGCTGACAACGCTGTATTTTGTGACTTCAGAACTACAAGGAAGAAGAAAATAACCCTAATTCGTAAGGTTTCTTTATGGTTTCGCATACATAACCTCTATCTACGGCTTTCTTTATTCATGTAAACATCGACATAAAAAATGTTAGGAAACGAAACGAGTCAAATTGACCAATAACCAATTTCCTGGATACCAATAAAATATTGGTTATCAGAAATTTAATGCAGCAATTTTATTCAGGCGTTAATAATTTGAAATTCGATAAACTTTTTCGTTGGCACTTCAAACGGATTGTGCTGTTGTTGAGATGATTAGAAGAATCATCTCAGCTGTTGCCTATGCCTGTATCTTAGTCTAAGAATTTTCCTTGAAATTAAATAATATTCTAGAGAACCTTGAACACATTTCCATTTGCATATACTTTTTTTTTATTCATGTAAACATTGACTTATTCGAAAATGTTATGAAACAGAAAAACCAATTAAAGTCAAATTGACCTATTTCCTGGATACCGATAGAATTTTGGTTTCCAGAAATCAAATGCAGCTATTTTATGCAGGCGATAATAATTCGAAATTCGATGAACTTTTCTGTTGTTGAGATCATTAGAATAATCAGGTCAGCTGTTGCTTACTATGCCGGTGTTTTAGTCTAAGAATCCTTAAAATTAAATATTCTAGAGAACCTTGAACACATTTCTATTAGCACATTCTTCCCTATCTTCAATATTTTCGACTTCTTGGAAGAAATAATATTGAAACAAATGGATCTCTGAGAGATTCCTTTCCTAAACTTTCTTGTTATGAAGCATAGCATGTACTATTTCGAGGTTGCTAAGATAGCAATGTTGCTTTGAAGGAAAAACTTAGAAAAAATCAGACTCTATCACCCTGTATATCAAAACCGAAGTGTTAGCGGACTTATGCTTTATAAGTCTTATATACTTGCTATCACCGACGGAATCAACCCTTCTCGTGTGTACCTCAAATTATGGGACACACTGCATACCAAAAAAAAATTGGGTCATAACAAATCATTTATATCTTTCACACCGAGAAAAACGTGGAGCCCCATTGTCTTATCTCGCTATTGGAACACTAAAATGTGTAAATCTTGATGCAGCAAAGGGACAATAATTGATACTGAAAAGGGCGAGAGCAAACGTTCACTCCACAGAGAAACTATTAATTTCCGAGACTAACTAGTCCATAAATATGGCAGTGTCATAAGTTCTGAGAGAATCCAGGAACCGAGATGGAAGCGGAAACACATAACCAAGCAATGGCAGATGAAACACCGTAGAAATCGGCTTTGGCCCCTCATAAAGTTACTTCCGGTTTTTCCTCCAGTGAATTTGCTTTCTCGATGATGACCTAATGAAATTCTATGAGGCATGTCGGTGATATATGCGTCACTACGGTGACCATTATCATGTTTGCGAAATTCAAGGGCCCATTTTCATGGGGAATATGAAGAATGCATACTTTTGATGTTCGAATCGAAGGCTATAAAACTATCGTAAAACTGTTTTTGAACGTATGCTCCATTCTGTATGTGAATATTAACTGCTTCACAGGACTTAAGGATATTGCATAAAATTACTTTGAATATACAGGGTGTCCCGAAATTAAGGAACCAACAGCCATAGTTCCTAATGTCTGATCGTAAACACAATAACTTTCGGAAGAAACGACTTAGAAATTCGATATTTGTATAGTACGTTTGGGGCTTAGCAATGATCTAATAATACTACTCGGGGCCTACGTGAACTAACAGGCCGGAAGGATTAGATGTTGCCGTTGTTGCTAAAGGAGTGTCACGAAGCAGGAAAAAAAAAGATTGAGCGCCGATGTCATAGTCACTTTAAAGAGTTAACGATGTGATTTTCGAAATGCTTTCATACGTGATATTACTAAGAACTGTTTTTGAAAAAGAAATACACAGCATTTCGTTCCTTTCTGATTAGTTTCATGATCCTTTATCGCAAATAATTCAGAACTCACCATGAGGAGGTAGCTTTATTAGTTCCATGAGTTCCAAAAGATTACAATCATATTAGGTATCATTTACGGAGGTCGAATTCGTGAATGGGTAAAATCCATTCAAAATTTTATTTGTCAATATTTCCAAATTCAGATTGGATCAAATTGAAATCCGGTACTTGATTGAAAATGACATTTCGAAGGTTCATAAGGATAATATGATGAGAAGATCGCACAATATAGAATATTTGAAAGAAAAACATGAAATGTTTTTTTTCGAAATGTTCTGATCACTCGGTCGTGACAGAATTTTGCACAAAGTGGTTCATCAGCATTTTCAAACAAGTTGTCAAGTTCCATCTTGATCGAATAAGCATTTTTCGAGTGGTTTCGGGAAAAAAAACGAGAAAAACCACTAAATTTGACATGTTTTTTCCCAAAATCTCCTAAAACTATAATCGTATGAAACTGAAATTTGGTACACTGCTGTGAAATATAAGGTTCAAGATCCAAACAACAATTTTTCAAATATGATGAATAGTTTCCGAAAAGAATTTTTTTTCAATATAATAACAGTACGATCTGAACCAATTTTTTCAAAAAGTTCTCCATGCTACGAACGACCATACAAAATCTATTTCGAAAAAATTCGTGAATCACAGACATTAGGACCGAACGAAAGCACGTTTTGTTTGCCAGAGCATGCGCGCAAAAAGGTGTCATATTCATTTTTGACATTCTGCAAAAAAACTTCCTAGAGAAGCCTATTGAAAAACCGTCAAACAAGAGTTCCCATCCGGAAGCGTAACATCTAAACGATAATCCATTTCCAATTTTCCCATCCGTCATTCAAGAAGCAACAGTCATTTATCAACAGTCCGACAATAGAGAGGGTCTCCAAAGCGTGAATTTGATTTAAAATCCGCTCCTCAGATGAACATCTATTAAATTCGAGCAGTAAAGTGATATAAGTAAAATTGCTGGGTACAAAATTAAGAGGCCCGTTTGGAACAAAAGAGTGATTAAGAATATATTTATTTTTGATTCAATATACAGGGTGCGGCTTTTAACTCTAGACAGTGAATTATCTTGAGTACATGGTACTTCATAACAAATTATAATAACAAAAGGCTAGGTATCAAGGGGGGCAGAAAATTAACCTATTTTTCAACTGGACCTTCACTTCAAGGTTATTTCGGGGTCAGCTTAATTTTTTTGAATGGAAAGGTATATTTCTTAGTGAAGATTCTTATTCTTCATAAAAATAGAAGTAACTTCTGTATGAAACTTATTTCATCATCTTTGTTATTTTGGAAACAACTCAAGAAATAAGTGAGCACCGACTAATCTAGTCATGATAAAATTAGGTAGCTGAAAAGTCAAAAACACATCTCGAATCGAAACGAAAAATCGAAAGAAAATAATCCTTTAAATTTTCCGCTTTGTCCGATGAAAGAGTCAGATTTGTACTCTGAAACGTCACAGTTCGCTTTCTTTATCGTTTGTATTGTTCCTGTATTGTTCCTGTTTTCCAAGAAACTGCTCTTGACAAATAGTTTGATACTGCAATCCGCCAGGGCGTTTTTCATGAAAAAAATAATTTTATTTAATTTTTAATAGTTTTGTTTCAAATATTGTGGGTGAAAACCCATAAAAGACCTAAAAATGATGCAAATTCCTCCCAAAATATGCTTTAAACGATACTTGCTCAGAGTTTATTCAGCAACCACATAGTAGAACAGTAGAGATTTCTCTTGAACGCTTTGCCGTTTTCATTAATCAATTTTTCTTGATGAATTGTTCAGAAAGATAGTCAAGTTTGCTTCTGATCAAATATGAGAAATTAAAAATATTCAAAAAAAATGCGCCAGTTTCCTTTACTGTAATGAGGAAGAAAGAGATCGTTACACTCCGCGGGTTGCATAAGCAACGGATTGGCCTCACTTTTCGCTCAAGATGGGTCCACCTCAGGTATGTAACATAGAGTTCTATTGGCGTAGGTTACCCCTTCACAAATTCGACATTCGTAAGTTAGCCTCAAACCTACTATACAAATATTGAGTGTCCAAGTAGTTTCTTCCGGAAGTCAGACAAAGTGAAAATATTTCTACAACTAAAGAATATATCAAATCAACCCAAAAATAAATATATTTACAAAACCACACTTCTGTCCCGAATAGCGCCCTATAATTTAAGGAACAACAGTCATTCATCAACGGTCCTACTATACGAAGGTACTCAAAAGCGTGAATTTGATTTAGAATCCGCTGCTCAGATGAATATCTATTAAATCAGGGCCGTAAAGCGAAATAAGTTAAATTACTGGGTATAAAATGCCCGGAGCCGTTTAAACTTGGCAAACCGGAACAATGGGGCCAGAAATTCTGTCTTGTGTGTCAACGGACATTTTCCGGAGATCAAACAAAGGGCATTAATTCATTTAATGTGGAGTCCAGTTGAAATTACGAAACTTAATACCCTCTATCATCGTAAAATCAGGTGGTGCAATAAAATGACTTGATATCAGCGCATTCAGCTCCTGTGTTCATGCCTCAGAATAATTACTTATCCGTGAAATCGGCGCATTTCGCTCTGGCATTACCGTATTATATGGGCGTTTCCATCAAGTAGATCCATTTTTAATCTTGCTAAGGGTCATTTTATTGATGTTGTATCCAGGACTGGGCTAATTACTCGCCTACAGTCGACTGATAGGCAGGACTGCTCCTGGATATACAATTAATTATACGAATTACTAAACAATCCAACATTTTTACGTACATGTATAGCACATTGACAAAAAGCATACATTTTGACTTTACTTGGTTGTTTGCTTGATTTGTCACATATTATTAGCTTAAGCTTGACGAATGAATGCAAAATTTCAATTAAAAAAATGCTACTTGGAAATCCAATCCACTTTTCATAGAATAAATCCAAATATTCTATGCGGGGCCTGAGTAATTTAATTCAAATTATGTATGCTTCGTTCTGTGTATGATCCAATCACAGAAAATGACGCAAACTACTGTAGATTCAAATCAGGAAGAAGGCTTTCATTTGTGAATTATTCTGTGGCGGTGGTGGCGGTACAATCCTAGTAGAAAACATACATTTTCATGTCATATTCGTGCAAATAAAAACCGCTTTGGAGCAACACTGAGAGGTACCTGATATACTGATATTGAGATTCTATGGTGAAAACCATATTTCTGTACTTTTATAATTTTTCGACTTGAAATTTCCAGGAAAGATGGCGCATCAGAATCGAAGTTATAGTCACGGTATACCATAGTCACTTCAATTTTTGGTCGAGGGGACATTCTAAATTTATTTTCCCAATATTTCCAAATATACAGATTGAATCGAATTGAAATCCAGTACTTGATTGAAATTTTACGGCTTGAAGGATCTTGCAGAATTTCGTGAGGATGATATGATGAGAGGGTCGCCAAGCTGCGTGAAAAGATGACCAATTTGGTAACGAATTCGAACTTGCCCGCAAAAGCTGCTGACTTCACGTGCTTTTCAAGAATTTCATTGATGTTAAAAATGTTAAAAGAAATTCATTCCGGTAATTCTTCATCAGATTCCAATGAAATTCCACATAGACCTTGAACCCTATATTCCACAACAGTGTATGACCAAATTTCAGTTTGATCAGATCTTAAATTTCCGGAGTCATTGGAAAAAAATTACAAATTTCGTGTTTTCTTCTTCGGTATCGTTATCATTTCCGAAATTACTCAAAAAATACTCATCCAATCATGATGAAATTTTATAACCAGTTGAAAAAAGCTGATGGAAAATTTCATTTTATTTGGAGATCTTTTCATATGGTCTATGGCCCTCATGAATATCTGCATGGATCCCTTCAAGCTATCATTTTTCAATCAAGTACAAGAGTTCAATCAGATTCAATCTGTGTTTCTAGGAAAAGTGGGCAAATATCATTTTGAATGGGTATATCTGCGGAATATTTTGTTAGATTTCACTCATTCGGCCTTGGTAACTAAGGTCCGAACCTACGCTACAAATATCGAGTTTCTGAGTTGTTATTGTTGTTTTCTTCAACTTATTCTGGACCTTTGTTCAAATTTAGTCGATTTGTATCATCTCAGAAATTAATTCACACCGAGGTTCCGAGCAAGGATTAAAATATTCAATTTGAAGGATGGTGCGCCCTCTTTCATTTCAACCTTCTAGCGATCGACTATTCATTGGAGGCGCCACCTGTTGACATAGAGTAGAATATGTGCATCCTTTGATGAGTAGATTCCGTAGATAGAGGAATCTACGGTATCTACGGTAGATTCCCTTACAGATTAGATGACATATGAACCCAAGAAATTAAAATAAAAAAACGTGTTGTTTGATGTTTGTTTTGGTTTCTTATTTCTACAACCTTCACTCTATTTATCTCCACTTCCATCAATATTTAGTAATAAACAGCTGCTTTCCAATTTCTCAATTTCAGCATCATATTAAGTTAATACAAATACTTTCATTCATCTGAATGAACAACCTTATTAGAGTAATGGGAATTTTTGTGTTCGATTGGAGATGAATATGGCAAATCCAGCGTATATTAATAATATTCAACTGCTCAGATGAAAATGACACGGAAAGAGACGAAAAACCATGATATTTCACGCGATTTTAGTAGACCTAGTGCTAGTTCTAACCATTTTGTTTTATTGTGGTGTTATAGAAGCAATAAGTACAAATGATTCGGTTGTGAATGAAACTAATGCTGCTCTTAGGCCAACTATCGAAAATTTTCAAAACAGATTCGACTTCCTCAAAAACGATGAACTGCAGGTGTCCATAGTAAATGTAAGGCAAGTGTATAAAAAGGAACAATTTTTTCATCCAAAATATCTTTGTTTCAGAACCTTTATGGGTCTCTCAGTTTTCTTAATAAACGTTCAGATCCTAAAACCAAATTGGAGGATTTGTCAGAGAAACTGAAAATTAATATTGAAATCATTAGTGCTGTTCTTGGAAGGGCTAAGGATAGTTTTAAAACACAACACATGAAAAGTATCGCCAAGTATAAGCAATCTGTGATTGTGCCGTGTAAAGATGAAACAGAGGAACATATATCTGAGATGACTGATTCATCTATAAATGATTATTCTGAAAATTCTGTTGATGATAGTAAGAATGAATAATCCCTTAAATTTGAGTTTCCTTAATGTAGTATATTTCAGTCTTGGGAATTTTGTATTATGACCTCTGGGGACTGAAAAATGCTTTGAAGAAAGTTTATTTTCTATCTCTAACAAATACACCATTATCAGATGCCGAAATAATAGACAATTACTGTCATGTTGATCATTCCAAACTTTGGAAGAATTATATGTCACACAACACATATACAACAAGGAGAGTTATCCTTTTAATTGACCATGGAAATTCAGTTGAAGACAACGTTCTCTCATTGAGTAAACTCTTTGGTAAATATGATTTTTTAGGTTTTTTCTGCATTTTCACTCCCAATATTCAAAACAGAACTATTAAAAATTGTGAATATTTACATGATTTGTTCGAATAACTCGAATTATTCTTGATTATTTCAGCCAAACAAATGATATCTGTCCTGAATGAAAATGACAAGTTCACAGTTATTGCAATAGCATCTAAATGGTCTTCTTTGACAGTGACAGAAACTTGCGGAAATCCGAATTTGCCTTCGATTCTGGCAGCTACAGATAATAATAAGGAACTCAGTTTTAATTTTATTGATGAAATTATCAGCAAAAGTGGTATGTAATTAAACATGTTAACTCGAAGATATCATCAAATTAAATTTTTTTTTTCCCCAGAAATAACAGACCATAAAATAGGTATGAAAATAGCTATGAAATTGGCTCGGTTGTTTTATGCTGGTGATGAAACTGTTATGTTGGTTTATATAAGTCCTGGAATGGAATTTTCCATGTCTGATGCAATGGATATAATCACTATCAGTGATTTGTCTTCTCCTCTCGTAATAAACACCTGTTCTGTGTCTTCTGGTAATAAAATTGACATCTTAATCCACAAACCAAGAACTAATCAAAGAATTTTTTCAGGATCCTTGCCTGATACCCATGATATGAGTATACTATCGAACATAATGAATGACTTCTTCATAGAAAAAAATATAAACAAACACCAACACATTTCAAGGGGTCATTTGGCTTTTATAAATGATCCTTCTTCGATAGGCCCAGCAGTTGCCAGGTTTTATGAAATGTACAATGGTAGACTTCATCGTACAACTACCAAAGTATCTTTACCATTATGGGATTCAGTCTCTCAAGGTTAGTATTTGTAATTTTTCAATAAAGGGAAATTATTATTTGAAACCTTTTTTAGATTTAACTACAACCTTCAGTATTGGATTTCCAATTGGGAATAGGTTCATTGTGCTGGGCGTGGATTTATACTTTTCTACATTTTTGAAAGATGTTATTTATTACAGCAACTATCAGAAAAATATGAGCGTTATACTCATGGATCTTTCAGGTAGGTCGCAAAATTTCACAGCAGTTCAATGAGTTAACATTTCAATATGGAATTTGTAGGAATGGTACTTGTCCATCCTGCTATCCCACCAAAAAGACTGGAAAAACAGATTAAATTCGCACATATATCTAGATATCTACCTCAGGATTTTGATACAGACATGTTTTTTGAAAAAACAGAGGGCACCTTCACTGCAGAAAACACATCTGTAGGTTACTTTGAAGAAATAATATGTATTTTTTTGTTGCTGCTAACATTCGTATACAATATGCATACTCCATTACAGGTCGTTCTACAATTTAAACTTGATCATCATTACTTTTCATATTTTTCAGAAAACCTATATTTGGAAACACATTGATAGCATTTATGTGATATGTATGGTTGTGAACAATATCGAGGATGTACCCCTTTTGCCCTCAAAACTCAACTGGTTGCCTAGTTTAGTAAATAGCCAACTTGTGTCGTATTTGATTGATCTTGCAGATAGCAGCACTGTATGTAAACAGTGGGGACAAATCTCAAACATGGGTATGTGAAAAATCTATCTTGTTAAATTTGTATTGTGAAAACCGTAAAAACGGGACAAAAATATCAACAAGAGAAAGTCAATTTCAAATTGATACAATTTTTGGTAGTTCAAACTTTCAACATTGGTCAGGCATATGTTATGTAGGCAGCTATTTCCTACTTTCATTTTGTCAATAGTCAATCATGTTAGATAGATAGATAGATAACCATCTTTATTTCAAAGCATGTGCAGCACAACTACACTTATGCTACACACACAACTAAATAGTGTCAACAAAAACTATAACTAAAAATACTTCCCACCCCTACTGAACATCAAAATACTCTAGTAGAGAGTAGGGTTCTAATTTAATGAGCATTTCTTTCACCTTCTTTTTAAATAAATTAAAATTATTAATTCTCTTGAATTCATTAGGTAACCTATTATATACTTTAATACACATATATGATGGATGTTTTTCGGTTAGTGTCAACCTATGCTTAGGGTAATTGAAATCTAGAGTTCTCGTCCCATATTTATGGTCTGATATATGCATTGAAAAACTGGCCTTGTTTCTGAAGAAATAAATTAGGCATTCATACAAATAAATACCATAAACTGTCAAGATACCATTTTTTTTAAACACGCCTCTACATGAATCCAGAACTCCTAATTTTGACAATAATCTTAAAATTCTTTTTTGTATGACAAATAATTTTTGCACCTCTGAACTAGAACCCTAGCATATAATACCATATCTTAACACTGACTCAAAGTTTGCGTAATATATAATACTATTTTCAAAGTCTTATAATCTAAGTAATTTGATGATAAACTAAAGCCATATCCTATTTTACAGAGCTTTCCTGATAAATAATCAATATGACAAGACCACTTTAAGTATTGATCTATGTAAACTCCCAAAAATTTTGTTGACTCTTCAAGTTTAATATTTAATCCATCGATTTGAACATTTTCTTTTTTACTTTTAACAGATCGCTGGGTGCTGAATAAAATTACTTTAGTTTTTTCATCATTAATCTTCAACTTGTTAGCAGTGAACCAAGCTTTTAACTGCTTGAAAGCTAATTCCGTTCTACCTTCCAGGTATTTAAAATCTCTATCCCCTAGAATGACATTAGTATCATCTGCAAAACATGTTATTGCATCGAAATAATCCCTCTCCAATTTACACAGATCATTAATGAAAATAATGAACAAAACAGGGCCCAGTACACTTCCCTGTGGTATACCAAAATTCGATTCTGCAAACTCAGATTTATAATCTTTCCCGTTGTTAGTGATACAAACACTTTGATGGCGACCTGAAAGATATGAATCAATCCAGTCTTTTACACAACCCCTCAGACCTATTTTTTCTAATTTCACTGAAAGAAACTGTCTAAAAAGGCAATCATATGCACTAGTTAAGTCTAAGAATATTCCTAGTCCCAGTTTATCTTCTTCAAGTATTTTCACTTGTTCACATGTTAAGATCCACCTAATTCAAATTCACTCTCAAACATGGATGTGTGAAAAATCTATCTTAATAAACTTATGTTGTGATACCAAATAATTCAAACGCTCGACATTGGCCAAGCCTGTGTGTTGTTGACGGGATGAAATTCACCCCATTCAAATTCACATTGTAGTTTTCGTATATTCATACTGGAAATATCCCTACTCCAAAAATAACAATAATCTTCCGACAGTTTGAACTAAAACAAAACACGAGGGAACTTGGCCGTCGATATAAGCGGCGTTGCCAAGATTGGCAATATTTCATGACTGTTTATAATTTTATAGTGCCTACTATTCCGTTGGCTGAAAAGCAGCGTGACCAATTTTGGTAGAAATCTACTTTTTTGGTAGATTTTCGTTATAATTTCATCATTGTTAGTAGACAGAAATTGAGCAGTAGATTTTAGTAGTATTTCGAACTATCTAAGTAGAATTCTACTTTCAAGTGTTGAAGCAGTAGAACGGTTCTGTCTGAGTTGAGAAGTAGCACAACCTAATCTAACCTAACTATAATCGCATGAATTATGTGAAAAAATAGCACAACTCGTATAGATGGCTCTGACTGACATTGGGGTATTTCTTTAATCCCGTCACACTCAATAAGTATCACATATTACAGAATAAGTATATCGTATTGCCCATCATAGGTGCGTGTGTGCGCTACATTTTCTCACATTTTCATTGTTTCCATCCGTAACGGAAGAGCCTTTCATTTAGGGGAATATATAAGAATATCTGCGGAATCATTGGGTGGATTTTACCCATTCACGAATTCGGCCTCTGTAATTAAGGTCCAAATCTTCTCTACAAATAACAAATTTCTAAGTTGTTTCTTTCGGAAGTTATTGTGTTTACGGTCAGCCATTATCTTCTGGAAGGAACTACTTAGAAACTCGATATTTGTAGAGAAGATTTAAGGCTTAGTTACGAAGGTCGAATTCTTGAATTTTGAATTCCGTAGATATACCCATTCAAAATTTTATTTTTTCAATATTTTCAAATATACAGATTAGATCGAATTGAAATCCAGTACTTTATCGAAAAAAACCCTAGAAAAGCACTGCCGTGAATTAAGTCAGCCGCTTTTGCGCGCAGGTTCAAATTCGTTGCCAAAGCGGTCATCTCTATTGAACATGCGCGCAAAAGCTGCCGCCTTCACGGCAGTGCTTCTCTAGCTTTTTGCGCGCATGTTCTAGGGGAACAGCGTGCTATCGTTTTGTCCAAATGTCTGTAATTTTGGATGATTGAGCCGAAAATGGTCTCAATCGACTAGGTTGGACTCACTGATGACGAATCCGGTGTCAAAATTGATTCTGTCCGGCCGGCCGGCCGGCCGTCCGTAGACACGATAACTGTGGACAGAAGCAAGCTAGCTACTTGAAACTTTCAGGATAGGTTGCGCATCAAAATGCCGTGGTTAAGTTCGTTAATGGGCCAAATCGGTCGAATAGTTTCGGAGTTATAGGCACTTGAAGTTTTGAAGTTATTTATTTCTTATTTCAGAAACTACTCAAGCGATTGGATTCAAACTTGGCAGTTTGGTAGAGTATAACGACGCGCAACTTTGAGCCTAATTTCGTCAAGATCATATTGTCAGTAAATTAAAAAAAAAAAATTTTTCGAAATTTTTTTACAAAAATTTTTTTTTTTCGGAAACCATTAATCATATCCAAAAAAAATTATACTCACACTTTGACCTTCTAATTTCACAGCAGTGTACTAAATTTCAGTTCGATACGATCATAAGTTTTGGAGATATCGGGAAAAAATATGTCAAATTTCGAGGTTTTCTTCTCGATATCGTTGATTTTTTCGGTATTACTCGAGAAATACTGATTCAGTCCTGATTAAACTTCACAGCTAGTTTTAAGATGCTGAAAGACAACTTTATGCAAAATTTCGTGATAATCGTGTTATTAGAACAATTTGAAAAAAAAAATTTCTATGATTTTCTCATCATATCATCCTCATTAAATTCTGTATGAAACTTCGAACTGTTATTTTCGATGAAGTACTGGATTTCAATTCGATCTGATCTGTATTTTTGGAAATATTGGAAAAATAAAATTTTGATTGGGTATATCTACGGAATCATTGGGTGGATTTTACCCATTCACGAATTCGACCTTCGTAATTAAGGTCCAAACCTTCTCTACAAATATCGAGTTTCTAAGTTGTTTCTTCCGGAAGAAACGACTTAGAAACTCGATATTTGTAGAGTAGGTTTGGGGCTTAATTACGAAGGCCGAATTCGTGAATGGGTAAAATCCACCCAATGATTCCGTAGATATACCAAATCAAAATTTTATTTTTACAATATGTCCAAAAAAACAGATATGATCGAATTGAAATTCAGTAATTTATCAGAAAAAAATTTCAAAAAGCACTGCCGTGAAGGCAGCAGCTTTTGCGCGCACGTTCAAATTCGTTGCTGAAGCGGTCATCTACACTGAACATGCGCGCAAAAGTTGCTGCCTTCACGACAGTGCTTTTTGGACTTTTTTTTGCTTAGCGAATGTTAATTACTGCACGAAAAATTAAAGTTTTCTACTTTCCTTCCAACATAAAGTGCTAAAGACTGCTCTTAGGTAGCAGTAGATTTCTATAATTGATTTTGGTAGAAAAAAGTAGATTTCTACAGAAGGTTTGGTAGATTCTGAAAAAAATAATTGGTCACGCTGCTGAAAAGAACAGTCTTGTAAGATTATTTCCTCCTTGTGAAGTGTAGATTATTACACTCTGCTTTGTTAATTTTCAGAGTCGCCATCACTCTACCTGAGTCAAAGCTGTTTTCAACATTCAACTCAAAAAACCAATGAATCCATAACTTTGAAGCTATTGCCTTACTTCAAAGGTGAAAATTTACTGAAACATGAAGGCTTACAAGATGGAATTAGAGATGAATTGGCTGCTCTAGTGCAACTGACTGATTTCTTGAAGAAAAAACATCTAGAAAGTGTACACGCTGATTATGTCGTCAGAAGATATGTGGCAACAAATACCGGCATAGTTCATATATTCCCTGGTGCAACCTTAGGTCCAGACTTCGAACCATCAAAAAGATTATGGTTTCTTCGTGCTAACGAAATGCAGGGACGAATAATCGTAAGTCCACCATATCTAGACGCTGGAGGTGCTGGTTATATCGTCACAATTTCTTATGCCACTCATTTTGTCGTACTAGGTATTGATGTTACTTATGGATTCATTTTAAAAATGATTCTTGAGCAAAACTTGGACTGTTCAAACAACACATGTTTCCTTGTTGATGATAGAGGTTATTTAATATCGTATCCAGGCATCATTACATATTTAGAAAATGAAAATGAACCTGTGGAACAGCTACACATCGTACACAAGGAATCATCAGTTGCAAACGATCTTCTAAATCATGAGGAATTCGTGCAAAAATTGGCTTGCAACGATTTTACTACTGCGACAATCCAAAGATATTATCAGTTAAACCTAAGTTTCACTGATGTATTGACTAGGTTTGTTCTGGGAGAACCCTGTGTTTCATATTCCATTGGACCCATCAAGGGAACAAATCTATTCTTCGGTATTGTTAAAGCTGCTTGTCCGGTTACTAGAACTTTCTGTCCTTGCAGTGTTGTCGATCGTATCTGTTTAAATTGTGGAAATATGGAAAAACAAGAGTGTGAATGTCCTTGTGAATGTCAAATTCAAAGGAGCAGTTGTAGTAACTTTACATCACATGATAATTATAAATTTTGCAATACGGCGCTTAAGGGACATTCTCCAGATCCAGTGCTCAATTTCGATAGTTCAGGAGATGTCCCTCAATGTCCCAGTTCGAATTGTGAAAGAAAATCTACTTACCTTTCTTGCCTTGGTGTTATAGGTTGTGAGTGGTGCAAAAATGATACTTACGGATTTTTTTTAGATGAACCTTTTTGTGCTAGCATGTCCTCATGTTTCAATGGGGTGCTAGGAGGACCAAGCCCGTACAAAGATGGTAATATGGGCAATACGCACGTATTTTCATCGATTAAAAATACCGGTTTCGTGTTAGGTTTGATCGTTGTATTCGGAATTGTGTTTGTTTTAATTTTTGTATGTTTACGTTCGTATAACAACATACCTCGAAATTCAAGGGTTTATTTATCTGCCAGACAAGAGCATCTTCATATGAGCGACTTGAATATAAACGATGATTTTCTGGAACAAGGTAACCACAGTGACAAATTGCTCATTGATGAGAAGAAAAGGACTCCAATTTCTCCGTATTGTGTAACGTCAAATTATTCGAGACCAACAACGGCAGCTGATTCAGATCATGGATATTCAACTATGACGCCACATGATGAATCTGAGCATCTTTCATTGGCTCCTATTGAAATAGACTCCTTAGAAGAGGATATGGCTTCAGATAGAACCACACCTCCAATAAAACACAGAGCTCCTCCTTTGACAAGAATACCTCATAAGAATTGTATTATTGTCCCAGTGGTTGTACATAGACATGTTGATGCTTCTTGAAGATGACAAATTTTTCATTTGGATTCTTTTTACTTTCAAGATTCATTTTCGCTAATTGTCTATGTACAGTGATTTGTTTCATTATGAAACAAACAACGTTTGGAATTGTGCAGTCACAAATTTTTCACTTGCAGTTCATGAGGATATGGAAGACTGAAAAATATAAATTTTCCAGGAATATAGTATTGCTCAAGATTGATTAATTCTGTATTTTTTTTGTCAATGTACTTCTACTTACACCTAAGCAACCTTAAATCGCAAGTTCTTTGAACTTGTTTCTAGTTTTACGACAGTGAATAATCTTATATCAGAACCAATTTACCCAGTACAAAATAAGCGTATTGTTATCAATATATTGAACTTTTTGAATGTAAAATTTTTCTACTATAAATTTTTGTCTTATGGTGTTTGTATATAGTGTATATATTTTATATTAATAATATTTTCATGGACCAATGTGTTTTTTTAATTTATTTTGAATGATGAAAATATGTAAGTAATCGATTTATTTTGAAACAATGAACTCTATATTATATACCTGGAAGGGACCCGTTTTGAGCGACAAGTGAAGCCAATTCGTTACTTATGCAACCCGCGAAGAGGACGGGTATCTATCTCTTTCTTTCTCATTGCAGTAAAGGGAACTCTGTCGCATTTATTCTAAATATTTTTAATTTTTCGTTTCAAATTAGGAGAACCTGAATTTTTTCTGACTAATTCGTGAATAAGGCAGGATTGAAGAAGATCGCACATGTTCAAGTGAAATTTCAACTTAGTGAGCGGTTTTTCTGGGGAACAGCGCGTTATCATCCTCCGTAAATTTGCGTTTTTTTGCCGAAAATGGTTCCAAGCGACCTTGTTGGACTCACTGATGAAGAGTTCAATGTCAAATTGAATTCTATTCAGCCGCCCGTTGTCACGATAACTTACTACCGAGAAAAGCTATAGCGACATAAAAAATTCAAAATAAGTTCGTTAATGGGCAAAATTTACCTTACAATTTCGAAGTTATATCCATATTTCAAATATATTATTTTATTTCCTCTATATCTTAAGAAGTACTGATGCGATCAGATTGAAACTTGCCAACTGATTGCATGAAAGAATCGTTAAAAAATATTTTTTTCGGAAACTATCAATGAGAATTCAATGAAACTTGGCGCAGACCTTGAAGTCGAATCTGAACAGCAATGTTCGAAATTTCAGCTCGATTCGACAGACATTTTCAAAAATATCAGAAAAAAGTATGTCATATTTCGCATTGGCAATGAATTTTAACCAGCGCTTCAATTTTCCTGACTTCAAGTCAGTGCTTTTCGAGAAGTATTTTCCTATGTTCCTATTATTTAAATTTATTGTAATAATGATAAAACTATCGTCAATCGTACATGCACAGCTCACACCAACATAATTCTTCACTTTTTGAACCATACGCGGTGAAGGCAGAGAATGTAATGGCATATCAGAGAAAAATAGATATTCATTTTCAAAAATATTGCACTTTCTAAACGATGTAATACCCAAACTACCTGAATTTCCAAGTAAAACCAAATTTGAGCCGTTCAACACCATTTACTTCAATGGGTGTGACAGGGAGAGGTTACCGTAATTAGCGCTATCTTTGTTTCGTTGCCCCTTGTTACGCTTTAAGCTTAGTTGAAGAAGGGTCGGGTCCTTTCCAGGTAGTAATATAGAGTTCTATGTTTTGAAATAATGTTATGTGTGGTTTCTAGACATTAACCTTTTTGAAATATTTTCGATTGATCTGAAGTGAAAATTGAAATGAAACATGCAATAATTGATGATAAGTTTACTAAAAAAATTATTTTAATAAAAATCAGTACATAAATTATAAATTTTTGGTGATATAATACATATTGACTTTTAATTTACATATATATATAATAAATATAACCATTTACATCAGACTTCTTACATTGACTATTTTACAAAATGACTCATTCGTAATTCAATTGCTAAATAATCTTCAATATTTGATTAAAAATATCTTTATTTGAAGGATATAATGTAACATAACGATAGGTGTGGAAAAGAGAGACAACTTTCAGATTTCAATTAAAATAAAAATGATAACATTAATAAAATAATTTGGGAAAATTTCAGACCATCAAATCAGAAATATTCAAATATATAAACAAACTATCTACAGTATACTATGAAAAAATATAAACAACTCAAAAATATTTCTGAGACAATCTCCAGAGGGAGAAACACTTGTTAATATGGAATTAAAATCACCCTTGGTGAATAAAATGTTACAACTATAAAATAGAATAAAATAACAGTTTGAAATGAAGATTACATAAAATTCATTCTCAAACAGAATTTTGGTATTAAAAACAGGAATAACTTATCAACAGCATGATATGAAAAGTACAAATAGTATAAAAATTCTCCAAACCATCGTTTAATTCCCTACTAACTCAATCCTTCTATATTTTTTTCGTTTATTAGATACAGGATCTTTGAATAGGACAGGATCTAACCGTAAGTTAGAACGTAACAAAGGCATGTAACCAAAGACAGCAGCAAAAGTATTTAGACAAGTCTGCCTCTGTACAAAATGATCTGGGTCGTTCCATGGAGAACGGCTTCCAGAGATAGGTTGCTCTTTATATTGCTTACGTTGTGTAACTTTAATTGGAGGGCGCCGAGTAATGTGACTCACCAAGAAGTTCATTAAAATATCTTCACAATTTTGACTTTGCTCAACAGTTTTATGAAGTAGAGGACTTAACCATTCCGAATATAAAACATTGTAATACTTATGATAAAAAGCTGCACCTGTTAACACTATCGAATAGTCATTAGTCCATTTGGATGTGTATCCCCACGTTGCTCTAGAATCATCCCAGTAATGCGATCTTGCAGGATAACCTACAATACGATCCGGAAATCTTTGCCATACTAAAAAAGCAAAATCGATTTCATCTGTAGTAAGTACAGAATCTTCATCTAGAGATAAAACTGCAGCGGTTTTGATTTCAGCTAATGGCCTGAAGCGTTGAGAAATACTCTCGTCCGCTGACGCTTGCACTAAATGAAATGATACATTCGATGGCAAAACAGGCCATCTGGAACGATTTGGAGTTCTTTTTTCACTAGCCCAAACAATTACTATACTTGATATGTAACGGCTTTTTGCTACATTAGTCACTAAACGATGTAATGAAGTCGAAGGCATGGGCACTGAACCCATTTGGCAGTATATTACAGCAGTAAACTCATCTTCTACATATGTGGATGATGGGAAGTCTTCATGAACATCAGAAAATGTCGGAAGGGTGAGTAAAGCTCCTGGTAAATTATTCCAAACAGATCCATCCCTGACTGGCTGTTCCGGTAGCCTCTCTCTGATAATCTTTGAACAAAAACCAAAATGGGTATCATCAAAATCATTTTTCATAAGCTAATTTAATCCCAACACAAGAAAATGGATATCCAAGAGAATTTATAAAGGGACCCATTCAAAACTTATACAAAAAAAACGTCTTCTAATCCTCAAACAAATCACCAAGAACAACAAACCAACCAGCATAAAGAACCCAATTCTTGGAATGTGATTGTTTCCTTATGTACATGGCCATTCAGAAGAATCGGTGCTAAATTTAATGTATGAACAGTTTTCAAATAGGAAATTGGTTTCAGATATATGATCAACACGAAATTTTGCACCTAGTTACGTGTTGGTAATCTCCACCTGATTACGAAATTTCTATCTGATTGCATTTGTACTTCTCCAGATATTGCGGAAATAACGTTGAAATTCCAAATAACAGAGAGAGAGATATTGCAGTGTCAAATTGGTGTGAAGTTATTAACGCAAACATTATTTTTGACATCTAAGCATGCGCAGATTCAGTTTCAAAATAACGCGACGTTAATAGCGTTAGCGTCTTCCGTTAATCCGTTTACGGAAAATTGCGAGCCGCAATTTACGTTGCGCTATTCTATATCGGAAGGAATCGTTAAGCTTCGGGCTCTTCCGGCTCTGATCACTGTCATAGAAAAGCTGTTTGTTAATATGTTTTTCGGAATTAATTACACAACTTCCTCAGAATTTTCAAATCTATTTTACAATACCTCTTACACGCAACTGATATTAGACATTAAAATTTTTTAGTGCTACCTAAGCAAATTTTTTTCATAAATAGGTATTTGTTACTTTTTCACGAATCAAGAAATACTTTTGGAAGCAACATGAGGGGTTGGAAATTAGAAATAGTTTGAGCCATGCCAATTATATTGTGTAATATAACTATTTCCACTTCTTCTGCACAAGCACCACGTGAAATTACCGCTTCCGATTCCATTTTCATTTTGTACAGAATCAAAAAAGTAATGCAGAAATGCAAATTATCAAGCTTTAGGAATTTAAACGTGAGTTTGTTACACAAAAATCTGACGTCTCACATAACCTAACCAAACAAACTGATAACTAACGTAACGGTAACAAAAACGTGTAGCAATACGTCTACTTCTGGAAAGACCGTTAAATCCACATTAACCACCAAAACGTTATATTTAGCGTACCGTAATAACATAACGCTTGCGCTATTCAAAAGTTGCAATATCTCTCTAACAACGAAATTTGTTGTTGTTAAATACTGACTTTAAAGTTTGTGCCAAATTCCATTGAAATCTCATCAATATTTTCAGAGAAAAACAATTCATCAAAAATTTTCGAATAAATTTTTGTTTACTTCTGACAACTGAATCCACACGAAATTTTGCTTTGAGTTGCTCGTTGGTATTCCAAAACTTTCCGTAAAGTTTCAATTTGATCGAGTAAGTACTTCATGAGATATCAAGGAATTAACCTCGAAGTTTCAAAAAATGTCCTTAACTATCAAACCAATTCCACCCATTAACGAACTTAACCGAGATATTTGGACTCTAAACCAAATCTGACAGAATTGAATTTGACCACGGATTCTTCTTCAGGTAGTTCAACCCAATCGTTTGAGATAATTTTCGGCTCGAAATTCGAAAATTACAGACATCGTGACGAAATAATAACGCGATGTTCCCTAGAATAAGCGAGTAAAAACCATAAATATTGGTGAATGAAATGAATTCGAACTTCAGAAGTACTAAACTGTTGAATGTGAAGAAAATTGTGAAAAAATAATTAACAATGAAAATATAATTTTCTGATTCATCTAATAACTCACCTCCAATGTTGTATAAACAATTTTTTCAATAGATGAAAAATATTTATCCCATATAATTTGGCTCTGCTGTCTCAGCTTAAGAATTCTATCGGAAGTCACAGACCGTACAACAGAAGGTACCTGAAGCAAGAGCCTCTCATCTGCCCATATAACAGCTTGACTCCAGTCAATCACTTCATCAAAGGGCAATGCCCAGTCATTTGAAAGTAAGACGGGTATGCAGCCTGCTTGGAGTGCTTCCAAAAAACGATAAGAACCCAGCCTCCTACCACGAGGAACTAAACAAAATGTAGAGTTATGTAGGAGAATGTTATAGTCATATTTGTCATAATCTTTATTATCTTGATCGCATCTTTCGTCCTGCATATCCCTCCAACTTTTTCCATGTCTACATGTTGTAACCATAATCATATCTCTAGCATTGTGTAAATGATGCAAAGAATTCCTTGTGTCAGATCCTATACCATGAACATACCTTTTACCCTTGAAAGCTAAAAGGTAACTTTTCTGCAGTGGAAATGTATTGGATACAACTGAACCTGGCTCTCCACCTTTTTCAGGATGTCCCTTGTGGAATAATGGAAAACTGACATCAAAGCCTGCCCGTACATGACTTTTAGACATGCTTGCCTTAGCTAATATAGCCAGTCCATAATCAAAATCCAGGCTATGCTCAGTGTAATTAGGCCATGTTCCTGAATATAAATTAAATATAACATGGTTCAACCCATTATTCCAATGAGGCAGCCGATGTAACCTAGTTTGTAGATTCCTAGCATAATCTGAACTCAGCCTGTCTCGATCTAGCGTATCCATACTAAGTACAAATAAACACGCGTCCTTTGGATCAGCAGTGTAATAACGAGATTCTGTAATCACGTTTAGTAACTTTTGATAGGAACTGCTAGGTGTAATACCTTCTTCCATAGGATAAACATACACCTTGAATGAATCCTGACATCGGCTAAAATCAAAACATGTTTCCATTCTACATATTTCAGCACTATTTGAGTTAATTCTTCCTTTCAATCGTGCAGCACCGACGCTTCCTGTTAAGCCTTGCAAACTATTCATATCTACGAATATGTCCAACTCCTCTTCAGGAAACACATAGCTGCTTTTCAATCTGTACCCGCCGAAATAGCAATATGCTAGGAAAGCACATGATACAAATACCAAAAGGAGGTACCTCTTTTTGGCTTGCATTCTTAAATTTTAGTTGTTACATTATTTTCAATACAAAACGTCCGTGTTACACCACTATGACATGACTTTGTTTTGAGGTAAAAACGGTACTTAAGATCCATTATGAGTATTTATACAACTGTCACATTATATATTCGAACATTTATTTGATTAAACCCAAGAATTCAACCAAAAACGTGTATTCTTTCAGCAAAATACAATAATTTATAATAAATATTGACATGACAGAGATTTGACACTTAACAGATGACGGAATTTTTGAGGTTACAAAATGGGTTGACGTTGACGTAGGCATTGAATCATGGGTGTTTAATATAGAGTTCTATGGACGTAGGTGGGTTATTTTCTTTTCATGAGGGTTTCCTCTATGGTATATTTGTATTCTGTGATGGTTGCGTTCTGAAGTAGTCAGCTTTTGCGCGGATATTGACAGAGCGTTAATAAGTTATTCTACATCTGTTATGAGTGGTTTTGGCATTGTGAAAAGACCCCATGTTGTTTTTATAAAGTGGTTTTTTAATATATAAAATTGGAGTTTCGATTTTAAGTAGTAATTTTTTTCGAAGTATTGGGAACTTCTGCGAAGATGCCAGCGCCCTAACGGATAAATTTGGAACCTGTCCAAGCTAGTAGTTTTATGTAAACAAACCTTAGAAATGTGGTGGAGAACGAATATTTATTAAGCAGAGCTTGAATATTTAAAGAAATTATTATAATTTTGTGTAAGATTTCTTGAGAAGGAACTTCTCGTTTGGATCACGATATAAAATCGTACTTTGAATCGTTCCTGGAGGATAATTTCGGTGATCTTTTAGTGTATGTTGCTTGGTGGATCGAAAAGAACCAATATCTAAGTTTACTTGAATTCCTGGGAAAATAGGCACCTCATATAAGTAGTTTAAGGACTCTTATTTATGTGAAGAAGTGCTGAATGCAGTCTATATTATGTGCTAAATCTAGAATCAGTCCAAATGATATGACTTGTTCTTTGTTTACAAACGAAGGAATCAATAAAATGAAAACAGATTTTTAGTTTTTTTGCATTGTATTTCTAAAGAAGAGAAAACAGAAAGACATATAATTGATTTCATTTTCATATTACAGCAGGTCAAGATACACATACAAAATGAAAAATGTCACAGCTGGTTCAACCTACCTACATATAGAAATGAAAAGTATTAATGTATTTATATGAATAACTTCAGCTATTATCAACTCTAACAGTATATCTAGTTTTTGTCAGGTTTTCAACCAGATCACTCTTTTAGAATATGATTTTGTGTAATATGTGAATTAGGTAGCTGCAGAAGTGCTCGGTAGTTTCTCTGCAGCATTTTCAAAATTCTCTTATTTTAATTTACACCTGAAAACATCATGACATGAGGTGGTTTCGAAATGAATACATTGTAGGTAATTTACCTTTGTGAAAATAAACATCTTCAGAGAAATGCAGTGAGCATACTTTCATGTATTTCGTGACCTGTTTTCCAATCTTCAATTTCTATAGCTAGCCTTTCTTCTATCATTGAGTTCCCTGCTAAATACTGTTTCCAAATTAACTTTACTTTCATTTGGCCTTGGAAAAAATGAAAACAAGAGGCACTAGATGATCCTTTCTTCTTTAACCATGAATAACATTGAGTTGAGGCACACAACAATAGTCATTTCGGGAGGATGCCATTTCGAATTAATACAATCGAAAATTTTAATCGGAAAGAAAGGAATCGATTGATGAATATTACAAACACTTTCGGTATACCAAAATTTCAACTCTGAGAACAACACAAAAGCTCGAAAATGAACTCCAAAAGTAAGCAAATTACGTTAGAATAACAGGCACGTCGAAAAACTACTAGCTTGGAAGTGTTCGAATTTCTATCGCCAGAGGGCGTATCGCTTAGCAGTAGTTGCGAATAGTGTTCTCGCGTTTTGATATTCAAATGAGAGCCCATCGATTCCGATCGTGTCTGTACTTTTGTAAATATTAGGATGCTTCAAACCTACCCCGAAAATTAAAGGTCTATAAATCATTTCTTTGCAGAGCTATCGTGCTTAGAACCGGCTTCGCAAGAATTAAAGATTATAATTTTCAGGGCAGGTTTAAGGCTTGCATACGAAGAAACAAGTTCAAAATCCAAGACACCCGCCTATAACTATGTTTAGTAGATAAACGCGTTTGAAATTCCAATCGAAACTCGATCGAATTGAACTTAATCGAAAATAATGGATTGATGCGAAATAAATTTTCTTCAGAACTTGAAATAGAAAATTTCTTTTATTAAATTTTGAAATTTTTTTATTGTTCTAATAATGAAGCGTTACTGTATTTGGAGAAATTGTTGTTTGACGGCAAAAATGAAAGTAGAATATTAAGAATTTATTTTTCAGATATTTTCTACATTTTCTCTCCTAATATCTGAAAAAAAAATAAAATTGAGTGAACATTGTTATGTATGGAAACCACCGTTGCGAATTAAAGGATTCAAACTAAACGTAAAGCGCAGTTTATGGAAAACACCTGAATATAATGCCGAATCCTAAAATATCCTTAATCGACATATGGTGAATTTACCCGGCGGTTCGTTATGAATATTGGCCAAAAACTCTCGGCTTGCCTATGGAAAAACTTCGATTTAAAAATTTGAATCGATCTCAACAGTTGTGCATCTATTGAAGAAATTACGAACTACAAAAAGTTGGATATTTAACCGCTAGATGTCAGGGAAAAGTATAGAAACCTAACAATTATATTCAACACCTCACCAATTACTCTACAGGTGGGGGCAGTATTATGAATAAATTTATTCAGAATAGAATTGAACAACCACTAACAAGCAATATTAGATATATATTGATTTCGCCGCTAAGGGTGTCGGAGGACTGAAATTTCACAAGAATTCTCATTGAAATTTTACCAATTCGGTATGATATTAAAAGTTGATCGTAGACAACCCAAGATACCACAGTTCACATCAGCTAAAGTATTATTAGTTGCCTGTCGACCTCAGATGAATGAAAGTTTTAATCCGTCATAATCTAAAAAGAACACTTTTTAGTTTGACGTAAATCATATTTTAGCAATTTGATGAAATTAATTGACTGGTTATAAATTTTGAACAGATTCTTGAATCTACTACAGCCTCAGATATATCCAAATTAATTTGACTGAAACTATTTGGCCTATTACGAACTCAACCGTCGAATTTAGAATAGAGTTTAAATTATTGTTTTCTCTACTGAAAAGCATAAGAGCTTCTGTTTTGCACGGTAGCTCTTATTCATAATCGTAACTGACATGACGAAATAATAGGTTTGTTCCAACACCCAGTTCTGTTACTGTCTTGAACTCATTCAGAACTGAATCAATTCACACGTCTTCGCTCATTCTAGTTCGGGACTAATTCTGAATAGATAGTTCGAAAGTGTTGGAAACGAATCATTCTTAGAAATTCCCTTGTCATAGCCTAAGGGCTGTTTGTCACCCGAAAAATGCAGCCCGTCTCTGCCAGATGTGGTTTTATTGCCCCTTGCTGCATTCGAATGGCATGTAACAGATGACCTTCTTCTCAGTTCTTGCCTTAACCCAAGAACTGAATTCAACGTTCCAGAACTGGTCTGACACAAATTCTTTTTACGTTGGAACACTTGGTTTGCAATTCCTAACCAGTTCGAAATTTGTTGGAACGCTAATATCGATATGCGCAAACTCCGCCCGATTCAGAACTAGTTCCAGAGTGTGTAGGAACAGACTTAATATCGCTTTCGGTCCATGTAGCAAGGTCCTAAAATAATTAATTGAAATAATTGATATGTTGACAAAATTCTAAAAAAAAATTTCAAAAAGCACTGCCGTGAAGGCAGCAACTTTTGCGCGCATGTTCAATGTAGATGACCGCTTCAGCAACGAATTTGAACGTGCGCGCAAAACCTGCTGCCTTCACGGCAGTGCTTTTTGAAATTTTTTTCTGATAAATTACTGGATTTCAATTCGATCATATCTGTATTTTTGGACATATTGTAAAAATAAAATTTTGAATGGGTATATCTACGGAATCATTGGGCGGATTTTACCCATTCACGAATTCGACCTTCGTAATTAAGCCCCAAACCTACTCTACAAATATCGAGTTTCTAAGTCGTTTCTTCCGGAAGTTATTGTGTTTACGGTCAGCCTAACGGCCAACTGCGTAAACACAATAACTTCCGAAAGAAACAACTTAGAAACTCGATATTTGTAGAGAAGGTTTTTGGACCTTAATTACGAAGGCCGAATTCGTGAATGGGTAAAATCCACCCAATGATTCCGTAGATATACCCAATCAAAATTTTATTTTTCCAATATTTCCAAAAATACAGATCAGATCGAATTGAAATCCAGTACTTCATCGAAAATAACAGTTCGAAGTTTCATACAGAATTTAATGAGGATGATATGATGAGAAAATCAGAATTTTTTTTTTTCAAATTGTTTTAATAGCACGATTATCACGAAATTTTGCATGAAGTTGTCTTTCAGCATCCTTAAACTAGCTGTGAAGTTTAATCAGGACTGAATCAGTATTTCTCGAGTAATACCGAAAAAATCAACGATATCGAGAAAAAAACCTCGAAATTTGACATATTTTTTCCTGATATCTCCAAAACTTATGATCGTATCGAACTGAAATTTGGTACACTGCTGTGAAATTAGAAGGTAAAAGTGTGAAAATAATTTTTTTTGGATATGATGAATGGTTTCCGAAAAAAAAATTTTTTTGGAAAAAAATTTCGAAAAAAATTTTTTTTTTAAATTACTGACAATATGATCCTGACGAAATTTAGCTCAAAGTTGCGTGTTGTTGTACTCCACTCAACTGCCAAGTTTGAATCCAATCGCTCAAGTAGTTTCTGAAATAAAAAATAAATAACTTCAAAAGCCTATAACTCCGAAACTATTCGATCGATTTGGCCCATTAACGAACTTAACCGCGGCATTCTGATGCGCAACCTATCCTGAAAGTTTCAAGTTGCTAGCTTGCTTCTGTCGACAGTTATCGTGTCTACGGCCGGCCGGCCGGACAGAATCGATTTTGACACCGGATTCGTCATCAGTGAGTCCAACCTAGTCGATTGAGACCATTTTCGGCTCAATCATCCAAAATTACAGACATTTGGACAAAACGATAGCACGCTGTTCCCCTAGAACATGCGCGCAATAGTGGCTTCATTGATGATTAAAATGAAAAGCAAGTGATATTTCAAACTTTAATATTACAAAAAAATCAGATTGAAAACGTGCGAATAACATAGAAAAGATGTGAGGTAGATAACATAGGGAATTCTGAATTGAAAGGCGCTCAAACTTTCCTCTTCTTCTTGGGTTCTCCAAGAGCCTCATCTTTTCCACTTCTTTTCTTATCTCCACTTTTATCTGAAGTATGCTTCTCAGTTCTAACTTTTTTGTCATCTTTAGTATCTTTAATTTTCGATTCTTTCCCTTCTGGTTTCTTTGTAGTTTCAAAATATTTTGTAATACTGGCAGTTACTTTAGCGTTTGGTCGATATTTCGCACAATAAGTTTTTATATCATACTTCCTGCTCAAGCTGTAGTCTACCATAAACCGTATTTTACCGAAAACTGGCCTTTCTTTGAAGCCTTGGTCGTGAATACCACAGATGGACCACATGACTCCTGATCAACAGATTATTTCGAATATAAAATAAGATCGAATCAGAACAAATTTTCATACTTACCAACAAAGCCATTAGGATCACTACCGTCAATACTATATTTGTCATTCAACCATAAGGCAGTCTTTATTGCTTTTTCTGGAGTTTCTGTCCACTCAAGTATCTTCTTACACCAATACATCCTCATATAACCTTGGAGTTTACCTTCAGTTACTAACTGAAACTGTGCAGAATTCCAGATTGGATCATGTGTTAAACATTTTTCAAACTGCTCCGCAGTATAGACGTAATCTCTTTTATCTTCCCTGCGAAAATCCTTTTCATGAAAAGTTGACCCAGTAAAAAGCACCAAGTTGTGGTCAGGGGCTTTTATGCACTCATTCATTAGAATATTCTAGCTTTAAAAAGAGGACACTGTTGATATATTACCTGTGCAAATTCAATGTGTCCACTGCCCATTTATCTGCACCATTGAAATTGTCATAATTAGGGTTGTACAGGACAAAATTATCACATATTTCCTTTCGTATAATTGCTTCCTCCAAAAATCTCTCACATTGTGTTGTCCAAGTTTTCTTTAGTTTGGACACTTCTAATGCAATTCTTTGGGCAGAAAGTTGACCTAACATATTAATATAATTTAAATATTATACTACATATAAACTTGACCAGAACTGACCGAAATGCAACCAAGGAGAAAGGTTAGACTGATGTTTTTTAGATGGTTCATTACTACTAATCCCATAATACTGTAGCCTTTCCAAAAGGAAAGTTCTGAGCATCTCAAGGCCACCTTCTTCACCTGCTTCTGCCCATGTTATTTCCTCAACAAACTCAATATCAAGTTTTTCATCCTTAGACCACTTCAAACCTGGCTCGATTTTCTGAAATTCACACACAACATAAATTAGAGCTTCCACATTGGAAGTATCACTTTGGACAAAATTCAATTTTTAAGGAATCTGAACATATATATTTTTGGACCATAAATTCTTTACCAATTCTTTTGTTTTTTCCTGCTTGCTTACTTCCGGAAATTCGGTTAAATACGTAGGCAGTTGTTTCAATATTTTTGGTCGAATAGACCTTGCAGCTCTTTCCAGTTTATCTGAAGAAACCCAACAGGGTACAATATTATGTGCGTCTACCTTCAAAATTTTTTATGATTATTATATCATCTAGTAGCATTTCTCTGTATGAAATTTACCTGGACAATGGCCACATTACTGGGAAGTAATTCTTTCAATTTTTCTTGCCAGTTGGTGATAATTCTGAGGGGAAAAAAGTCGCATACTACACAACCTATGTCATTTGTTTTTATAATTTCAACCAATTCTAAAGGAGATTTTTTTAACAGGTAAAAGGGAATATTCAACTTTTCCAAGTCCTTCTTCACTTGATCAAGTCCTACAAATAATAAATCAGAGAATGTTAAGTAGTTGTTAGTAATTTCATACTAATTACCTTTACGCAAAAAACCAGTTTGTCTGGTAGTTGGATATAGTTCCTTGAAATCATCCAAAAAGAAACATACATGAAGAGGTACATCGTATTTGAAAGACAACTTCTGTGCAAATAATAAAGCCCAATTATCGTTAACTCTTGATTCCCTACTCATCCAATATATTATTCCTTTACTGTCTTCCCTCAGATCTTCGTATTTGGAAAGAAGCCTACATCTATCTTTCTTAAATTTGAATTCTTTTATACTTTTTCCAGCTTCATTTCTTGATTTAGATATATTTTTAGCAAATATTTCTTTAGCTAAATCTTTCAAGATACTTGGAGCCATTCTGTTGTGCAACCTTATGAACGATTCTTCGAGAACGCAAACCGGTTAAGAATCAGTAGAATCAAATCGGTTGAAAAATTAAAAATTATTTGTTGTAGTTGGAACTGTCAATCACAGAATACAAACTTAGTGACCTCTTTCGCTCTTTCGATGTCTCGCATTTAGCCATATACGAGGGCTACGATACAATCAATGACCTTATAATAATAATAAAAATAATATATTTTTAGGTCATAGGATAGAATCACAGGTCTGTGGTAGAATCCACCAGATTCCGCAGATCGAGGCCTACGTGAACTACTGTTAGATTAGGTAAGCTACGCGCAGATATATCCCTTCAAAATTCTTTTTCATAATATTTCCAGAAATACAGATCGATTTGAAATCAACTTCCAGTACTTGACTGCGAAATAAATATTTGAAATATTTTTAAATTTTTTTTATGGAATAATTATCCCGAAATTTGGTGAAAGTTTGTGCATCAGCATTCATCAACTAATAAGCAAATTTTATTATGATCAGATCAGTATAATTTTTTTTTTCAATTTCGATTCGGCTGATTGTAAACATGATAACTCCCGAAAAACTCAATTTGAAGGCTCAAAATAACCTGAGCACGCGTTCGTATAACGAACTTCGTGTTCATGAATGCGATAAGCACACAGAAATTTTGCCATTAAAAAATCATTTTTCCAATAAACGATTATACAATCAAGATGAAATTTGGTGCAATTGTCGACTCAATGCAGGTTCATTCTCAGTTTCTTTGAAAAGTGAACAGTTTCCGAAAAAAAAAAACGTTTTCATCTGAAAGTTTCAAAATTTCCCAAAAAATATTTTTTTCGAATTTTCCTCCGATACTATCCTCACGAATCATTTTTTAGGTTTTTTCTTTGTTTCGCTACCAATGTCTGAAACAGAACTATTAAAAATTGAATGAAATTGTTTTTTATGGAAAACGCCCTTACGGATAGAACTGTTTGTTGTTTTTGTTGCAGTTTCTTGGAAAACAATTTGCAGGGTGAACAATACAGGAATAATATAAACGAGCAAGAAAGGGAACTGTGTCGCTTCAGATTACAAATCTGACTCTTTTCATCAGATAAAGGAGAAAAATTTCAGAATTATTTTCTTTCGATTTTCAGTTTTGTCTCAAAATCCTCCCAAAATAAGCTTTAATCGATAGTCACGAAGGTTCGCATTATGTATTTTATAACTAGTTACAACCATTTACAATTGGTCATCATACAATGTTACAACATTTCAATCTGGTTGCTTCGGTACTTCTTGAGAAAACAACCGCGAAATTTCAAATAGAACTCCGAAATTGGATTCTGCCGTCACATTCTTATGCGCAATCTTCCCTGACAATTTCAAGTCGCTAGCTTGTTTCTTTCGAAAGTAATCGTGACAATGGTCTGCCTGATCGGTTTTTTCATGAGTAAGTTCAACCTAGTAGTTTAAGGCCATTTTTTTTGACAAAAAATTCGAAAATAACGGACATTTGAGCAAAATGGCAGCACGTCGTTCACTAGAACATGAACCTTAGCCTATGTATTAGGTGAGTAAGTTCACGTAGGCTTCGCGTTTACTTAAAAATTGTTTTTTATTTTTGTCATTTGGCAGAAGTTCCCTCGATATTTTCACATTCATGATATTGTTATGTTATTCTATGTTTTGAGATTTCATCATTCGCAACTACTGCTAAGCGATACGCCCTCTGGCGATAGAAATTCGAACACTTCCAAGCTAGTAGTTTTTCGACGTGCCTGTTATTCTAACGTAATCTGCTTACTTTTGGAGTTCATTTTCGAGCTTTTGTGTTGTTCTCCGAGTTAAAATTTTGGTATACCGAAAGTGTTTGTAATATTAATCAATCGATTCCTTTCTTTCTGATTAAAATTTTCGATTGTATTAATTCGAAATGGCATCCTCCCGAAATGACTATTGTTGTGTGCCTCAACTCAGTGTTATTCATGGCCAAAGAAGAAAGGATCATCTAGTGCCCCTAGTTTTCATTTTTTCCAAAGCCAAATGAATGTAAAGTTTTGGAAACAGCATTTGGCAGGGAACTCAATGATAGAAGAAAGGCCTAGCTTTAGAAATTGAAGATTGGAAAATAGGTCACGAAATACATGAAAGTATATGTTCACTGCATTTCTCTGAAGATGTTTATTTTCATAAAGGTAAATTACCTACAATGTATTCATTTCGAAACAACTTCATGTCATGATGTTTTCAGGTGTAAATGAAAATAAGAGAATTTTGAAGAAAAATGCTGCAGAGAATCATATTCTTAGAGAGTGATCTGGTTGAAAACCTGACAACAACTAGATATACTGTTAGAGTTGATAATAGCTGAAGATTTTCATATAAATACATTAATACTTTTCATTTCCATATATAGGTAGGTTGAACCAGCTGTGACATTTTCCATTTTGTATGTGTCTCTTGAGCTACTGTAATATGAAAATGAAATCAATTATATGTCTATCTGTTTCCTTTTCTTTAGAAATACGATGCAAAAGAACTAAAGCAGAAAATCTGTTTTCATTTTATTGATTCACTCGTTTGTAAACAAAGAACAAGTCATATCATTTAGGGCCGGTATTATAAAACTTAATGGGAAGTTAACTTTAACTTTAACCGACAGTTAAAGTTATGCTCAAAAATGTCGGAATTATAAAAGTCTCATTTCTATCATAGACAAGAAATACTGTGATGATTTCTATGAAAAGGAGAATGACATAGTTTGAGCTTCTGTAATAAATCTAACCACCAATTTCTGGGTTGGAAAAGCTGGACTTTGGAAAATTCTCCCTTTCAAAATATGATAGGAATTAACAAATCCTTTATTGACATATATTCGCACTATGTTCAGGGAGCTTAATGGATTGTGGTTTCCATAAAAATAGAATTACTGATTTAAGGGAGAGTTGCAATGATCAATTTTGAATTCTTATACTTTTTACAATATGGAAGGGATGTTTGGTTATTTATTCGGTCACCTAACTAAAATAACTACTTCCACTAATGAATATATTGGAAATGAAAGCTTAAAAGGAAAAACTTTGACAATAATGAGATACATTCAATTCAGGAATTATATAACAATTACAATAAAATTTGTCCAAATCCAATTAGGTACAGAATTTTTTACAAATACTTCACTCTTCACCAACGGGCAAGTAGTTTCAACTGACACTGGGAGTGGTAATAATAATCTCAATACTAAATTTGCAAAAATTGTCATTCAATTAAAAAATATGGTAATGTTTTGTGTGGCTCCGAGTTATCGAGCCCTGATATCTAGAATTTGTACAGCTACCAGCTTGACCATTACTATAAGGAAAGTATCCATTGCAATTGTGATGATTTCCTTTTATCTTAAAAGTTAAATAATGTGTATAAATTATTATGCTTCATTACGCATTTATAACTTTTATCTGTTATATTAGGCACCGGAAAGAATAAATGCCAATGTTTTTTTTTTCATTTACATCTTATAATAGTTGAAGAGAAAGAGTAACTGATATTTTCATTACAATAATATGCCATTAGGAACTCTCGAGATTGAATTATTACTTGAGTGAGGTTCATAGCAGGCATTTTGATGTAAATAGATAATAAGTATGCAATTTTCCATGAGACATTTCTGATAATACAGCCAGTACAGTTGATTTGTGAAAACCCCTAAAATCTCCAGCAACTATCAAGAAAGAACAAGCTGCAAAAACTCTGCGTGTAATCAACACATTTGCATCACTAGCGTCACAGCACGATTTCTAAGAATATGTATTCCATTACAGGCGTGCAGAGTGTCCAGATAAGCGAAATCGGTTTTTGAATTCCGTTTCTTTCCATAAGTTCAAATGGTTCAGCCGATTTCTAAATATCCTTTCTCAACAAGGATATTCAACAATTTTCATGGCATCATCGTCATAGTCAGTTAAAAGTTCTTCAAAAATGAAGTGAATATCTCTCAACAAGGATGTTCAACAATATTCATGTCATCTTCGTCATCGTGAATTGAAAGTCCTTTAAAAATCAAGTGAATTATATCTTGGTAACATGTTTCCGAAAATATCATAACAAACAAATCGAGGTTATATTCCCCTTATGTCAGCCGAAAAGACAGAGAATCTGTGGAAAATAACGATTTAATTTTAACTTTAACTATAATTGATACCCAAACCACCTCATAAAGATAACCCTGCAAATCTAACTTTAACTGGAAATTGCTGCTTAATTTTCAGTTAAAATTAAAGTTAACTTCCCATTAAGTTTTATAATACCGGCCCTTAGACTGATTCTAGATTTATCACATAATATAGCCTACATTCAGCACTTCTTCACGTAAATAAGAGTCCTTAAATTACTTATTGAGGTGCCTATTTTTCCACAAACTCAAGTAAACTTAGATATTGGTTCATTTTGATCCACAACATACACTAAAATAACGCCAAAATTATCCTCCAGGAACGATTTAAAGTACGATTTTATATCGTGATCCAAACGAAAAGTTCCTTCTCAAGAAATCTTATACAAAATTATAATGATTTCTCTAAATATTCAAGCTCTGCTTAATAAATATTCGTTCTCCACCACATTTCTAAGGTTTGTTTACATAAAGCTACTAGCTTGGACATGTTCCAAATTTATCCGTTAGGACCACAGAATACAAATATATAGGTTAGGACGCTGGCATCTTCGCAGAAGTTCCCAATAGAATAACAATATCGTTCTTATCTTTGGTTTTTATATTGTTGTCTATGTATATGCATAGAATTCAAGTCCTGGTACGCGCCATTTCTTATTCAATTGATTGCAGTTAGACGAAGACAGAAAATTGAAAAATTATTGCAATTTTAATCGGATGAACAAACGAATAAACAACAAATGAATGGCGATTTGAACGATGCACCGGCGTCTTGTAATTTAAGCTGAAAATATATCGGATCTGTTCGTTTGAGATTTTGTCAAATGTGAATGTGTAGTGTGTACAACACTTTTTTTTAACTCTTCCGCACCAAGCCAATCTGTATCGTCGTTTCTAATGTGAACATCATGTTGTTTGGACGCTGAGAATAGTCTCATAACTCAACAAAAAAATGGATTATAGATTGCAAAATAGGCAAAGACGAGGAATAAATGAAGCAGGACCATCCTCATCTTTCCAAGCAAGGAATAGAAATGACAACTTTGTGAAACATTCCTCGTACCGGGAAGTTTCCGCTACTGGTCAAATTACTATAAATAATCATCCTAAAAGATGGTTACCTAAAGACGATAGAGATGGTCGACAATCCAAGGGAATTTATCAGACACATTCAAGATCAAATTCTGTTTCATCTGATTGTTCCTCCCTTCGTCTGATCGAATCAGGGAAGTCACGACCCTATGTTTGTCCTAACTGCAAGCATCCCTACCACTACTTTTTAAGTAACAATACAATATGTGGAAAGGTACCTAGAATATTACCCTGCAAGCATACAGTATGTGAGGAATGTATCAAGAAGTGCATGAAAACCACCAATCATATACAATGCAAAATATGCTTGAAGAGTGAATTTGACAAAAAACAGTTGTGTGAATATAACCACTATGTTCTTGGACAACTTACATGTTCTAGATTCAATAAATCTCTTTTGGATATTTCTAATATCGCATTAGTATCAACAGATTCAAAAAGTCGATTAAGCTTGACAAGTCATAAGCAAGTGTGTCCTTCAGAGCAAAAAGAAAAATGTGGATTCAAAGATTGTATGAATTCAGGAGTAGTTTCTTGCGTGGACTGCTGTGGCATATACTGCAAAAATTGTGATGATGCGCTGCACAGGAGTGGTAAACAGTTGAGGTCTCATAAGAGAGTGCCTATAAATAAGGTGGTAAGTTTGTATTGTAGAGTGAAACTAAATCTGGACTGTTCAATTTTTTTCATAAAAAAAATGATAGATTTCTGAAGTATTGATGATGAAATTTTTTGATGAAATTTTATATTTTCAGGCTGTCTATGAGTTGAGTAAATGTTCGGAACATCCTATGTTTGAAGATATATATTGTAATGATTGTGATGAAACTTCCTGCTGTTACTGTGTTCTGGAAAAGCATGAGGGTCATTCTCGTACTTACTTAGCTCGCCTTGGTAAAGATGAAGAAAATGAACTAATGAAAGCTTATAATACAGCTGAGCTTAAGAGGAAACATCTTTTAATATCCCAAAAAAAGATTTTAGGAAGTGAACAAAGTGATATGGTGTGTATTTTATTAAGAAGGAGGGATTTTCCCTTAATTAAACAATTGAAAAATTTTAATTCAACTTTTTGCCTTAATTTTATGGGAGACTTCGTTTTCTGTATTGCAATCTTCAATTTATATAGATCAATCTAAGGTATTCATTGGAATGACTAGATTTTGACATAATTGTAACTAATGATGGATGAAAAACTATAGCTGAAATGGTTGTATAAATGATTTCCTAGAGAACATTTTATTTATACGACTTATTTTTATGCATATCAATGATTCACACTAAATTTTAAAGCATGTTTAAATTTAATTTTGTCTATTCACGGCTTTCTATTCAATTCCATCCTACAAGACTCAGGTGTATGTTTCATGTTTGACACTTTTTTTGACCGATGATTTGCTTGAGATATTTTTAGATATATTTTATATTCGTTTTATAACATTTGTATTTTTTTTTCAAGGAGTCTGACTTGGAAATTGAAATCGCTCAAAAGTTTGCCGATATTCATGCCCAGCTCTATTTCATTGAGAAGCAACTTTATGAAGAGGCCAAACTTCTGAAAAATGGACATTCTGATTTGATGGAATTAAATGAAACCATCAAATTAGATATTGAAAGACTGAATTATATGATGCACTGTGTAGACCAACGTCAAACTGTCAAGGTTAACCTGAGAATGTTACTGAGTAACTTGAAGGAAATAGAAAATCTACCAACAGTTTTAGTCTCCAGTGAAAATTCTAGGCCACCAAAATTAGTCATTGATGAGCAAATTGATGATTTAAATAAATTTTTCAAAATTGACATACCTGATAAAGTAACGTTCAGTTTAATGGATGTTGAACAACTACCGCAAGAATATCAAGAAGATATTGAGATTCCAAATGTGAAAACTTCTCAGAGCAAGAGTTCTTCAGATTCCGATATCAGTAGAAACATCAGGCCTAAACAGATCTTGGGAACACAAGAAATTGATAAATACAAACAAACGCCAGTGTTTGTGACACATATTAACTCTTTGGACTCATTTTATGTTCAGTTCAAAGAGGAAGGTCACTTATATGAACAACTCGAAAAGGAATTAAAAAATCATATGTCTCGAATGAAGCCTGGAGTGAATGCAGTGGAGTTGAAGGAGCTTTACTTGGCTCGAAGAGTATGTGATCAAAACAGATGGTGTCGAGTCTTAGTTCTGGAAGAAATCGATGGAGAATACAAGTATAAAGTTAAATTCATTGATTTTGGAAATGTGACTGTAGTGACTAAGGATGAAATGATGTTTGTCTCGTCTAGTCTTGCAAAAAGGAGGCCATTCGCTTATGAGTGTAAGTTGTACAATCCTGCTTCGTTCGAATGGCCTAAAGACACACATTTAGAACTTGCCAAATTATTGGACATCAATAAAGAATTGGTGATGTACACCAAAGAACACTCAAACAATATCTATACCGTTGAACTCAATATTACCACTTCCGCAGGTGGTTTATGTTCAGTAACTGATTTATTAATATTTGGTTGCGATGCCTTGAGGAAAAAACCTGTCTCAGAACCTCCAATCGTGTTTAAGATATATGATAATAGTGATGTCTATGTTGTTGGGCACTCCTATGATGTTTTCATAAAGTATATTTCAGATCCTTGGCATGTTTATGTTCAAAGAACATCATATCAAGATACATTCGATAATTTAGTCAAAAATATGGAAGGCTTCTATAATAACTCTGAATGTGATATACATCTCCCTATCAGGAACAGCTATGTTGTTATTTACCATAAAATCAAGGACTTTGGAAATTGGCATCGAGCAAAAATTTTAGATGTTTTTAAAAACACAAAAGTGGTCAACGTGTACTTATTGGATTTAGGGAAATCCTTGAGAGTGCCTTGGAAAGATACAAGAAAACTGTCTCATCTTTTCATAAAATCAGAATACCTTGTTGTTTGTGCCAAAATGGCTGATGTTGCCCCTTTAGTTGTTGATACTTGGTCTAACTCAGATGAATTCGAAGTTCGCAAATTTTGGGATGAATATTCAAAAAAGAATATGAGAATGAAAATGCTTGTCAGTGAGACTAATCCTTTAGAAGCAGTCTTATTTCATCCACAAGAATCTTATGATGTTAACATCAACGCTCTACTTGTTGAAAAGAACTTGGCTAGGTCTACTGGAAAATTATCTTGTACAAAAATGTGGATCCACAAAGAGGAAGAAGCTAAAACAGAAGACAATAATGTTCTTTTCTTTAAAGATGATTCCGAAGATGAAGAGATCGAAGATAAAATTCCTGGTGTTAAATTACAAGTTGAGATAGTGAAATTTGAAAATCCATCATCATTTTATGTCGCTTTTGTATCCAAGAAAAAATTGGCTGAAAAATTAAACGAGGAATTACAAATCCATTTTAAGAGCCAGAAAAATGTCAAAACTGATAGAATTTGGGATGTGAACGAAAAAGTTGTCGCATTTGATTCAAGCGATAAAATGTATTATAGGGGCATTATTAGTATGAAAGAAGGTAATAAATACTGTGTCAATTTGTTGGACAAACCAGATTATTTGTGGGTGGACTCTGGAAAACTAAGAAGTATACCTGACTATTTTGTGACTAACTTCCCTAATACTGTATTCAAATGTCACTTAGCGAATATAAAGGCAGCCGGAGATAGCAATAAGTGGTCTAAACTGTCTATAGAATGGTTTGAAATGTTGTTTAAAAAGCATGAGGAAATTTTCATGAAAAAAACTGGTGATGATAAAACCAGATCATCTATACCAGTTACGATGTGGTATTCAAAGATAATACAAGGTACTGCTCTAGAACCCTCTTATCGTAATTATGTTTCTATTGACAAAAAAGTTGTCAAAGCTGGATTGGCATTCTGGGTTAACAATGAAGTTTCACGTATTAACTTGCCTGTAACAGAAGAACCAACTACCAGCAAACAAGCAGATTCCAATTTGAATGAAAACGACATGTTTTCTGATGTTACAAACGAAACTACTGATTCATCAGAAACAGTAGTGCCTAGCACAAGTAAGGAAATAAAAACCAATAACATCCTAGAATGGGAACCAGCTGCAAGATTAACCAGTGAAGAATTCTATGCATATATAACATGTGCAGAAAATGAAGGATACCTTTTTATTCGAGAGGAACGTATTCAAGCAGTTTATGAGGAAATGGAGAGGAAAATTACAAGTCACTTCAACGATATTTCCAAGGCTGATAATTTCGTTTTGAAGGAGAATCAAATGGTAATGGTTCGGAGCGAAGGACGCTGGTACCGAGGCTTTGTTTTGAAAGTGCTCGATAAAAATACCGCTCAAATAATGATGATTGATTTTGGTAGTGATCATATAGTGAATCTAAAAGACCTTCATAATAAAATTATGTACCCTGAAATACCTATTATGGTCTCCAGAGTAAAGTTGTTTAACGTCCAGTCGAAAAATAAAACCTGGACAGATGAGGAAGTTGGTGTTCTACTGAATATAGCTCCTGCATATGCACATGTCATTGTTCGTAGCAGTTTACACGATTCAATACCCTTGGCTGATGTCTATGATACGTTTGATGGTGTTTGTTTGAACGATGAACTTGTAAAATTATGCCCCAATTTATACAGATCAAAATTGAACATACCACCAACCAAGAGTGTGAATGTGGTTAGTCCTAAAAAGCATGGCAAGTTAGAAAATGAAGAACAAATAGAAATGGAGGATGTAAAAGTGAGAGAAGATAAAGATGTAACTGAGGCAGATTATGAGGAAAATATAAATGAAGGTATTAAAGAAAATGAGCAGGAAGTTATAAATAATGAGGAAGAACATACAAATGAAAATGCGAAGGAACAAATAAATGAAGACGCAGAGGAACCGACATATGAAGATGCAAAAGACGAGTTACATGAAGAAGCAATAAAAGAAGTTGAGAAAAAGTCGTCCAATGAGACAAAAAAAGAAGATTCAGACTGGTATACAATGGTGGAAAAATCCATAGAAAAATATACCTATGCTGCAATAGAGAAAAAAATGCTTGAAATGGAAATCATTGCAGTTTATGATCATGAAACAATATCATTATACCACCCTGATGATGATTCAACTGAAAGAGAATTTGAAATATTAACGAATTCTATACGCTCTAATGTAGAAGATTCGAAATGTCTGGAAGATATCAAAATTGGAATGCCTTGTTTGAGTCTTTTCGAGGAGGATAATGAATGGTATAGAGCCAAAATAATAAGAATGGATGCTGAAGAATGTGGATATGTAACGGTGATTTATGTCGACTATGGCAACTTTGAAATTGTGAAGACCTCTAATCTCAGAACCATGAGGCCAGAATGGCTTTGTTTTCCTGCAAGGTACATCGAAGCATCAATTGCTTATAGTTTGTTGAAAAAGGATCAGGAAAATGTTCTGTTGAAGCATGCTCGGTCACTTTGTGGAGAAACGAGGTTCATAAAGGTTGTTAAAAATGATCCTCTACTTGTTCATGTTTATAATAAGATTGGTGATATATTCGAACTCCATTATGATGCATTCGTAAGAAATGGTATCGTAGAGATTTAGATTTTGAATATTAAGTTTTATTTTGTATTTTGTTGCATTTTCCACGAGTTTATTTTCAGAATTTTCACTTTAGTTTCTTCAATGATTCCAGTTACTGTGAAAACATTTTTATTATTATATTTTATATCCAAATAAATGATCAAAATTGTTAGAGTATTTATTTCTCGTGTAAATATGATGACCTATATTCAGGCATATGGTTTCAGTTTGTGTTTGAGAGCAGCAAGAATGTAGCCACTAGAAATCTTTATTTTTGTGCACATGTTCTAAGCAACAGAGTGCTATTGTTTTTGACAAAATATCTATAATTTTCGAATTTTGAGCCGTAAATGGTCTCAAACGACAGACAATCGATGTATGATTATTTTTTCTGATGTCCACGGACAAAAGTCTATGGGTTCTTGTTTGTCTGGGGCGTTATTTCCGAGCTCATCCGAATTCAATTCGTCTACGAGCTCTCGCAGCCATGCGACAGTTTGGCAACGTGGTGTTCACAGTGTACTCGGGCAAGATTTATTCACGAAAACACCTTTTTTATTATAATTTTGAATTTTTCAATGATTATTCTGAACTCTGGAATAACTTTTGAAGATAAAAAAAACCGAATGACCACAAAAAAGGGTGAAATGATCAAATGCCTCATTTTTTAGGTGTGATGATCACTTTGCACGGTACAAAAATGACTCATATGCACTTGCGCAGCAGTAAATGAACTTTCGCATAGCTTCGTTTTCGACTAAAATACATCGGATGGGTCAGGGGGGTGAAGCGACGGTAGGAAAAGTAGAAACAAGGACATACGTTTCCACTTATTTTTATCTGTCAGAAACGTATGTCGTGGATATATCGAAATGGAAGAATGACATGACATTATGTCAAATGATATGCCAATTTCATTTTGGCTGATTTGTATTCTGTGCTGATTTTGGCGTGTTTTGTGGCAGTTTTTTATTGAATTATTGATATTCAAAATTGAAATTAGAATAATGCCCGTGTAATATGAAGTTAATATCTTTTCAGGTGTAATATGTGTAACCATATTTATTTTCAGGATTCAGATAATGTTGAATCATTTATGTATGAGCTCAAGCACTAATTTTTAACCATGATAAGATAAAAAAAAATGGTAATTACTTCGACTATCATTACCTATGCAGTACAAATAATCATAATCCATCATTTAGGCATATGTATTCATAATTTTTCAATCTTAGATTCTAGTAAAAACAGTATGAAAGTCCATCTTAATACAAAGGCTGTGGCATAATGTCAGATAATTAATTTGGACATTGTATATATGCATAGACCTAATTTGATATGTTATTAGGTGTATGTATATTCGGCATTTCCAGCCTAAAAATCTATTCAGTTGAACCATCAGAAACATAACATATTTCCCATATTCTAAGAATCATAGTTACTGGCAGGGTGCGAAAGTTTTACCCTAAAAATGTTCTACACCTAATCATACTCCTTTATAACTGTGATCGTATTAACTGATCTCTGAATATATTTTTGGGATTATATCACTTATTCATTCTCACAGTTCATAAATTTAATTCGTGTGAATATTCTACTAGCATAGCGGAGTGCTACTTAATGAACTTCATTCAGGGAACTATCTTATTGGGAGTCTTATCTGTGAAAGATTAATTCGAAGTATTCATAGTTAATATTTATTTCAATATTCATCGTCTAATTGTTGATTGATTTTCTAGGAAAGTGGTATTGCCAGGAAGGACTTGGACTGAAGATTTTTACATGATTTAGGCAGTTTTTTTTTGACTTTTGGATGCCGCTCCCCTCCCTTGATGAATCAGTGTTATTGTAAATTAGTGAAGTGAATATGTTAATCTTTGTGACAACATTAGGATTGTTGTGAACCAGTGCTAACCTTCTCAGAAATATTTCTTCAACCCTTATTATGGATTTATTTGGTTTCTCTAGGAGCTAATTGTATTTGTTTGGTCCAAAAAACCGCAACCGATGTTATAAGTATTCATATTTCGTTAGGTAAAAGACAAATATCGGACACTTGTTTATCCTACAATTCAGTTTGTCACACACATGTAATTGCAAAAATTATTGTATTAAATAAACTATTATTTATAAAGCTTTCTTCTAATTGAAGACAAAAATTCCTTTCCATTCAATTTAAATTTAGAACACAGAATAATCAGAAATATTAACTGAACCACAGAGCACGAATGTAATTTTAGAGAAAAATGACATATACTTCAACTGGCGGTCACCCCTTAGAACCATAATGGAATATTCCCACTTATTTTATGACAGGAGAAATGTCACAATTGTTGCGCATAGTTTACAACAATATTTGATGTTCTGTGGTTTACAAGGCAGGTTGCACTTCTTATATTTTGATGTTCTGTGGGATGGGTCGTGGCAGCTGGATTCAAATCCGCATGCGGATTCACTAATTTTCCTCTATTTCAAAAACCGTGTATTAATCCACAGAGCAAATCTCTTCACTTCACGCACTTAAAAAGTATCTTATTCATACTCAATAAAAAACTTCAAATTTTATTCAAAAAAACTTTCTTTCCGGGTAGAATAGTTGATCCAGAAAAAACTTTTATTGATTCAGTTTAATCCACCAAAGTTTTCACTTCACTCCACCAAAACTCAACTATTTATATAGAAAACGTTCAACAACATTATTGTTTATTGCATTGCTCTTGTGAATATTCTCCAACAATTTTTCCCTGTATAATATTAATCATTGTATCATAATCATGTATTTTAACCGAAAAAAAATTAATTCATTTTTGAGAAAACCTCAATTTGGAAAAAAATTCAAATTCTCCTGCAAATGAGCTCAAACTGAGACTAATTAATCTAGTTGAAGTGGATTTCTGATGAACTGAGTATCTACAAAATTACCATTTGAGTTCAATTTAACTATACATGTAACTTCTGTTTTGCGATCACAAAGTTCAAATTAGGTATTCAAAATGCATTGTTCAGTATTCAGAACATTCAGTTCAACCATGATTTTTTAAATGAAACAATCCATATTGTATATGATTCATTTATTTTGATATTGTTACCAATATTTTGTACATATAAATTACTAACAGTTTTTGAGCCTTTAAAGTATTCCTAAGATTGTAGACATTTAAAAGTCTGCGTTTACACCTTGTGCCGGAACTGCTATTCGACACCTCATATGTAGTATATTCACAGCATAATTCAATTCCTGAAGCTTTGAGTAATTGATTTTAGATATTCAGGTGACGATATATCCATTCGAATTTGGGTACAATATAATATATATCCTACCTTCAATCATTGTTTAACAAGGCTTTAATCAACATCGTCTTTCGTTCATTAACTTTCGGATATTCACTCCATCACTAATATTAGTTCACAAGAGGACAGTAATAATTATTAAATCAAAAGGAGTGCCCATAAAATCAATTTCAAACTGTAAAATCCATCAAAAACATTAATGAGTATCCACTGTGTTTTCGTTTGAATATCATGTCAGCTTCGGGCATGTAATAATCTCGTTTAAAAAAAAAAAAAAAGGAAGTTCACCGTAATTATAAGAGATATAAACGCTGGGAATTATCTTTCATTTTCTGAGGTTCGTTCGGCTTGCGCTAGGATGGCAGAGTCATGTTATTCTGATTATATTGAGAATATAGAGAATTCAATAAGGGACAATATCAAATCGTTTTGGAATTTCACTAATTCTAAAAGAAATGATAATGATTTGCCGACAAGTATGCACCTGCATGGGAGATGTGTAGAGGGTGACGCTGACATAGCTGCACTGTTTTCTGAACGTTTCGGGTCCTGATCTTTTCGATGGTTCAGCCTGTTTCGATCACTTTGGGGAAGACAGTTTATCTTTTTCTCTTGAGGAGGTTGCCAAGAAGTTGGAAAACCTTGATACTGGAAAGGGTCCGGGACCTGATTTCCTGCCGGCATTCTTTCTGAAGAACTGTTGTTCTTCAAGGGTAAAAATACTTTGCTGACTGAAATAGAATCATACCGTCAATTTCAGACTTCTAGTAAGAATATGAGACTCATAATGCAAACCTAAGATCTATCGAGGATCACCTTCTTGCCACCATATTCAAAATTAAAATCCACCCCAATTTGGGGGTAGTTTATTCTTGTAATTTTTCAAAATAATTTGCTGACCGAAGGTTTCCAGTCGAGATATTTTATCAAAACGCTACATTATGATTGAATGTGGCATACTTTTTGTGCCACCATAAAAAAAATTCAGATCCGCCCCCGTTTGAGGGTAGTTTATTCTTGTTATTTTTCAGGAATCCTTGCTGATCGGAAATTTCCCGTGAAGATATTTTATTGAAACGATGTATTATGACTAACTGTAGCATACTCTTTGTGCCACCATAAAAAGTATTCAGATCCACCCCCTATTAAGGGTAGTTTATTCTTGTGATTTTTCGGAAATCCTTGCTGATCGATATTTTCCAGTGGAGATATTTCATTCAAACAAGGTCAAATAATTGCAAATCGGATACCCTCTGTGCCACCATACAAAAATTTCAGGCCCGACTCGTTTAAGGGTAGTTTATCCTCGTAATTTCTCGGAATACTTTGCTGACCGAAAATTTTCAGTGGAGATATTTTATTGAAACAACGTATTATGACTAAATGTAGCATAAGCTTGGTGACACCGTAAAAAAAATTCAGATCCGCCCCTGTTTAAGGGTAGTTTATTCTTGTGATTTTTCAGGAATCCTTGCTGATCGGAAATTTCCCGTGGAGATATTTCATTGAAACGATGTATTATGACTTACCGTAGCATACTTTTTGTGCCATCATAAATAACATTCAGATCCACCCCCTATTAAGGGTAGTTTATTCGTGTGATTTTTCAGGAATCCTTGCTGATCAGAAAATTCCCGTGGAGATATTTGATTGAAACGAAGTATTATGACTAACCGTAGCATACCCTTTGTGCCACCGTAAAAAATATTCAGATCCACTCCCTATTAAGGGTAGTTTATTCATCAGATTTTTCGGAAATCCTTGCTGATCCATATTTTCCACTAGAGATATTTCATTGAAACGAAATAAAATAATTGCAAATCAGATACCCTCTGTGCCATCATACAAAAATTTCAGGTCCGACACGTTTAAGGGTAGTTTATCCTCGTAATTTCTCGGAATACTTTGCTGACAGAAAATTTTCAGTGGAGATATTTTATTGAAACAACGCATTATGACTAAACGTAGCATAAGCTTGGTGCCACCGTAAAAAAAATTCAGATCCGCCCCTGTTTAAGGGTAGGTTATTCTTGTGATTTTTCAGGAATCCTTGCTGATCGGAAATTTTCCGTGAAGATATTTGATTGAAACGATGTATTATGATTAACCGTAGCATACCCTTTGTGCCACCGTAAAAAATATTCAGATCCACCCCCTATTAAGGGTAGTTTATTCTTGTAATTTTTCGGAAATCCTTGCTGATCGATATTTTCCAGTGGAGATATTTCATTCAAACAAAGTAAAATAATTGCAAATCGGATACCGTCTGTGCCACCATACAAAAATTTCAGGTCCGACTCGTTTAAGGTTAGTTTCTCCTCGTAATTTCTCGGAATAATTTGCTGACCGAAAATTTTCAGTGAAGATATTTTATTGAAACATCGTATTATGACTAAACGTGGCATACCCTTGGTGTCACCATACAAAAAATTCAGTTCCGCCCCTGTTTAAGGGTAGTTTATTCTTGTGGTTTTTCAGGAATCCTTGCTGATCGGGAATTTCCCGTGAAGATATTTGATTGAAACAAAGTATTATAACTTACCGTAGCATACTCTTTGTGCCACCATAAAAAATATTCAGATCCACCCCCTAATAAGGGTAGTTTATTCTTGTGATTTTTCGGAAATCCTTGCTGATCGATATTTTCCAGTAGAGATATTTCATTGAAACGAAGTAAAATAATTGCAAATCGGATACCCTCTGTGCCACCATACAAAAATTTCAGGTCCGACTCGTTTAAGGGTAGTTTATCCTCGTAATTTCTCGGAATACTTTGCTGACCGAAAATTTTCAGTGGAGATATTTTATTGAAACAACGTATTATGACTAAACGTAGCATAAGCTTGGAGTCGGACCTGGAATTTTTGTATGGTGGCACAGAGGGTATCCGATTTGCAATTATTTTACTCTGTTTCAATGAAATATCTCTAGTGGAAAATATGGATCAGCACGGATTTCCGAAAAATCCGAAGAATAAACTACCCTTAATAGGGGGTGGATCTGAATATTTTTTATGGTGGCACAAAGAGTATGCTACGGTAAGTCATAATACATCGTTTCAATCAAACATCTTCACGGGAAATTTCCGATCAGCAGAATATATTTACGACCTTCATCATAATTTTTTTTGTTGTAATTGTGACTTTTAATTGTATTATTTAGAGCAATTTTCTTGTCCTGAATCCAGTTCTTAGAATTATTTTGTTTGAGCTCTTTTGGCAAAATTGTTACGTCTGTTCCAAACATCAAATAAGAGGGTGGGTATTTTGTAACGGTATGTTCCGTATCATTGTATTTTCCCACACACTCTTTGGCTATAGTGATCCAAGCCACTTTATTCTTATTTTCATTTATTTTGCATCTGATTTTATTTATTAGTGTTTGATTCAACCTTTCATTCAAACCATTTGAAAAAGGTGAATCTACGGCAGTGAAGATTAATTTGATCTTTTTCTCTTCCAGAAATTTCTTGAATTCTTTTGAATTGATTCCTGGATACTGATCTGAGAGAATAGTTCCTACTTCTTCAATTTCAGAGAGGTTTTCCATTAATTTGATGAAGTCACTTGCATTTTGTGTTTTGGAGGTTAGGATATAAGCATATCTTGTAAAATGATCCACAAGTAGGTGCATATATTTTTTTGTTGAACGTGATCCTCCAAAACCACCAATGGTATCTATCGACATAATTTCAAAAGGTTTTGTGGCTGGGCCCAGATGTGACAATAATCCTATTTTCTTTTCTACTCTTGACTTATTTTTTAAACATGTAGTGCAATTTTTACATACTTTTTTTATGTTTTAAGTCAAATTTTTGGCGGTGTAAAAACGTCCAATCATATTTTGCAATTGCCTGATTCCTACATGGCATAAGTCTTTATGTATAGTTTCGATTAATTTAATACTGAAAGTTTCTGATAAAATGATTTTCTCTTTTTTTCGAACTTTCTTAAAGTAAACATTAGACTTTGTTGTCAAACTTTTGTCTGTTTTTTGAATACTTGGGTTTTTCTTCTGATCTTCTAGTATATCCTCTAATTTTATTAAATTGACTATTTTTAGTTGTTCTTCTTCGTTTTCATCTGGTTCCAGAACAGGATTTCTGCTGAGGCAATCGGCTTCTGCATTATATTTACCTGGAGAATATTTCACTTGAAAGTCATATTGTGAGAGGTAGTAAGATAGATCTCCTAATTCTTCATCAGTCCTTGCTTTTATGTTCATATTCTCCAAAGGTTTATGATCCGAAAATACCGTAAATTTTCTTCCAATCAATTTGTCTTGCCAGTATTTCACACACTCCTTTATAGCTAAGCATTCTAAATAAATGGCTTTCTTTCTCTTTTGCACCTCATTTAGCTTTTTTGAGAAATATGCTATTGGTTTTTCTTCTCCATCTCTTTGTGGTTGTTTTAATACTCCACCTACACCCAACAAACTTGCATCCGTATAGATATGTATGGGTAAGTTTTGTTCAAATATTGTCAATACTGGTTGAGTGCACAATACATCTTTTAGCTTTTTAAATGATTCTTGACATTCTCTGGTCCAAATAAATGCCTGTCCTTTTCTAAGAAGATTGTGCAGAGGATCTAACAGTAAAGCTGCATTAGATACGTATTTGTGATAAAAATTTATTTTACCCAAAAATTGCCTTACATTTTTTTGGTTTTTGGGAACTGGAAAATTTCTAATTGCTGTTAAATTATCTTTTAATGGTTTAACCGAATTGTTCTGAATAATATGGCCAAGGTATTTAATTGAATCAGCTGCAAATTTGCATTTTACAAACTTTAACCTGAAGCCTTCTTCCTTAATTGCTCGAAACAATTCCTTCAAATGTTCCATATGTTCAGAGAAAGTTTTTGAAAAAACTAAGAGGTCATCAATGTAACACACAGTGAAATTTGAAAGTTTATGTTTCCTTATAATATTGGACATAATTCTCTGAAATATCGCTGGTGAAGTTTTCAAACCGAATGGTAGACAAGTCCACTGAAAATGACCTTCTTGTGTGACGAAAGCAGTCTTGTATCTATCGGTGACTCGTAGCGGAATCGACCAAAACGCTGAATTTATGTCCAGAGTTGAAAAAAATTCACAGTCTCTAGTTTTTTCGACTAAATCCTCAATAAGGGGAAAAGGTTGTGCTTGGGGAACTACAATTTTGTTAAGGTCTCTGAAATCTATGCACAATCTTGATTTTCTATTTTCTTCCCTTTTGAATGCTAATGTTACTGGGGATGCAAACGGACTGTACGATTCCTCTATCAACTTTCTGTCCAATAATTTTGAAATTTGTTCTTCAATTTCTCTTCTGTCATCCATCGTGCATCTATATGGCCTATTAGAGCAATACTTTTCAACCAATAAATCAATATGTGCCTCATATCTTGACACAGTGCCGATATCGTATTTATCTTTCGCAAAAATAGATCTGTTTTCTGCTATCAATTCATCAATCTTTGATTTCTGATCGTAACTTAAATGGTTCACATTAAGATCAAAATTTCTTTCTTCGATACCTTCATTGAAGTTAACAGAGTATTTATCATCTATCATTTTTGAATAATTTTCAATTCCTTCTGAAATGAATAAACTCTTTTTATTTTCTTCTAGATAAGTATTGATTTTAGAATTGATTTTTTCTTTTGTTTGAACTGCTTGACTTATTTTCAAATTTTCATCTTGTTTCAAGTAAAAATTCTTTATACAATCCAGTCCAATCAAAAAATCATAATCAAAATTTTTTTCGTCTATTATGAACGCATTGACTTTTTTTTCTACATCGAAAATTTTTATATCCAATGATACAAGACCATTTGATTTTTTTACGCCATTAATCGTTTTTAAGTTAGTGTCATTATCTTTATTTCTGTGCTCATTATTTATCTTCAAAAGTCTTGAGTTTATCAATGAAACATTTGAACCAGAGTCATATATTCCAAAAACTTCAAGATTTTTATTCAATACGAGCTTTATTTTGATTAATGGCGGTACATTAAGTTTTTTGAATCCTCATGTTTTATTTCGCATTCTAATTCTGAATTGTTCACGAGTCTAATTTCTCTTTTCCCTTTAACTTTATTATTTTCATTATACCAACATAACGATTCAGGATGAAAGCGTTCGCCTTTTTTCAATCTTTCACAGATACTGCATTTTTGTTTCCTATCTATGTTCAGTTTTCTATCATTGTTTTGTTTAACCAACTTATTTCTATTGACAAGATGCTCCAGCTTACCAATTTCATTGAATATATCTTTTGTTTCAAAAATATCTTCTTGATTAATCTATCAGTAATGAATGTTGGTAACCCAGCAGCAATTATCTGAATGAGTGTACTTTGATCAATAGTTCTACTCATTTCAAGCATTAATCTTTCTTTTCTTATAGCATACTCTAATAAAGTACCTGTTTGGTATTTGAAAGATAGTGCGTATCTACCAGCGGACCAGCCTTTTTTCTCGAATGTTCGACAAAATGTTTGTTTCCATTCTGACCACTCAGATTGTGCAGTTAATTTCAATATCATTGAATTGTACCATTCTAAACATGATTTATCAAGAAATATTCTAAATATTTCTACTTTTTCTTCATCTTCATTGATGTTGAATCTTATACATTCTTTTTCGAAGAACTCCATCCACTGGTATGCATTGACATTTTTCTTACCATCAAATTTCTCAAGAACAAACCTCTCAGCAATTTTCCTCACATTTGGTTTCTTATTTTTCTTGCGATTTTCTTCTAGCTATCCCAAGGTTTTCACCAGTGAAGTATTTTCATTACTGATTGAATCAACGTCTGAATTCTTCATATTTGCTTCTTCCAGATACTCATCTTGAAAGATTATATTACCATCATTATCAAAATAAGCTTTTTTCAAATCTTCTGTTAAGGAAATCCATACACTCCTTCTTTGATATCTTTTCTTCAATGTATTTTTTTTTTTTTTAATTCACTGACGATATGATCCTGACGAAATTTGGCTCAAAGTTGCGTGTCGTTATACCCCACCTAACTGCCAAGTTTGAATCCAATCGGTCGAGTAGTTTCTGAAATGAAAAATAAATAACTTCAAAACTTGAAGTGCCCATAACTCCGAAACTATTCGACCGATTTGGACCATTAACGAACTTAACCGCGGCATTCTGATGCGCAACCTATCCTGAAAGTTTCAAGTTGCTAGCTCACTTCGTTCGACAGTTATCGTGTCCTCGGACGGACGGACGGCCGGCCGGACAGAATCGATTTTGATACCGGATTCGTCATCAGTTACTCCAACCTAGTCGATTGAGACCATTTTCGGCTAATTCATCCAAAATTGCAGACATTTGGACAAAACGATAGCACGCTGTTCCCCTAGAACATGCGCGCAAAAAGTCGAAATAGAATATTTCCTGTAATGTCTAAAGTGTTTTATTGAGGTTTAATATCACACTCTGCCTGAAATAATACCTTCTTGTATACGAACGTTTTTTCTATTTCGTGACATCTCGAATGAATTTTTCGACTGCTTGTCAACCCATATTCGTGTTCCAATCCATACAACGAAATTTTTCATCGTTATCGACAATGAAATTCGTGTTTGTCGATAATATGTTCGGCTTTCATAGAAGCTCCCTCGATAAAAAATACATTATTCTGCATGAAAATAAAATGTCAATCAGGACATAATATATGCCGATGGTGTGCATTTAGTGCACTGCTGTGAAATATGAAGCTCAAAGTGTGAGTCGAATTTTTTTTTTGGTATGATGAATGGTTTCCGAAAAAAAAAATTTTTTGAAAAAAAATTTCGAAACAAATTTTTTTTTTTGAATTACTGATGATATGATCCTGACGAAATTCGGCTCAAAATTGCTCGTCGTTATACTCCACCTAACTGCCAAGTTTGAATCCAATCAATCATGTAGTTTCTGAAATAAAAAATAAATAACTTCAAAACTTCAAGTGCATTCCAATGCGCGACCTACCCTGAAAGTTTCAAGTTGCTAGCTAACTCCGTTCGACAGTTATCGTGTCCACGACCTGCCGAACAGAATCGATTTTGACATCGGATTCGTCATCAGTGAGTCCAATCTAGGCGTTTGAGACCATTTTCGGCTCAATCATCGAAAATTAAAGACATTTGGACAGAACGATAGCAAGCTGTTCCCCTAGAACATGTGCGTAAAAATGATACGAGCATCAGAAAGACCTATATATCAACTTTACAGGTTTTGAAAAAGTGTTTGACCGTGTAAGGCACGAGATATTTTTGAGGCTCTGGAAAGTGTGGGGTTAGACAAAAAGGACCTTTGACTTCTGATCAATCTGTATAGTGAACAGATCAACTAGACCAAGATATAGAAATCAAAGTCCAGGATAGAACAAGCTACTTAGAAACTTTATGAAACTACTCTGAATCTCGACCTTCGAACAAGGTACGGACGTTTTTGAAAAAATCATAATCTTGGTAATTGTTTCTGGAAATTTTATTGAACAATTTGGATGCAGAATTTCGAAGCATTTTGGAATTTCATGTGGGGGTAATCACATCAGTCAGGTCCAATCCTTGTTTCGCGCTACAATCCTGCAGTCTTTCTTGGAAGTTTCCGAAATCTGTTTCCAGCTCTCCCAACTGCTATGAATTCCACGCGAATTGCTTCCTTCAATTCCTCCAAATTCGAGGTTTGTGATGTCCCCACAGAAAAAAGTCGCAGATGAGCAAATCTGGGGACCGAGGAGGCCAATGAACGTCACCAAACCTGGAAATAAGGCGGCCAGGAAAGAGAGGACGAATAAAGTTCATTGTTGCTCTGGCTTTGCGGGTGGTCGCTCCATCCTGTTGGAACCACACACGTCGGATTGGAACACGACATCTTCTTAATTCAGGTGCCAAGAAGTCGGTTATTATTTCGATATAGCGCTCAGAGTTCACGGTAGCAACATTGCCATTGATGTTTTCAAAGAAGTAAAGGCCGATGACGCAAGTTTGGGATACAGCGCACCGAACCGTCACTTTAGGGCTATGCAACGGTCTTTCGTGTAATTGTTGGGGGTTTTCATCAGCCCAAAAACGGCAGTTTTGCTGATTAACGTGGCCATTGAGGTGAAAGTGAGAATCATCGCTCATGAACAATTGAGTTTCTCATTTTGCTCAACAATTGCTTTCATCTCACGGGCGAAGTGCATTCGTTGTGCATAGCCAGGGCTGTAACTGTTGCACAACCGCCAATTTGTAGGGGTGAAACCCCAGTTCGAAACGCAAAATACGCCTTACCGAATTAGCACTGAGGCGAAGTTCAGCAGCATGCTGGCGAGCAGATTGACTCGGGCTACGAAGAATTGCTTGGCGCAGTATTTCTACGTTCTCAGGTGTTCGAATGTTCGTTGAGCTCCTCGTGGTGTTTCCATCATCAATTCACCTCGTGTGCGAAGTGTTTTAATCCAACTAAGAATGGTGTTTCGAAACCGACCAGTCCGATTTCGGTGGATACTGAAATTGCGATAAAACTCACGCTGAACGACCGTGATGTTCTGTCGTAAGCAAAAACGTGTGCTCTACCGTCCACAGGTCCATGATTTCAGCTGGTAAAGACCTACCGAATCAAACTGCCTCTTCTGTCGATCCAATAGGGAAGGGGCGTGAATACCAGCCATTTCAAAAACGTCCGACTCCTCTGTCGGACCTTTATTAAACTCACAATGCTTAGGTTAGTCAACTCTGATGTATGGTGTCGAGACATGGAAGCTGAAAGTGAGTTTTATTAGCCAATTCGAGGCATTTGGGATATGAAATTACGGACCGATAATGAGGATTCTTATACCGATCAAGTCTCAAATGTTGAAGTACTGCGAAGAACACGCAGAGGTCAGGAATTGCTACACCTAATAAAATCTGGAAAACGTCCTATCTTGATCATATTCTGGGTAATGATGAATATTATAGTCTGCAGTTGATATTCGAAGGACGAGTACAGGAAAAGCGATCAATCGGCAGGAATATATTATCTTGGTGGAGGAACATCAGAGCATGAAGTGATCTAAATTTCGAAAGCCTAATAAAACAGATGAGAATTCAAGTTCTCAGTCTTAATCTACCGAGTACAACTTGATGAGAAATCCGCAGTCAAATGCGAGTATCATGAAATTTTAAAAGAAGGTTTGGAGTCCGAATATCTCTGATGAGTTCGATAATGGGCCGAATCCGTTTGATAGGTTTTGATGGACCTACAGCAGTTCCGAATTTTGTTGTCAAAAACTCGTTAAATATGAATGAAAGTGGCTGATTTCAAGACAAATAAGACGTTTTTGACTGAAACATGTAGGCGATGTTTTAAGGATTGGTTCGTCATTCTATTAACCTGACTTTCAAACTGTCAACTATATTAGTCATAAAGTCTTATGTAGAATCCCTTGAAAGAGAAAGAACAATCAAACTTTTACAGAACTTTTCAAGAGAAGGGCACCTCATATGTATTACCATCAGATAATTTAATTTGAAGTCAGCGAATTAAGGTGAGTTACTCCTTACAGCTCGACGATGGTGAACAAAACAATTATAATACTTCATAGGGTTGGTGTATCTAGGGGTTCATATTCATGGATAAAAGGCAACGGATACCGATAAATTCTCGTGGATGCGTCATTCCACTGCAGCACATATACGTGAGATTTATCGAGACGATTATAGACAATAACAATAGATATTCGAAATTGAGGCATTCGGTTATTTAAGAGCTGTGGAGCTCATGATAAAGCGACAGCTATTAGCAGATAGGTTTACAGGGAAGTGTCTGAAGTATCTATTTCAAATTTACTGCGTTTTAACGATTGAATGTATGTGGATATAAGACATGCAGAATCCACCGACTGCACGACAGCGTTAACAGTTTGCCTGAACGTCTGTAATTTAATTGTTTTGACCACGGAAATGGTCCTATTCAAATCAGAAAAATTCCATAGTCAAATTCGAATATGAGTATCTTAAAATGTACAAGGTCGGTTGCTGAGTTCCTTCATGGGCCAAATCCGCTCAATGGCTTCCAATCTATAGCCATATTGGATGCTTATAAATTCAAAAAACATACTAAAAAAATTCTTCTGAAGAAATGCTTTCCCTCTATGAGCGAAATTTATTCGGATACCTTAGTTGTGGTGAATTCCCCGCCGAAGTCCTACGCACCGTTAGGATCTGGCGTCTATAGGAGGTTCGAGAGTTTTCAAAATCAAACTAAACGATTAAAGAAAAATACACTTTAATTCGATTCCTAGCTGTAAAATGAATATACTAGACTAGTGCCGATACGAAATAATCTATCGTGTGAAAATATGAACAAAAACGTAAAAAACCTATTTTAAATATTTGAGCCGAGCCTCGGCGTTTTCGACCTCAAGCTTATCGCTTCGAATTCCGATCCCGACTGACTTTTGTCTGGAATTTTCAAATATCCCCAAGGATAAATCTTACATGCCTATGTCTGTTTATACTAACACAAACCACTTGAAGGGCGAACCGCCTTAGCTCGCTCGAAAAGTGAAACCAATGAAAGTGGCCGCACAGGGCCGTATTCCCCAATTGTCTGGGGACAAATCTGTCGAGTTACGACAATAGTGATGTTCTTTCGTACTGAACGAAGTGATTTATATAACTTCAATCAGAGAGATCAGTTGAAGCGATCGTTCTTTCGTTTCAATCAGTTCTCCCTTCCACAACTCTAAAGTGATTGCAAATGATTATTCTAATCGCGGAACAAGTTCCATCAGTTCAATCAGTACGGAAGAACACTACTATTAGTGTTGTAATTCATATGTTCCACAATGTATTGTTATATGACTTGTCCTAAACACCATGTAGTGTCTAAAAGGATTAAATATATTATTATTATTATCATTACTACTTCTACTACCATTATAATTATTATTATTATCCAATTCTTTTTTTGTCCAAATTAAGAAAACCCCCATCCGATCGAATGGAAGAGAGTAGTTGAAAGGAATGCTCTGATTCGAAGAACCAGAGAATGAATGACAGAAATCCGGCCAATAATTACATAAATATATGCATACGTAATTAAATTGGTGTACCCCAAAAACAAAATACGGATGCTAATATTTGAGATTTTGCTCCCTCTAGATGGCTTCCACTAACTGCAGTACACTGATGGACGCGTTTGTCGCTCAAGCGATGACATTTGAATTGTCAGGTGCCTGTCAGATGCTCCCCCGCAAAAAATCGCGCGATTCTTTTTTTGTAGTTGAATTATTTGAGCTGAATTTTAGCGAGCCTATCTTTCAAACATTTTTCGTGTCTTTTGAACTATTCCTATTTTAGCGTCACAACAGTGACGTCACACGCAATATTTTTTGAAAACAGTTCGTAAAAATCGAAAGAATAGTTCGATTACTGTCAAATCTTTTATAACTGGTATTTTAGCGTCGTAGCGGTGACGTCACACGCAATATATTTTGAAAATAGTTCGTAAAAATTGAAAGCAGTATTTCCCATATTTCAAAACATTACTCTGTCGACTATCATTATATTGTGGTTATGTTATTTGTTATGATTTTTGAAGGAGTTGTTCTTTATTCAGAGGTTATGATCGTTATTTTGTACTGTATTATGCATTTGTGAACCTTTGTAGGAAGAATGCTTTTAAAAAATATCGGTTGTTGCATATTTTCAGCATATTCAGATAAAAATGAGATACTGTTCAACATTCGCATGTGGTAGCAGTGCGAATTCGACAACGATGTCTATAGTAAAAATTGGAGGTAGATGAAGAAACTGTGGGACGATTGCAAGGTAATTTTCGTTTCAAAGTTCTCTATATATTTCTTAAGATGTTCTTCCAATATTTTCTTTCGTTTTCGTTTCTTGCTGACTTCGAGAGGGCCTTAGGAGTACCAGAACAACAATCTCATGAAAGTAATATTTGGAAGAGATCCAATTGCCCAACTTAGGAGGATAACTGGAAAACCCTTGAGGGAAAAGAACAACTAAAAGATTTGACGTTATTCAATATATTTCTATCAAATATTTTTATCGGTGTGATGATTCATTTTTCATTATTGTTGTATATATTTTTATACCTACACAAGTTGAAACCATTCCAGATCTGTCCGAAATAAGAGCACTGGACAAATTCTCACGGTATGTAATTTTACTGGAGTACTTATTAGTTTGGTGAGCTTATTTCAGACTGTTCTAGGGTTTTGGTTTGTGTATTATTTACTTCCATGTTTCATATCTTAATACAAGGAATGTAATATATTTCATTTTTGAACATTTTGAATGATGTGTTATAAATAAATATTTTTATTGTTTTATTAAAGAACGATTTCAGAATTCCAATTGGTTTCTTATCATGAGCCTACTCGATAAATATCTTCAGGGTTGCGTTCACAAACTTACTGCCAAATGTACTCTGTCTTTAAGAAATAGGCATTTGCGAGTTTCATAAACTTCCTACGAGTAAACTGAGCATTCTGAGAAGGTTTGTTGATGCAATCTAGATGAATAAGAAATTATACCATTCATTAATGAAAACATTCAGAAGTTCAGAAACTTCCTACGAGTAAACTGAGCGTACTCTTAGAGCAAGTTTGTCAATACAACCTAGATGACTGAGAAATTATACCATTTATTAATAAACATTTAATTTAGAATGAAGTATTACATATAATCTGTAGAGCATGTCTATGCCAAAACGAACTATATTATCTCTTTTGAATAATAATAATAACCTTCATTTCAAATCATCCCCAAAATACACATGCATACATAAAAGAAATGAAGTGGAACTGCGTTCACAAAAAAAACTCCCAGCCTAGATCATGCAGACTGTAGGGCTCTCTGCATAGCAAGTATAATATGAAGAAGATTGGGCCTGCTACACTTCTTTTTGGTATTCCTAAAATTATTTCTTGTTTATCAGAATGTTCTACGTGATTTTGTATTCCTATTTCTACTTGTTGTGTTCTCCTATCGAAGTAGGAGGTTATCCATTTCAGTGCTGATTGAGAGTGTACTGCCAAGGCAATCATAGGCTTTTGTTAAATCGATGAACAAACCAAAGCCAGATTTCTATCTTTGAATGCTTCAGTGATTTTCTCCACAATATCATAGATCACTTTTTTTACTGATTTGCCTTTCAGGTTTGCATCCTGAGAATATTGCATTGTCCATGAGAAAATCTATGAGAAGGTAACAGAACGCCTGTTTCAAGATCTTCGAAAATGTTGGCAATGAACTGATCGGTCTGTAATTTCCATAATCATTGATACTTCCTTTGAACACTGACTTGATCAGTACTATTTTTAGCTGTTCTAGAAAAATTCCCTCTTTATTCACTATATAAACAGGGTGTATCTCAATAACACCGAAAAAATTTAAGGGGTGATTCTGTGATAGAAATTAAGGTATTTGGTATGAAATTTTTTGAAATCCTCCCCTCCAAAGATTTATAAAAAAAAATTTTTTTCTCTTTTACATTTTCCCTGTATACACGAAACTTGGTAAATATTATTTGTCAATAAAACTACACAATTTGGAATTTTTTCAACCCTGAAGTATGCTAAGAAGGGGTTGAAATAGTCAACCCCTAAGATACTTCTCCATCTAGATTTGAGCATCCAAACGCATGTTCCACAACTACTCGTGTTTGGCTGAAAGCAAAATTGTGTTTCTGTTGTCTTTTACTTATGACTCGTGGTTCTCAGGAGAGTAGAATTTAATTATAATGCGATAATTACGGGATTATAAACCATACTAATGAGGAGTTATCAACCAATTCTTCAGAGGATATGCTTTATCACCTACCAGATGATAATCTTCGAAAAAATATTTTCGAAATAATCCCTTATCTTCTACATTTGTCCAAATTGTTGAATTATGCAATACCTTCAGTAGTCATATTGTACTAACATGGAAAAACTGAAACATTCTACTATTGCATGTAGATCCTGGGAAGCCAACCATAATATCCATGAAAATTTTTTTACTAGTAACAATTCCTTGCTGTCTGATGGAATGATTACTATTTTTATCAATACAACTTTCTAGACTTGAAATGAATATTTCACCCATCTATGACTCCAATGACTCCTGAAAACAATGTTATTTTAATCGAAGAGTATATCAATCATCCTTTCGAATAATTACCTGGATAACTACATTTTAATCTAAAACCAGATTCAATATTTGCTGCTTCCTCTGACATAGGCCATGAAACATATTTTCTTTGTGGTTGAAGAATTTTTGGGATTGTAAATATTCAGTAGAATTAAAAACAGAAGATGGAGCTACGCTGAAGCGGTCACTTACTGATATTGAAGTACCACCTTTGCCAAGCCACCAAAGCAATATCAGAACACATTTTTTCAGAGTAATCGGTTGTTCTCCCCCAAATTTACAATTTGATATCTCCAATGTTTATAAAGATAATATTTTTGAATATTTTTTTCGCCTTGAAACTTGACAATAATATTGATAACAAAATCCATTATATCCAAATATTGGAAGAACTCTTTGAACAACTAACACCGAAACACGAAAATTCAGTTCAATTAAATTTCGAAATAACAAGCATGGAGCAAAAACTGCAGTAAACAAACAAAATCCAAACAAATATTAACCCTAAAATGACAAAAATCTGTCATCGGAGCGGTACGGCACCTGAAAGAAATAGGAGCCACCATAGAGTACTGATGATTTGGAAATTCTGGCGATTAAAAGGCTTTTCTGTGATTTAATAGCTGTGTAACCTTAACCTTCATGTTTATTTTTGTTATGATTTGGCCGATTTTGGAATATTTGAACTTGAACAACTAAGCAAGTTTTTGATTCCCCCTTATATTCATTATTTTCTAAAAAGGATCAGATATCAGAGGCTCCTTATCATTATATTATCTTAAATAACTATGAATTCATGAGAAAAATTTAATTTAAAATCTTTTTCATACCCATTACAATGTTGTACGATTCATATTGTTCCATATAAATTTAATATTGTATTTGTCTTTTATGTTTCTGTTCCAACAGGAAAGTAAGTAATAGAAAAGTGTTATCAATATTAAAAAATCTTCTTTCATAAAACTCATACTGTAAAGGAAAGTTCTTTACCAAAATTTCCCTTACTTCATCATTTTAGTACACATCGTTTTAACTCTGAAGGGAAAAACATTTCATCTTGGTCTTACTTGATGGAAATTCATCTTTGTGATCAAAAGTAAAATAACTCAAATCAAAAGCTTCAAATTGTGTGATGTGATGTTACAAGTTCAATTTGTTACGGATTCACATAAGTAAATCGTTTTTAACTCCAAATGTATCAATATTTATTAACAAGGTTTAAAGAACTTGTTAGTTTAAATAATGAAATCACTTTGTAATAACAGAGTTGGTGAATATATCGGCTTTGACCAGTAAAAGACGAAAATCTTATAATGCAGTTTATGATTACATCGGAAAGCTTTCCCTTGTCAGAGTCGGGAAGGTAAACTTTCATATATAAAAGTTCTGGTTCATCTTGTTATGCACAAGATTAAATGAAGAAAGATTTACATTTGAACTAACTTTTGGACCATATTGAATTACGCTGAACAATCTTGTGTAAGCACCAGTAAATGAATTACAAGTTTTCCTCAACATTTAAACGAAAATTGTAGCAGAAGGGTACAATTTCATACATGAAAGTTATGCTTCATTTTGTTATGCATAAGTTCGAATAAAGAAATATTCAAATCTAAATCATTTTCAGTAAAATAATGAATTTGCTAGACAACCTAAAAATATATGGGTATTTTGTCCTGTCTATACGCTTTGCAGAATAGAAATTGCAAGTTTTCTTCACTATGAATGTTTCGGTTTCGAGTATTAATTGTAGGCATAAATGCACCCTCTTATATGTATTTCTTTTTAGGAAACAACGAATATAAGAAATCATAAACTTGTTCAAAAATCAAAACTCCGAAATCATAACCAAAACAAACATGAAGGTTAACAGCTGTTCAAGCACAGAGAAGTCTCATAAACGTCAGAATTTCAGCATTATCATTATTCTATGGTGGCTCCTATTTCTTTCAGGTGCCGTACCGGTCATCGGAGTTGACGGTTCTGGTTTTGAAAGAATCCATTTTAGCGAACATCGAACTGATGACGTCATTACGAAAGATCTTTCAAAAAATTGCTTTCATTTTTCAACGCCAAAATTCAGCTTTGAATTTCAAGAAAACGGCGGGATATTCAAAACTCTCAAGGGATTGTTGATACTCTTCTGTCATGAATATTAATAGTGAGCACTTGTTCACAAAACAACATGTGTTCGGGTGTATTGTTATTTTGGGGAAGATTACCTGGATTTTTATTGGGGTTGGGAATTCCCTTATCTCCACTGAAAAGCAACAAAACAGGTACATAATGTTCGTGAACTTATTTAGCAGATGCTATATACTTTCTTGGTATTGCTGGTCAGCCTTCTGTTTAGTTAACTATAAATTTTGTGGTGGTGAAAATGAATTCTTGTTTACAGGAGTCTGATATGGATAATGAGGTAAGCGAGGAAAAAACGAACCCTTCAGAATTCTGATTATTAATATATTCATAATTTTCAGGTTTACTGTAGCGAATGTGAATGCTACATTTCGATATACGATTTATGTTGTCATTATGAAATACTTGAGAATAGAGAAAAAAATGATGAGGAATTGGAGACTCAAGAAAGGTAACTATATTGAAGTATTTTTTTCAAGCATTATCCTAGAGGAATTATGTTGATATACACTTAATTTCAATCGTACAGTGATGATATGTAGCAGTTTTAAACATGAATGTAACGACTTTATTCTTCACAGTATGGAAGAATTGCATATGCAAAACAGACCAGCACTGTGGGACTGCTCCATACCTCTGGGACTAAGATCCCGACCTATTAGGGAAAAACTGTGGATGGAAATCCATACACTTTTCAAGGGTGATTTTATTTGCTTCTTATAATAGGTATATCTTAAGTCAGTCTTTGGATATATTATGTTATGATCTTATTCTTTGTAATTCATCAATATGTTCTTACTTGATAATCATTTCATAGGAAAATACAACGTAGATTTGCTACAGAAAAAATGGAAAAATCTTAGGGATCAGTATGTAAGAATGAAAACAGAAAATGAGAGCTATACTCCCAGTGGAAGTGCGACAAGCAAAAAAAGAAAAAGGGAATGGAAATATTATGACAGTTTGAGATTCATTAGTGATGGTTATCAGCGTCCGTAAGTTTACGGTATTATCGCTTTAAATGATTGTGACATAATTTTCCTCAGCAGAATTTAATAAATATATAATACGAAGTCACACACTATATGTTACTGAATACTACATGCCTTCTATTTTCAGCTCTACAAGTAATCTCTCTGAATCAACGCCACGTAAAGGTAAGATTACATTTCATCGCAAGTTATCGCATTTCAATGAAAATATAAAATGTGTAGAGCTGTACACAACATGAATACAATTGTTTTTTCAGAAAAGAAAAAAAAGGTTGATCCAGTGGGTGAGGCAATTGTGGAAGCAGTCAGAAATTTACCTCCTCCTCCATCAGTCACTTCATCAAGTCCAGTAAATCCGATATGTGTGAGGTTGTCAGAATCATTAGCTCGGTTACCCGAGGAATAAAGAGCCAAAACAGAGGTGAAATTACTACAAATTGTCATAGAAGAATTGTATAATTAAAAACTATTTCCTGTTATATTTGAGTTAATATTTTATTATAATGATCTGTTTTATTTATAGAGATAAATTTGTTCACCTTCAAATAAAATGTATTTTTTCACTTATGAATATATTGCTTTATCACCTCGAACCAACCTGCATAACAAACTGTTTCCACCGCAAACAATTTTTTTTCATGGCCAAGGAATCAAAAGTTTACTTTAAAAATATAATACAAACAATAACTATCCTTGTATTTGCTTTCTAAACAGGTTTCACACGAACATGCTCAATGGTCAAAGCTACAACGGAGAAGTGGCTGATTGAAATGAGTTGCTTCATATATCTGTTAAGGTAATGACAAGCATAATTAGGTATTGAATAGATTAATTAAATTGAATAAACAGAAAATTTTATGTTGACCACTGAAACGGCAGCGCACCTTCAAACATGAAATACGTGGTCAACTGATTTTTTAAATCAGTTGCCAATTTTTTGCAATTATTGCTTCCCATTTTAGGAACACGTGAAAAATTCCTTGCATCCTGACCTTCCCGCCAGAGTCCATTGGTTACATTTCCCAGTGAGTCTTCATTATCCACCATTATAGAAGTACAATACATTCGTTTTCCGTCAGAGTTCATCATGAAATTGTGTAGACAAACTCCTGCCTTCATTATGTTTTCAACCGTGTCCACTGATGAGATTACAGAAGTTCAAAATATCCTCCACCTTGATGACAAAATTCCAAATGTATTTTCGATAGTTCTCCTTGCACGGCTCAATCTTGAAAGATTATTAAAAGCAGGTTTAAATGAATTTTCCCTAGTTTGCTGTGTTTACTCACCTATAATTAAATATTCTTTTTTCCAATGACAGAAATTGGCCAGGATATGGCTTCATTGGGTTGGGGTACAAAGGAAATGCTCCATCTCCAACCAAATAGTAGGGAAAGTCATCTCCCAGATCCTCCACAGAACTATTTGGTGGAAAACTCAGTTCTCCCCTGATCAACCTCTTTCCTATCTCACTCTTGGCAAAGACACCTCCACAAAACGATATTTGTGATCACAAACACCTAGCAAAATTATACTGTGGCTATTTTTATAATTAAAAAAAAGGGAATTATCGATTAACGATAATTACAACCAGAAAATAAATGTTTACCTGAACAACAACGTGTTTACCATCGATTGCTCCCAAACAATTAGGTAGCTGCCAGTCTTCCTCAAATCCTTTCGCTATTTGAAGCTACTTCTCCGTTGTAGGTTTAGGCAAAACTTCATCTTTGAGAGCAATCCATATGGCTTCACAACACTCCTTGATTATGTTGGCAACTGTTGTGTTCCCAATTCGGAATGCATATGGAATGGAAGCCATGCTATCACCTGATGCCAAATATCTATAAAAATAAATATATATAATGTCTGTTCATATGAATTATATAGTGTAATTTTAATTTTTAAGGCCAAAGCTAATCTTTCAGCTGGAAAAATAGGCTCCCTGACAACATACTCCTTTTTAATAATGGGACTAACTTTGCTCAGAAGTATTTCAAACTGTGCAGGACCCATTCTCAAATAATTGAAATATTTTACTTCGTCCCAACGTTTCATTTCATTTAAGAGATTGCTGAAATCCCCTTGTTGTTTTTTGTTCCTGAATATTTCTCGAACCCAAATCCTTCTTCTATTTTTGTTGTATCTGATATATTTATGATAAATATTGTATAAACTTAGTAGATGATAACTTCTCCATATATAATAATTTTGGACTCTCCATTTTTGACTATTAGTCTTCCAACAGCACAATAACACAAATACCAATAATACTATACAGGGTCTTTCACGAGGAACCTCACCCATATTTATACGGGAAACTACTGAACGTATTTTCATGAAATTCAGCACTTATAAGTATTTCACGATGCTGATGAAATCTAAAATATTTTCAAGGCATGAGCACCTCCGGTTTTTCCGGAAATGACGTCAACTTCCGTTTTTCAAATTAGAACACCATTTTTTTATTGCAGAAATAGATTCCTTAAGCAATTTCAATTTATTTTGATGTAACATTTTTCAGTTTTGGTTGGAAAATTCTCTCTGAGCGGGAAAATTCGAAAATAGAGCTCCCCTGAAACAAGAATAACTTCGAGGTTTTTGGATGGAAAATTTTCATTTTTGGGATTTTTCAAGATGTAAGATTGATGTATCCACTTCGCGATTCATGATACAGGGGGTGAAAAAATCGCTTTCAAAGTTAGGGATGACAAAATCGTGAAAAATCAATTTTTTCAAATTAGAACCCCATTTTTTATGGCAGATATTGAATCTACGTTAAAAAATAATGTGAGTGTATGCATCACACCCTTGCCCTAAAATGGATATTTTCTGAGTTATTCACAAAAAACTGTTTTTCGTCTTGAATTTTCAGCTATTTCTTTTCCCTTCACGCCAAAAAGATGAAATTTTCAGGAACTGTTATTTGAACCATGCTGTAGATTTTTCACCCCTTCTTGAAACCGACTTCAAGTTACTATTAGGAGAACCATGGCAAACTCTCGCAGTTATAACTAGAGAAGATGCTCAAAGTTTTGACCGTTAATTTCTAGACATTTATTTATACGTCTCAGGAATGCTTCGTGCGTTGCTCTTCTTATTTCATCGGGAGGAAGAGATCTGCAAAAGTGTTTAAAAACCAAATTGAGTTTCAAAACTATGAATCTAAAAATCTAAACAAACCTGAACGCATTTCTGACTCGTTCTATGCAGTCCTCTTTATCAGTCAGGGGAGTTGAGTAGTCAATATTTTTTATTTTTTATAATGCTTATGGGCCTATATATAGGCCCATAAGCATTATAAGCGCCATTCCTAAAATCCTTGAGACATTAATACTGGATCGCATACAAACAGACATATCGTCCAGATTGGTCGAGCAACAACATGGCTTTACCAAGGGTAAAAGTGTCGACTCCAATCTATTGGTTTTCTCCCAGTATGTCTTCGATTCTTTGGAGAGTGGAGGTAAAGTCGATGTTATATATACTGACTTTTCTAAGGCTTTCGATAAGGTAGATCATTGCATTTTGAGCGAGAAACTGTCATCCTTTGGAATAACTGGCATGTTGAGGAAGTGGTTTATATCATATTTCACCCGCCGTACTCAGTCAGTTAAAGTTCGTGATTCCTTCTCCCCATCATACATTGTTGATTCAGGTGTACCTCAGGGTAGTCATTTGGGCCCTCTGTTGTTCCTTATTTATATAAATGACATCACCACTTGCTTTAGGTTCGCACTGTTTCTTCTGTTTGCTGATGACCTCAAAATTTATTTAATGGTTAATACTCTGACCGATATGTTAAACCTACAGTCTGATCTGGATCGATTGGAGCAATGGTGTAAAGATAACAGAGTCATCATTAACTTCGGAAAGTGCCAGCATATGAGTGTAGTTAGGCGGGAGCGCCACTTTGTATCGCACTACTGTCTGAATAACGAGGCAATACATACTGTGAACATTGTTAAAGACTTAGGTGTTTTTTACGACAATAGGATGTGTTTCAGGGCGCACATTGACCACATAGTCAATAAGGGTCTCCGGATGCTAGGGTTCATTTTACGGCACTCGTATGAGTTTAGGGATGTCAATACCTTAAAACATCTTTATGTTGGTCTGGTAAGACCCCATCTTGAGTATGCCTCTTGTGTATGGTCTCCATATACTTATGAAGACTGTGACAGGTTGGAACGAGTTCAAAATAAGTTTCTTCTCTGTGTGTGTTGCAGGATGGGAATCCCACGCGTAAATTTTTCCGCAACTCATATGAGGTCAGTTCTGCGCTTTTCTGCTTTGCGGACTCGTAGAATTAGAGCAGATGTATTGTTGTTCGCTAGATTGCTTGGGGGGCTTTTGTCGTCTTCCGATCTTCTATCTCTTTTTGGTTTCCACGCTCCGTCTAGGAATGTTAGAGATACCATGTTGCTATGTCTCAGGACTTACAGGTACAATTATACCAGGGCTTCGCCAATTCCAAGAATCTCGCAACATGTAAACACTGCCAGTAGAACAGGCATAGACTTTTTTTGTCTCAGTTACCCCTCCATTGTGCGTTATGTCAATCGAAATTTGTTATGATCTGTGAAGTTTTTTTTTTTTTTTCTGGAAGTTTTGCATTGTACTTCAATATGTATTAGGTTGTATTAATTATTATTATTGTATTGTTCGTTTGTAAAATTGGGTTTATCCCGTTAATAAATAAATAAATAGATAAGGATTGCCTACAAATACAAATTCTAAGGAAAAACAACACGTTGCCGAACTGTCACATTTGGCCGAATCTAGACCTCACTTTCGCATGCGAAAGTGATTCGGATGACTCGAAAATAGCGCCCCTGAACCCGCATTCGTGTTTTGAATTTCAACTGACAAATAGTTGTCCATCAATTGTCTGTCGTGTGCGTTAAAGCTAAGAAGGAAATTTTGTTTGTCCTAGTTTGTTGCAACGATTTTTTATTCAGAACTAATGTTTTTTTATAACATACAACCTTAACTTTGTAAATCACTAAAGATTTTTTAATATCAATCTCAAATTTTCCCAAAAAAAAAATTAAGATTTACATTAAACATTGTACATGTTCGGTTAAGAATAAAGCACGAAAAATAGTGAATTTAAATATATTTAGTAAAACTAGCCTCACAACTTTATATATAAAAATAAATTACTTATAAATAATTAAAGTGTGTATAAAATTGTAATCTAAAAATATTAAGTAGTTTTATACTTTCTTGAGGAATTGCACTTGAACATATTTAGCCATTAAACACTTTGGTTCTTCATAACATTCATTATTATTGAATACTACTCATTCCATTTAGAAGAATTGAACGATCTACACATTGGTTACAGAGATTCGAATTGAAGGCACGTACTCATGTGCGTGACAAAAAACATAGTGTGAACTTTTGCCTTTGCCACATTAATGTTTTGTCATATATTGAAATTTTTCCACTACCAATAGAATAATTTGGCATACATCAATATGTGCCTTAATAACTAAATTTTTTCTTCAATGAGATATTTCTGGTGAACTTAAGTAAAAGTCTTCTTAATACAAATCCAAAAAATCAAAACTGCATGATTCCCCAAAGTGCATACTTTCTGATAAAAATTTCACTTCATTATTAAAATATTTGTTCTGATTTCACTTGTCCACTTTCATTTGCTGAATTGTTAGTACAGCCCATTCTCAAAATATAAGGTATCACACTGTTAATTTGTACTTGTCCTAGCAATCCTGAGAAAAATAATTCCTCCAGTATTGAGGGATCTAAACCTCTGAGTGGAGACAACCGAAGAATCAACCTGAAAAAATTTGGTCCGCTTCAAAAAATTTAGCAACAACTAATACCTATTTAACTTAAAAAATTTGAAAGTTTTGTTGTATTAAACACAGTAATTGAATAATCTTACCTAATAAACCTGTTGTTATCGTCAGGGTAACTGGTAATCATATAGTTTTTGAAGGCTTGACATGATTTTTCTTGAAGATTCTCAAGTTGCTTCCTCAATACTAACTCTGGCTGATCCGGCGAAAACAAACTTATAATCTTCAGATAAGCATATTCATGGTCATTCACATTGAGTCTATTCATTGCACTAACATAGTCTTGAAGTTTAAGAATGTGATCAGTTACTTGTTTCACTTTGATGGCTGGCATTTTATCTTGTACAATTGAGGCATGTAGGTGACTTATTAAGGCAGATAATATAGTTGCTAATGATAACATGTGGGAACATTGTGCTAAACCAAGGACAAACAGCTCCCCCCAACAGTTTTTCAGTAATGATATTTGAACTTCAGAACTGAAATAAATATTACTCAACTTCAGTTTGAACATTTGATTGTATTTAGAGTACACAGCAATTTATAATCTTACCTCAATGTTTGGAATGCTGGAATACTTTTTGCCCAATGAAGAGATAAAAATAGCAGTCTAGAACCACTTTCACATATATAATGAATATTAAGATAAGAAGGCACTGTAGCAGGTATCTGTAGGTTGAATGCAATGTGTTGTTCTTGCAGTATAGGTCCCTCGTAATCTTGACATCTATCATCATGCAGTGAAGATAAACCATTTTCTAAATACTGCAACCTAGCCATAGATTCTAAGGCTTTTGAAATCAATTGCTTTTCTCTTGCTACAATCACAGCATCACCACTATCGCCATTTCCATTATTGGTGCTATCTGAAGACAACTCATCATCATTACTGGGTTGACTAGGTGAAAGATTGTAAGACGATTCGTTGGTACTTGCTGAAAAGAACCAGAATTACATAAACACTCAAATGAAACAATGTGGCAATCAATACCTATTCGTTTCTGGAGAAACTGAAATCCAAGGTCACAAGGATTGAAATTAGATGAAAGATAAGTCGGATTTTCAAATGTCAAATCTTTTTTTATGAAAATTTTTGGATTTGGTTGATTATTTGAATTGAAATTTCCCAAAGAATAGTTATACTCCTTCTTATCAATAATGGGTTTTCGTTCATGTTGAACAGCTGAAAGAAATTGTATTAATCAGAGTGGTATAAAATAACAATTTTGTCTTACAATCGCTACGCATTCCGCAAGCCAGACATTTCTGCAGCCTGCAGTATTGGCATCGATTTCTGTGATGTTTGGTCACTTCACAATTTTGGTTTCCTCTACATTGATATCCAAGTTGTTTCCTAATTGACCTTTTGAAAAAACCTTTACATCCTTCACAACTGATTGCTCCATAGTGCCGACCAGAGGCTCTATCCCCACACACAACACATAGTTCAACTGAAACAAAATCCTGTATTAAAATATTCAAATTTTTTTAATGAAATCCTTACTTTGCTCCATATCCATACTGTTGTTCCAAATTTAATAATTATCAACCCGATTTTTCATTAATTCCTTCAAGGTAAAATTAAATCCACTGATTCAAAATCAACACTTTTAGGAATAGAAGTAGGAAAGTCAATTATCAACTTGATGTTTTATTTGGTTTATAAATAATATGTTGATTGTTTAACATGACCAAGGTTCATGAACTTTAGTTAGGTATGTCACCATAGAAGAGAACCCTGTTTGTTTGATGTTTGACTCTACCTAACCTAATATCCTAACTTCTTCTTCTTGTATTAAAAACAATTTTCGCCAGATAGGGTTCATCAATGTACAATAAACATGGAAATAAATAGAGAATAATGAACAAGAATAATAATATACTTATCAATTTGGAAAAATATTTGATGTTTGAACTCTTTTGTTCCTGAAGTTGAAAAGTGGCATCTGATCAACTGCAACTCCAGCCGTACGCCAATGGATTCGTTCGAAACAATTCAAATTTCAAATCGAATGAAAGATAAAACCATTCCGCACTTGGCAAAAATATAACAATCAAGTTTTAATGGCCGATCCTAAAAACACGATAACTTCTGATACTACAAACAACTTATAGAAATTCGATATTTGTATTTTTCCTGTATCGTTCATTAGGCAAATCTGTTTTCCAAGATACTGCCCTTGACATGGAAAAACAATTTCATTTAATTCCAATCATTCTGTTCCAGTTATTGGGAGTGAAAACCCAGAAAAAACTAAAACATTATGCGAAATATCCTCCCAAGACTATTATTCCTCTTCTATGTGTTACACTTCAAACGTGTGTTTTTACGAAATCTTGAATCAAGATTCCATGAAACATGTGTCATGAGCTCTCGGACTACTACACACGTTGGTTATACAGAGTGTAACAGCCAAATGGAATAAATTCGATAACGAATAAATGAGGGCGTGTTGGGAAAAACGCTCGGACACGTCGATTTGTAATTTTAAATGCGCATATTTTTCAAAAAAATAATTTTATATAGGGTGTTCCATGTGACCGTGGCCAATACCAACTTTCTTATTTCAAATGCAACCCCCTGATTATTATTTATTTTTTGGATTCTTCAGAGAATTCTAGATACAATTCATGCACAATGTCCTATACCTATCTTTAACTATTTCGGAAATATTAAGTGTTTTCAGATTTAGTGCGAAAATCAACGTTTTAAATAAAAATTATTTTATTTCACAAATTCGGTACATTACACTTAAAACCTAATAAGTAATACTGATTATTTCTTAATAATTAAAAAAAAACAAAAACAACATTAATGTCAATGTAGGAAATGTTCAAAATGATCGCCGCGAACGTCTTGACAACATGCTAATCTGGTGTAGAATTGTCTTCTAACGTTACTCAACATTTCTGAAAACACTTAATATTTCCGAAAAAGTTGAAGATAGGTATAGGACATTGTACATGAATTATGTCTAGAATTTTCTGAAGAATCCAAAAAATAAATAATATACAGGGGGTAACATTTGAAATAAGAAAGTTGGTATTGGCCACGGTCGCATGGAACACCCTATATAATTTTATTTTCTTGAAAGCTATGCACATTCAAAATTACAAATCGACGTGTCCGAGCGTTTTTCCTAACACCCCCTCATTTATTCGTTATCGAATTTATTCCATTTGGCTGTTACACTCTGTATGAAAACCAACGCGAAAAAGGAAAATCTCTCTTCAGAGATTAACCGAGTTCAAGTAGTAAGTGAATGTCGTGGCGAGAGGTCAGTTTCATCGGATAGTACGGTCACGCTTGCACACAATGAAACACATGGACCGGTTGTAGGATTTTTCAACCAGCCCAAGAATTCATCCAATGCAAATCGGGTCGAATCCAGCAAAATAACCAGTTTTCTGAGCTGCATCTCATTCCGATAAACCGTAAACTATACTAATCTCAAAAAATGTCAGAAGTGAAGAACCGACAAGTGCTAGTGAAGGTGAATTTTAGGAACGTTGTTTTTTCATGAAATAAACAATATAGTGCGTGAAACTCAGTGATGGATAAAAGTATTTACTATACCATGTAAGCTTTTTTTTAATTTTTAAGTAATATCATTGAGTATTAAACTCAACAAATAAATGGATACTCAATGAAAATATATAACTATAAATCAACAGAGTCAACTATTTCATCTTTGAACAGAGTGGGTGTTAACGTAGTCGACATTTCAGCATTTAGGTTTCATGAACTCTCAGCTGCTTTCTCTAAAATTTTCTTCAAACCATGTATATCAGTTTTTTCAGTGAGTATTCAATTTCTATAACCATTTTCAAATTTTCTTCTTCAGTTTCCTTTCATTTTGCAGAATTTAACGTGCGTTGAAATTTTGCCCGAAGGTCTGTAATTTTTTACTTTTGACCCGAAAATGACTTCAAACGACTATACATAGGGCTGGTATTATAAAACTATTTTGACAGATAACTAGAAGTAAACTCGTAAAATTTGTATCGATTTAAGCATATTTTGGGAGGATTTCGTATCATTTTTTAAATTTTTTTTCTGGGTTTTCACACCCAACATCTGCAACAGAACTATTAAAAATCGAATAAAATTGTTTTTTCATGAAAAACGCCTTTGCGGTTTGCAGGATTAAACTATTTGTAAAAGGCAATTTCTAGGAAAACAGAATAATATAAACGATAAACAAAGCGAACTGTGTGACGTTTCAGAGTTCAAATCTGACTCTTTCATCAGACAAAGGAGAAAATTTTAAGAATTATTTTCCTTCGATTTTTCGTTTTGAATTGGGACTTTTATCAAATTGACATTTTTGAGAAAACACAGAGCACTAATTCATTTGGTTTGAAAGTTTTTTAATTCTACCTCTTTTTTAAGTGAGTTCAGCCACATTGTGTCTATTTCTACAGAACAATAATGAGTAAAATACTCAGCGATTTGCATTTTGTAAAATGGAGAGAGTAATTTTGCTCAATGTTCTGTAAAAATAAACGCTATTTGGCTGAATTTACTTAAAAAAGTGGTAGAATTAAAAACTTTCAAACCAAATGAATCTACGTTGCTGTGTTCTCTCAAAAATGTGAATTTGACAAAAGTCTCGACTCAAAACAAAAAATCGAATGAGAATATTCTTAAAATTCCCCTTTGTCTGATGAAAGAGTCAGATTTGTACTCTGAAACGTCACATATAGTTCGCTTTGTTTATCATTTATGTTGTTCTTGTATTGTTCATTAGGCAATCTATTTTCCAAGATACTGCCCTTGATAAATAGTTCAATCCTGCAAACTGCAAGGACGTTTTCCATGAAAAAACAATTTTTCTTCAATTTTTAATAGTACCTTCAGATATTCGGAGTAAAAACCCAGAAAAAAACCTAAAAATCATCGTAAAATCGGGTTCAAAAATGAGAGTATCAAACTGAAATTAATTTCACTGCTGTGAAATATAAATTTTATGGTCCAAGCAATTTTTTTTCAAATATGATATATTATAGTTCCTGGAGAAAAAACTTTTTTCGAAGATCGACGATCTCAACAAAATTTGAGAGGAGAGAAAATTAAAGAATACGCTCAAACGCACAGGTACCCACTTTAAATTACCGGAGTTCTACGTCACCACCCAATTTGCGCCTTGAATTTCTATTTTTTTGTGAAAATTCTTTTTAATTCACTGGACAGTGTGATCTCAACAAAATCTGGCAAGTTTCAATTTTATCACTCGAGTGGTTCCTGAAATATCTGAGAAATATATTGTGCCTGTATTGTTCACTAGGCAATCTGTTTTCCAAGAAACTGCCCTTGATAATTAGTTCAATCCTGCAAACCGCGAGGGCGTTTCTCATGAAAAAACAATTTTTCTTCAATTTTTAATAGTACCTTCAGATTTTCGGAGTAAAAACCCAGAAAAAAACCTTAAAATCATCGTAAAATCGGGTTCAAAAATGAGAGTATCAAACTGAAATTAAGTTCACTGCTGTGAAATATAAATTTTAAGGTCCAAGCAATTTTTTTTCAAATATGATATATTATAGTTCCTGGAGAAAAAACTTTTTTCGAAGATCGACGATCTCAACAAAATTTGAGAGGAGAGAAAATTAAAGAATACGCTCAAACGCACAGGTACCTACTTTAAATTACCGGAGTTCTACGTCACCACCCAATTTGCGCCTTGAATTTCTATTTTTTTGGGAAAATTCTTTTTAATTCACTGAACAGTGCGATCTCAACAAAATCTGGCAATTTTCAATTTTATCACTCGAGTAGTCGAGTGGTTCCTGAAATATCTGAGAAATATATTATTCCTGTATTGTTCATTAGGCAATCTGTTTTCCAAGAAACTGCCCTTTATAAATAGGGTAATCCTGCAAGACGCAAGGGCGTTTTTCATGAAAAAATAATTTTTCTTCAATTTTTAATAGAACCTTCAGATATTGAGAGTAAAAACCCTGGAAAAAACCTAAAAATCATCGTAAAATCTGGTTCAAAAACGAGAGTATCAAACTGAAATAAAGTTCACTGCTGTGAAATATAAAATTTAAGGTCCAAGCAATTCTTTTTTTCAAATATGATATATTATAGTTCCTGGAGAAAAAACTTTTTTCGAAAAAACTTCGAAAAAATGTTTTAAAAATTTACTGACAGTACGATCTCAACAAAATTTGAGAGGAGAGGAAATTAAAGAATACGCTCAAACGCACAGGTACCTACTTTAAATTACCGGAGTTCTACGTAACCACACAATTTGGGCCTTGAATTTCTATTTTTTTGTGAAAATTCTTTTTAATTCACTGGACAGTGCGATCTCAACAAAATCTGGCAAGTTTCAATTTTATCACTCGAGTGGTTCCTGAAATATCTGAGAAATATATTGTTCCTTTATTGTTCATTAGGCAATCTGTTTTCCAAGAAACTGCCCTTGATAAATAGTTTAATCCTGCAAACCGCAAGGGCGTTTTTCATGAAAAAACAATTTTTCTTCAATCTTTAATAGTACCTTCAGATATTGGGAGTAAAAACCCAAAAAAAAACCTAAAAATCATCGTAAAATCTGGTTCAAAAATGAGAGAATCAAACTGAAATTAAATTCACTGCTGTGAAATATAAAATTTAAGGTCAAAGCAATTTTTTTTCAAATAGGATATATTATTGTTCCTAGAGAAAAAACTTTTTTCGAAAAAAATTTCGGGAAAATTTTTTCAAAATTTACTGACAGTACGATCTCAACAAAATTCGAGGAAGAGAAAATTAAAGAATACGCTCAAACGCACAGGTACCTACTTTTAATTACCGGAGTACTACTTAACCACACCTTTTGAGCCTTGAACTTCTATTTTTTTGTGAAAATTCTTTTTAATTCACTGGACAGTGCGATCTCAACAAAATCTGGCAAGTTTCAATTTTATCACTCGAGTGGTTCCTGAAATATCTGAGAAATATATTGTTCCTTTATTGTTCATTAGGCAATCTGTTTTCCAAGAAACTGCCCTTGATAAATAGTTTAATTCTGCAATCAGCAAGGGCGTGTTTTATGAAAAAACAATTTTTCTTCAATTTTTAATAGTACCTTCAGATATTGGGAGTAAAAACCCAGAAAAAAACCTAAAAATCATCGTAAAATCGGGTTCAAAAATGAGAGTATCAAACTGAAATTAAGTTCACTGCTGTGAAATATAAATTTTAAGGTCCAAGCAATTTTTTTTCAAATATGATATATTATAGTTCCTGGAGAAAAAACTTTTTTCGAAAAAATTTTTCTTATGTTCCAACTAACTGCCAAGAATTACATACATTGGTACAATACGATAGCGCGCTGTTCCCAAGAACATGCGCGCAAAAATTGCCCCACAGTTAACTGCCTGATAACGCCGACATTATCTTCACAAAGGTATAAATTTATCTTTGAAATCTTCTTGATAAAAATCTTCTATAACAAACGCCTCAGTCGAAATGTCTGTCTCTAAATTGGGTCAAAGGTTACAGGGAATATCGACCCCCACACTCGAAGAAAAGGATGGAAAATCGCTAAATTCCCTTTACGCAGCCCGTTTCGTAGAATTTCAGGTTGATACAGAGGCTCTTTCAGATCCAAATCAGGGTTAACGAAATGTTTCTGGAAATTTTCGGAATACGGTGGTGTAGAAGGGTTCTACAGAAATTGATAAAATGTGTGAAGACAGAGTGATCATATTGGAATTCAGAAATCACGAGGGTGAAAGTGGTGCCATTCTGTTCGAGCCATTGCATGAGGCTCTGAGGTGAGGAAAATCGTGTCCTACAAGATCATTTTTGAGTCCTTCACAATAGAAATATGTCTCCCTTGATCAAGAAACTTTCCGTGTATTTTATTCTGAATGTCTGTACGTATTTGAAGAACATAATCTCAAAAAATACAACTAGAATTTGATACGGTTTTCCGAATATACAGAGTGTCAATTTGAAAAGGAACCACTCTTCAAAAATCTTGGTCCCCATGCAAAATCAGAAAAAATGTAACTTTGTTCCGTAGGGGGACATTTTATACGGTTAATTCCAATCAATTTGTATGAATCCAGGGAGCGTGATGACAGCAATCCCTGAAATCTTAATTGGAGAGGAGGGTTGAGTGACACCTTGTTTTGAAGGTAATTCGATTGCCTAGTCAAATATGCCATACCCTTCACCTTTTCTGTTAGTGCTCCTGAAATATAAAGGAAGGGCAGGAATGTAACTAGTCAATTAATCCTAGCGATATATCACACTTTTTGGCCCTATCAATTGAAAAGAAAACATTGTCAGCCCATTGTACCTAAAGTTATTTAACATGATTGCAAAATGGTGCATGAGCCGGGATATGTCGACTTAAATTTTTTATTTTTTTTGTAAAACCTTGAAATCTTCGGAATTACAGGTCCTTTGGTTAACTTGCCAGCTCCATTTAGCAACTTTCTCTTTAAGAAGTCCTAATTTTTCTATTTCGAGTATATGTTCGTCATGGATTGACACCTTCAATGGGGGTTTTTCCTTTAAACGAAAATGCAGTTATTTTCATGAAAATCCTTTAGAACATAACATTTCAAACATATAATTTCAATATTATATTTTAAAAAAAATGTTTGATCACCTAAAACTGAAAAATAAAAATAGGGATTTGCATTTAAAGGGATTTGTCATGAGTGCACGATATGGCAACGTCGAATTCAGCTGTCTCGGAAAGAAAAGGACGTCAAATGTGTTACTTTGTTCAGGAAAACAGAGATAGCTACACTTCGATCTGGTTAGCGTAGAAGACAACGACCAAGGAATAGAAAAAGAAGAGCACAGACTGTCATAATATCATATTACTGACAAATCGCCAACGGAAATTGTTTCGGTACGGCACCTGAAAGAAATAGGAGCCACCATAGAATAATGATAATGCCGAAATTCTGACGTTTATGGGACTTCTCTGTGCTTGAACAGCTGTTAACCTTCATGTTTGTTTTGGTTATGATTTCGGAATTTTGAACAAGTTTTTGATTTCTTATATTCGTTGTTTCCTTAAAGGAATACATTTAAGAGGGTGCATTTATGCCATTGTTGCCTACAAGTTGTACTCGAAACCGAAACATTCATATTGAGGAAATCTTGCAAAGCGTTTAGACAGAAGGAGAAAATGCCCATATATGTATTTTTAGCAAATTCATTATTTTACTGAAAATAATTTAGATTTGAATTTTTCTTTATTCATACTTGTGCATAACACAATAAAGCATAACTTTCATGTATGAAATTGTACCCTTCTGCTACAATTTTCTTTTAAAAGTTGTACATGAAGCATTCATATTGAGGAAAACTTGTAATTCATTTACTGGTGTTTACACAAGATTGTTCAGCACAATTCAATATGGTTCTAAGGATAGTTCAAATGTAAATCTTTCTTCATTTAATCTTGTGCATAACCAGGTAAACCAGAACTTTCATATATAAAAGTTTACCTTCACGACTTTGACGAGGGAAAGCTTTTTCCGATGTAATAATAAACTGCATTATAAGATTTTCGTCTTTTACTGGTCGAAGTCGATATATCTACCAACTCTGTTATTACAAAGTGATATCATTGTTTAAACTCACAAGTTCTTTAAACCTTGGTAATAAATATTGATACAAATTGAACATGTACCATGGTATCACAATTTGAAGTACAACCTTTTGATTTGAGTTATTTTACTTTTGATCACAAAGATGAATTTCCATCGAGTAAGACCAAGATTGTTGGTTTTGTGGCTTCAAAAAATGTTTTTCCCTTCAGCGTTAAAATGATGTGTACTTCAATGATGAAGAAAAGGAAATTTTGGTAAAGAGCTTTCCTTTACAGTAAGAGTTTTATGAAAGATTTTTTTTAATATTAATAACACTTTTCTATTACTTACTTTCCTGTTGGAACAGAAACATATAAGACAAATACAATATTTAATTTATATGGAACAATAATAATCGTACAACATTGTAATGGATATGAAAAAGATTTTTAAATTAATTTTTCTCATGAATTCATAGTTATTCGAGATAACATAACGATAAGAAGCGTCTGATATCTGATACTTTTTAGAAAATAATGAATATAAGCGGAATCAAAAACTTGCTCAGTTGTTCAAGTTCAAATATTCCAAAATCGGCCAAATCAATGATTTGAAATCATAACAAAAATAAACATGAAGGTTAACACAGCTGATAAATCACAGAAAAGCCTTCTAAACGTCAGAATTTGCAAATCATCAGTACTCTATGGTGGCTCCTATTTCTTTCAGGTGCCGTACCGAAATTGTTTGGTTATATTGACAAAGAAAACGTGTGTATCACAGAATAGGAATAAATATTTCGTTATTCTGTAGCAGAAAAGGCAATTCTACTAAACAACGTTGTCACTTCGTGCATGCATGACAAACCCCAAACCCCAATTTTGAAATCTGATTTTCAATACTTTCTGGAGGTTATTTGGGAAAATGATGAATCAAACTCATAATAATTATGTTCAAATTTGCATTTGCAGTAATAACCCAAATTCAGGAAAAACCCCCATTAATTTACTTAATATAGAACAACAGCCAAAGTTGAAACATGAAAATGACGAAGAATTTTTACTAATACGTCCATTCGCAGGATTTCTTAGAATATGAACGAATCCCACGTTTAGAAAAAAATAAAACTTCCTTATGCCATGATGAATCTTTTTTTCCACAATATAACTCAATTTGTCGTTACATTCTTCAGTTATCTTCTTCACGTTCTCAGAATGATAAATTAAGGAAGTACCAACAAAAGGGTTCAAGTGTACGGCATCATCAAAAAAACCTAGAAAAGCACTGACTTGAAGACAGCAGCTTTTGCGTGTTTTTCTTGTTCTTTTGGGTTATCACGAAAAAAACGATACAAAAGGAAAAACATCGAAATTTGACATATTTTTTTCCATTATCTTAAATTGAATTGGTATCAATCTGAAATTTGGTACACTGCTGTGAAAAATAGAGCTCTAGGTTTGAGCAGAATTTTTACTGGAAAGACGATAGTTCCAAAAAAATTTTGTTGTTAAATATTAAATCCAAGGTGTTTTACAAATTCCATTGGAATATGATGAAAAGTTTCAGTGAAACAATTTTTTCAAGACGAATTTGGAAAATTGAAATTTTCCATCCAAGCATACGATCCTAACGCAATTTTCCACGGAGTTTTCCATCGGCATTGTACATATAATTGCGATATTTCAATCAAATCACACGAGTATTTTTTCAGATATTGTGGATATAACTTCATGAATTCGAATGAATATTACTCCAGAACCGTTTTGCAGATTTTGCCCATTAACGAACCTAACCGCCGCATTTCGATACGTATCCTGTCCTGAAAGTATATTCGAAGTCGCTAGCTTTTTTCGTTCGAAATTTATGGATGGTTTGAGCAGAAAAGGTGTATTATCAGAGACTTAAATCTCAAAAATTATTGTTGTTTCAGATGGATATGATCAATCATAGTCTTGACGAATCTTTGGTAACATCTGATAACATAACGAAGAGATGCAGGGTGCTGACCGAATTACTAGAGACGGAAAGAATATATGTAGCTGAACTTCACACTATATTGACAGTGAGTTTCCCTTTTTAAGAATGTTATGTATAAGGTGTCTGAAAAGGGTATTCGTTTTATTTTATGATAAATAAATAACCCTCATAATTAAGGAGCATGAAAAATAAATAAATTATTCTATTCAAGGGTTACAGAGATGAATTTTTCTCGGAAAACATGCAGACTATTGTTCCAACTGATTCCACGGAGGTGATAGATATTATATTCGGAAATGTCGATGAAATCTACCATTTTCATTCCGAATTCCTCAAGGACTTAGAAGAATGTATAGATAGTACTGGGCGTGTGGCTTCCTGCTTTGTGCAACAGGTAAATCGACATCTGCGCACCTTGCATTTAATTAACCATAATATATTTTCAGAAAGATAATTTCTATCAATTATACAGCTACTACTGCCAGAACTTGTCAGCTTCAGAACAAGTTAGAGAGAGTCTGGTGGACTCATTCTTGTTTTTCGAAACATGTCAGAAGAAATTAGGCCATAAATTACCTCTTGCTGCTTATTTGTTGAAGCCTGTTCAGAGGATAACTAAGTACCATTTATTATTAAAAGAACTCCTACAGTATCTGGATGATTCCAAATCTGCACAACAGGCTTTAGAATGTATGCTGGTTGTACTCCAGAGGATCAATGACAGCATGCATCAAGTATCTATAACTGGCTCAACTTTAGATATTCCCCAACAAGGGTTAATGCTACTCCAAGGGGAGTTTTCAGTATGGACAGAGAACAAGAAGGATATTCGCCTTAGGTTGAAACCATCGCGGCGTCAAGTATTTCTCCACCAAAGATCGATGATATTTTGCAAACCAGTGCCTAAATCGAGTCATAATAAATCTTCCTACCAATTCAAATTTCATCTCAGGTTATCTCAAATAGGACTCACGGAATCAGTTAAAGGAGATCCGAAGAAATTTGAGGTGTGGCTAAGAGGCAGGGCGGAAGTGTACACTCTGCAAGCAGTGGATGTTGAACAGAAACAAATATGGGTCAGTAAAATTAAGAGAGTTCTCCTGGACCAACTAGAGGAGTTGAGAGGAGAGAAAATTAAAGAATACGCCCAAACGCACAGGTACCTACTTTTAATTACCGGAGTACTACTTAACCACACCATTTGAGCCTTGAATTTCTATTTTTTTGTGAAAATTCTTTTTAATTCACTGGACAGTGCGATCTCAACAAAATATGGCAAGTTTCAATTTTATCACTCGAGTGGTTCCTGAAATATCTGAGAAATATATTGTTCCTGTATTGTTCATCAGGCAATCTGTTTTCCAAGAAACTGCCCTTGATAAATAGTTCAATCCTGCAAACCGCAAGGGCGTTTCTCATGAAAAAACAATTTTTCTTCAATTTTTAATAGTACCTTCAGATATTGGGAGTAAAAACCCAGACTGAAATTAAGTTCACTGCTGTGAAATATAAAATTTAAGGTCCAAGCAATTCTTTTTTTCAAATATGATATATTATATAATAGTTCCTGGAGAAAAAACTTTTTTCGAAAAAAAATTCGGAAAAATGTTTTAAAAATTTACTGACAGTACGATCTCAACAAAATTTGATTCAAACACGATGTTCTGAACGTACGTGGCCTTGAGAAACGTCTCTTTTGAAAGAGACACACACAAGACGCTATGATACCCTTCAAGAAGCTCATGAAATCGTCATCACGTCAAATCATCGATCGCAACATTTTCCCTAATTCAAGTCTGATTTCAGAAGTTTGAGGCAGACCACTTCATGGGAAACCACTAGTATTAGTCACTACACAAGTTCAAACAGAGCTTTAAGTTGTGATTCTGAGATGAGAACGTATCACTATGAAGATACTGTTGAATTTTCCGATTGTAGCAATAGTGAAGATGAGGATCATCACTGCCATTCATTTATTCCAGTGAGTATGAACATTCCATTTATAATAATAATACATATATTATAAGGTGATTTTTTTGTGCCAAAATATTTTATATACTTTACGAATTCACATTCTATTTTATAATAGTCATGCAGCGTCTTGGGATATATTATACAGTGTGTCAATTGGAAAAACTCCCACCCCTTATTATTATATCTCGGCCCCATGCAAAATTAGAAAAACCTAGAAAAGCACTGCTGTGAAAGCAGCAGCTTTTGCGCACATGTTCAATGGAGATGGCCCCTATGGCAACGAATTTGAACATGCGCGCAAAAGCTGCTGCCTTCACGGCAGAGCTTTTCTAGGTTTTTCCCGATGAACTACTTGATTTCAATTCGATCTAAATCTGTATTTTCGAAAAAATAAAATTTTGAATAGATATATCTATGAAATCATTGGGCGGATTTTACCCATTCACGAATACGACCTTCGTAATTAAGCCCCGAATTTACTCTACAAATATCCAGTTTCTTAGTCGTTTCTTTCGGAAGTTATTGTGTTTACGGTTGGCCTAACGGCCGAAGGAGATGACCGCTTAGGCAACGAGTTTGAATATGCGCGCAAAAGCTACCGACTTCACGTCAGTGCTTTTATAGGTTTTTTTTAGTTATGCTGGAAAAAATTTCCATACCTAAGAAAAACCACGAAATTTGACATATCTTTTCACAGTATCTCCAGAAATTATAATCGTATCAAACTGAAATTTGGTACTGTGATATATGAAGCTCAATGTGTATGACCAAAATTTTTCCCAAATAAAATGAATATTTTTCGAGAAAGAATTTAGAAGAACATATTTTTTTGTTTACTGACAGCACGATCTAAACGAAATCATGCGAAAAGTTGCAGTCCCTTATGCTTCAACTAACTGCCAAGTTTCAATTCAATCGCTTCATTAGTTCTCGAAATATCAGGGAAATCACCTCGAAACTTCAAATAGCATATTTACTCCGAAACCGTTTGACCGATTTTGGACACTAACGAATTAACCTTCGCATTTTGAAATGCAACCAAACCTGAAATTTTCAAGTCGATAGAATCCGTAATCATAGCCTACGAACGAACGGCCGGACTGACATTTGGACAAAACGATAGCACGCTTTTTCCCAGAACATGCGCGCAAAAAAGTCAAGTGCATGGCATGTTTTCAAAATTGAGACACCTTATATGTAATATTTATTCTTGGTGCATTGGAGCTTATGGATTCTTATGGTACTCTTCATGTATTTTATTTTCTTTTTTCAGGGAAGAAAGTATGTGGCGCTTGCTGATTATTTTGCAGTAGGATGCAGTGAAGTGAACATGAAAGAGGGCGATATTGTCGAGTTGTTAAAAATTGGTTGTGCCGGATGGTGGTACGTCAAATTGTGCGGTAAGTAAATAACACATCAAAATTTCTTATCATTTTAAATTTATAATTAAACAACTTCAACTTATTGAATGGAGCACAAATCCATCAAAATTTGTGCTTTTAAATAGCACTGTGAAGTAAACTGTTGTCTGTTAGTTCGGTATAACTGGACTGGTCGCCTCAGTTCCGATAGAGCAACGTAGAACTGCCAATTCTGAATTGTAAACCAGCAATTGTCCGCCAGAAACGCTCGGAAAACTTTGGGAAACCCGTAGCAGAAGACCACTACAACACATCAACTCGAAGAAAACGTATTTGAACAGTCAGCACGTCGAACTGATTCAGCCAACGTACAGTCCTTGTTTGGCACCCAATAATCTCTTCTCGTTCCTTCTCAGATTAATGAATTTTTCCAAAAACTAATTTTTATAGTCAAGATGGCCAGCGCAAACTCGAACAATTTCTTTGGAACCCGGTAAAAACCTACACTTATTCAAACACAGAAAAATTCCAGTTCCTCATTTCTCTCTTTTTCAGGATCATCGTCAGAAGGTTGGGCCCCAGCGGCATATCTGGAGAACATTTACCGTAGATCTTCTGGAAGTAGCAGCAGAAGTCAAGATTAATATTCAAGCCGTTATAAAGTATTACTATCAGCAATAATGATCAACACCCTCAGTCATTTTTCCTATTTGTAGACTTGAAAATATATTTCATTCTTGTTCTAGTTAAAATTCTGATGTTGTTTTAAGCATAGACTTTTTATACTATACTAATAAATAAATTAATATTTATTCATTCGAACCCTGGTAAAAATATCCCTACACGAAATATTTCCATCAGTATTTTTAAAAGGATTTATTTGTTTGGAGCTTAAAACTTAAAATAATAAAGAAGATATGTAAATCTCTTTACGTAGTAAAGAGTTCTACATAATGATTTTTAGCAACTGCCCTCTATGTTAAGGGGGTGAAACTGGATTCCAGTCTAAGGAAATGTTATCATAGATTTCGTTTTTAGGTAGTATAGAATTCTAAGTGGACGGTGTGTGTGACATCTATGTCAGGAAGCTGTAGCTGTATTCTGGTATGAGGAACAGTTTTCTTCTTTGCTCTGTACTATAGAATTCTAGACTGCCATTATTAGTGACATCTATGACAGGTAGCTGGAGCTGGACTCTATCGTCAGGATGTTTTCTTCATGTTTACTGTATTATATCACCTGTGTTCGCTTTCGAAACTAGCGCTGTGAAGTTTCGTGTTTGGAGAGAGTACCAGGCCAGGTGGAATAGGCAACAATTAAGTTGCTAATGGTTGAAATTTTGTTGACCAATCGTGGACGAATAAATTCAGAAGAAGCTTTCTTAATCGTAGTCACTGTTGTTGAATAATAAAAGTGTTTTCTTACACTCGTATTCTGAGTTCATCAGTGAGAACTTCTTATAAGATTTTCTTCGTCACACTGAAGAATTTCAATTTGGTATGTTTTCCTTTATATCTCCACATCCTAAAATGGTGGAGCTTCTGTGAATTTATTTCAGGATTATTTCATTTAGATATCTGACTGCATATTTCTGTTTGCTATTAGGAACATGAAAATGCCTGCGACTCAGTCAACTGAAGATGGTCTGTTTGATTGTGAAGATGGTACTTACTATGATGAAAACATAGAAAATTTAAATAATGGTGTTGCAGAATTTGGACCTTCTGGAGAAGATGTGTTCTCAGAGTACTTGTGGATGGAAAATGAGGAAGAATTCGATAAGGAGGTATTTGTGTGTATTGTTTATATTATGAAGAATTTCTAAAAGTAGTTTTTAGGTCATGCAACGTCTTGAAGAAGAAGCCCTTATGGAACAGTGTATAGAGGCAATGCTAGCCGATGAGACTTCTGATTCTGTATCAAATGGTGGAAGAGTTAATCAAGGGAGAAATAGTAATGAGTAAGTCCTCAATCTATTTTTAGAAGTAATACTCACCTTTTCTCAATAACATCAGGTCATTTTGCAACCTAATATGATTGGAATTATTCACTGCATAATTTGAATTGAAATTTTAAATTTACATGAAACAAACACATACAGTTGGACTTCAAGTATCTTAAGGATATTTTAAGCATTTGTAGTACATACACTATTTGACCTACTTTGAGGTGAAGACTTAACCATGAATTTAATGCTAATTTGGGTTACCCTTGCTTCAGTTGGAAACCTTCGATTCATTCAATGACTTTGAGATTTTCCTGTTGACAGCATTTATTGGAAATGAATCTAAAGAATGTGGTCTAATAAATTGATGTACATTGCAGTCAAAAGAGTTCTGAACTATGAAACAACTTCAGTAATCATAATTTATTCCACACCAATATACTTGTATCAAATTATATTCTTTATTTTAATATTATATTATATTTTAATTTTTTTTCTGTGGTGAACTCAGGTTATGTTAGATTGATTAAAAAAACTTAACTCATTTTTTCCAATATGGAAAGAACAGGTGGCCTATTGCCAACATTTGGTAGTTCCATCTGTTGTTTGTCGAGATATCAGAAATTACTTCAATGAAGAATAACAGTTTATCATATACATATGAGCCAAAACCGCAGCATACCTAAGAACAAAATAATATCAGGTGAAGAGTGCCAATTCGCATCCATCCATCCAGGTATTAAGCCTGTCGGACGAAGCTTGACTCTCCGATAAAAACAATTTTGCAAGTTTATAATCGTAAGGCACTCACGAAATTTTGCGCGAACCTTTGCGCCATTATTTTTCTACCAACCACTTGATTCAAATTCAATGGAATTTGTATTTTCGGAAATATTGTAAAATTGAATTTCGCATCTACGGAATCTTGGTGGATTTTACCGATCAGCCTTCAAGCTCGAAACCAGCTCTTTGAATGCGTTTCTTTCGATTTTGAAATTCAGAATTTTATTTGTGAATGGCTTATATGACTTAGAAATGAAAACAATTTTTTATTGTTCCATTGATGAGGTTCTCACGAAATTTTACAACAACGTCCAGGTTGGTAGTCAGACTCCCTATGTCTTTTCCATCAAGAGTTGAAGTGTTAACGGACGGTCAGGTACTGGTTATCTTTTGCGGAAAAAATCAAGGGCTAAGATACAGCTGTGTTGAAGAGTTCACTTGAATGTCATTCAACAGAGAATGATTTTTTTCAGAGCTTCCGCTCCTAGACCAAGCAATGATATCTCTAATTTGGTCAGTAACTTGAAGCTTGACTCAGCTGAAGTGGTCAAAGGAAGTAATCTCAACCCTCTTGCTGCAGAATTTGTACCAGGTGCTCGCTCCACTTCAAAATCAGTTGATTCTTAACTTTGTTCGATTTATTTTCGATCTTTCCATTTTTGTACATAAAACCGATTTTCACCAACAACTTATAGCTGTACTTTCCTATGCAGTGATATAAATATTTCCATTTAATTGTGCATAAAAATGACTGGAATGCAATGCGTTGGTTATAATGAGTTGAAAGGGATTCTTCATTATGTGTTATCATTTGGATATTTAAATATCATCGCCTCTTTAATGATTCAACCACCTTCATTCTTCACCACACCAATGAAAATATGAAATTTTCAGAGATTTGGAAATCATCCAATGAATTTTTACTAATATGGCTTTCTTACATAATTTTTCATAATTCATCTTTTTCCTTATACATATTTCCTTTTTACTTATCTAGTCTTTTATATTCCCTAGTGATATTTTTATGCATAATTATAAACTTACAGTAATTTTCAGCTAAATTGTGGCCCTCAAAATATTTTTTTACAAATAATTATTGTTAATCAATTGAATCTGCATGATGATACCGAGCTGCTATTAATTATTTATAGAAACAAGTTATTCCGATTTGGTAACTTTGTGAATTGACTAAATTTGATTTTATTTATTGAGAATTCTCAAGAGTAATTATATTGATCCCTTTTATATTTATTATTGGTTTTTTGATAATATGAATTGATGAAGTTAAGTGATAGTCTTTTTCTGGAATAATTTGAATTGTGATACATATTTTGCATACGATTGTAATTATATTGAATTATCTGTATATTAAGAATTGTAGGGCAGAATTATTGATCTCTCTTTACCAGCCACTTTTTTTTGAAGGGTGAAATGTATACACAAAAAAGTGGGAGGTACTGCATAAGATGCAGGTTGTCACTATAAACGTGACCAAATGGAGGTTGAAAATTGGTCATTTAAGTTAAGATCTTGATGTGTTCTATATTCCAACAAATGTAGATCTCATGTTTAAATAATTGCTACTGTATCTATTTTTGCAATATTCAGTTGAAAGAATAACTTTTGGTTGTTTCAGCAAAGTGGTTTTTTTCAATATTCTCTATTTCTCATGTTCAAAAGAGTTTATATATCTAAAATATATAGTGACATCATGAGAGTGATGTTTCAAAATATTATCATCTCATGTTTTCGAACAACAGTTGCAATCCAGTAGAAAATAAATCTTGTTTTGTAAATCTTGAAAAATCATTAAAAAAACTGGACATTATGGTTCGATATTTTTTTTTAAGTAACAATCTATTAAAAGAATAAAATTGTTCTCGTCACAATCTATTTCCACTATATTTCAAAGATGGTGTGATAAACGAAGGCTGTGCGAGTTCCCCCAAAAAAATACATATGGTACCTTCTACAATATATCAAAATGAAACCCATGCAAAATCGAGAAATCTTAAGATTATTCAAATGAATCTTGGCAAAAAAACTTCCTGTATTTAATTTGCTGCCTGTGTACATAGTATAGAAAAATTATGAAATGATCTGGAGTCTCTTGAGTGACTTATATCTAGATAGCTGGTTATAATTTTCATAAATATTTTTGGAATGAATGAAAAATCTTGTATTTTATTGGAAGAATGAGTTTCTTTGAATTTAAGGAAGCATTCTTTTCATCCCCTTTCATTTATTTTTAAGAGGGTGATTCATTAATAAGTTTGCCAGAACATTCAATAAACTAGAAATCTGCTTGAGATTTTGCATCAAAAGAATCCGAAATAAGGCTTAATTTTCAGAAATTGTCGATACTAAGCTGAAAGAAATAAAAGTCATATAAGCAAGGAACAACTTCTTCAGCCAAACTGAACCATATTCAGTTGAAAAATAAAATGAAACCAGATATGGTCCAGGTAAGTGAATAAATTGTTCAGTACTCCGTGAAAAGTGAAAGAAGTCTTTCAACTTCACCAAATCACTTATAATGTCAATGCTTCACAGGAATAGGTATACAGAGTGTAACAGCCAAATGGAATAAATTCGATAACGAGTAAATGAGGGCGTGTTGGGAAAAACGCTCGGACACGTCGATTTGTAATTTTGAATGTGCATATTTTTCAAGAAAATAATTTATATAGGGTGTTCCATGTGACCGTGGCCAATACCAACTTTCTTATTTCAAATGCAACCCCCTGTATATTATTTATTTTTTGGATTCTTCAGAGAATTCTAGACACAATTCATGCACAATGTCCTATACCTATCTTTAACTATTTCGGAAATATTGAGTGTTTTCAGATTTAGTGCGAAAATCAACGTTTCAAATAAAAATTATTTTATTTCACAAATTCGGTACATTACACTTAAAACCTAATAAGTAATACTGATTATTTCGTAATAATTAAAAAAAAAAAAACATTAATGTCAATGTAGGAAATGTTAAAAATGCTCGCCGCGAACTTCTTGGTAACATGCTAATCTGGTGTAGAATTGTCTTCTAACGTTACCCAACATTTCAGGCGTGACTGATATAATCGCAAGCGTGATTCGGTTTTTTAGGTCATCTAAGTTTAAGGTTTTTTTTTGTTTTTTTTTAAATTTCTTCTCAGTAATGGTTTTTGCTTACTTTCTTCATATCAAGCGATAAATGGGAAATAAGTTTTGAGTGTAATGTATCGAATTTGTGAAACATAATAATTTTCATTTAAAATGGTAATTTTTGTAAAAAATCTGAAAACCTTTAATATTTCAGAAAAAGTTGAAGATGGGTATAGGACATTGTACATGAATTATGTCTAGAATTTTTTGAAGAATCCAAAAAAATAAATAATATACAGGGGGTTACATTTGAAATAAGAAAGTTGGTATTGGCCACGGTCGCATGGAACACCCTATATAATTTTATTTTCTTGAAAACTGCGCATTTAAAATTACAAATTGACGTATCCGAGCGTTTTTCCCAACACGCCCTCATTTATTCGTTATCGAATTTATTCCATTTGGCTGTTACACTCTGTATATATTTATTGTTTTGGGATGAGCAGTACATTTTTTTATATCGAACAATATGTGTTATCACAGTTTTAGCAGAGATGTAAACGGGGTGTAGATCTTATGATTCTCTTGGCAACATTGAGCTGTACATCAATGTTACTAACATGAGCGCTGTTGAACCAAACCGAATAACAATATTCAGCAGCAGAAAAGCTGAAGAAGAGTGGTAGGGTCAGCACCTCATGAAGAACCAGCAAGTTTTTGAAGAATATTATTCCTAGATTTTAACTTTATGCGTAAGTTTTCCAAATGAGCCTTGAAATTTAAAGAAGAATCTAATTCCACCCAAAGATATTCAGGAGTGAAATTATGTTTTAGAACGGCATTATTGAAAGTAATAATAATAATATTTCTTTATTTCAGATAAGATTACCAAATGACAATCTGAAATGAAATAGTGTCCTACGATCAAACTAATCAGCTTAATTTAGTATTGAAAAATCTCCTAACTCGTACAGTTCAAGATTTATAATCAATGATTTTATTTTTTAAAACTTTTGGACTAATTATATTCTTAAGACTATTAGGTAATTGGTTGATATTTCTTATGCAGCTATATTCAGGATGTTTCTCACTCAATGTTAACCTGTAACTTTCAAAGTTTTAAAATACTGTTGATATTCAAATAAAAACAAGAAACTCATGTTTTTTTAGGATTTGGGAATAGGTATGATGTATTTTAAATTCGCCTTTAAATGATTTTTCGATCTTCCGATCCTATAATGAATAAAATTTCGTGAGGATTATATTTAGGAAATCATGGGCGGATTCTTGACTAGCGGTCGATTGTTAAGAGCATACAGAGTGTAACAGCCAAATGGAATAAATTCGATAACGAATAAATGAGGGGGTGTTAGGAAAAACGCTCGGACACGTCGATTTGTAATTTTAAATGCGCATAGTTTTCAAGAAAATAAAATTATATAGGGTGTTCCATGCGACCGTGGCCAATACCAACTTTCTTATTTCAAATGTTACCCCCTGTATATTATTAATTTTTTGGATTCTTCACAAAATTCTAGACATAATTCATGTACAATGTGCTATACCTATCTTCAACTTTTTCGGAAATATTAAGTGTTTTCAGAAATGTTGAGTAACGTTAGAAGACAATTCTACACCAGATTAGCATGTTGCCAAGACGTTGGCGGCGAGCATTTTGAATATTTCCTACATTGGCATTAATGTTTTTTTTTGTTTTTTTTTATTTATTGAGAAATAATCAGTATTACTTATCAGGTTTTTTAAGTGTAATGTACCGAATTTGTGAAATAAAATAATTTTCATTTAAAACGTTGATTTTTGCACTAAATCTGAAAACACTTAATATTTCCGAAATAGTTAAAGATAGGTATAGGATATTGTGCATGAATTGTGTCTAGAATTCTCTGAAGAATCTAAAAAATAAATTATATACAGGGGGTTGCATTTGAAATAAGAAAGTTGGTATTGGCCACGGTCGTATGGAACACCCTATATAATATTATTCTCTTGAAAAATATGCGCTTTTAAAATTACAAATCGACGTGTCCGAGCGTTTTTCCCAACACGCCCTCATTAATTCGTTATCGAATTTATTCCATTTGGCTGTTACACTCTGTATAATACCCCAATATCACGAGAAACTGAGTGAGAAAATGATTTATTTTTTTTTAAAACGAGAAAACACAAAAAAAAAGGAGTTTAGAAAAAAGAAACAGATCAACTTTGCCTACAATTCTTAGATAAACTTCATTTAGTGATTTAAATTGTATTGATAAAAATATACTCATTCTTAATAGGTTGTGGACTTATATTACCTTCCATATTTTATTGAAGGCACTGGAGATCAAATTTTAAAAAATCATCAAATCCAATGAATAATGATTCAGTAAAATAACATTTTATAAATATAAAGGGTGCAACAACGTAATAAATTATAATTCTTACATATTCCATAATACATAAGAAAAATTAGAATTAGTGATTGGACATTTTCCTCATAAAAATTCCTACACTAAATACGATAATACTTAATGAGATAACAAGATAATAAAATAAATATCAGTAAAATATACAATAATCCAACAATGGCGAATTCAGCATAAACAGGTTTATCACATTTATTGGTATTAATCTCTCGAATAGAAGAAAGCACAAGCTTTTACTCTCAACGCATCGTCATCAAGACTGATTGGTCTAACCAGATCGTCGTTAAATTCATACCACCTAAAATCATGTCATTATTCCAAAGTGACCATGTTAAAAGAATTTCAACTCACTTGAAATTTGTCAAGCACGCTGCTGTGTAATGTCCTGAAGTCATCGATCCCGAGTGCATCGCAACCGAATTCAAAGTGTAGGTAGAACCTCCAAAATGGAAATTCTTCGTTGGAAACGCCACCCTTGAATCAACTTTTGACACAGATACATTGTTATTACGAACAAACTGTTTGTACCTGAAAATGAATACCTATTGAATTTCACTGAAAATCTGGACAATGTAATAGGAAGGAAATATTCCAGCAAAAATTTATGTAGAGCATTAAGAGCATCAGTATTATTTTCAATGCTTCTTATCATATGATCCTCATAAAATTTTTCGTGAACATTGTTTTATTGTTTTTTTTCCTCCACTTAATAAATTTTATTCATATGGAATCTGTAGTTATTGAAATATTGTGAAAGAACAACACTGTCGCGAAGTCAGTAAGTTTTACAGGATTCTTCAAATTCGCCGATAAGGCGAAATTTGAAGTGTTCTTCTCAATATTTCAGATATTAAATATGGCATCGAGCAGAAATTTGGTGGTTCAAACTAGGGCTGGGAATCATGAATGAATGAATTGAATAATCGAATATTCATTGAATAATTATTCGAATAATTTGGGTTTGTATTATTCATGTATTCATGAATATTCACTGAATAGTTGAATAATCAATGAATAGTTTTTATTCATGAATACTCAATGAATAGTTTTTATTCATGAATTCTCAATGAATACTTTTTATTCATGAATAGTTGACTATTCAATGAATAGTTGACTTTTTAATGAATAGTTTTTATTCATGAATAGTAGAATATTTACTGAATATTTGAATAGATGAATATTCAGTGAATAGTTGGATGAGCATGTAGTACTATTCATAAATATTAATTCATTCAAAACTGCTGATTAGTAGTTAGTAGAGATATCCATCATTCGTAAAGTTACAATTTGAAGTGTGAAAAATCATTCAACTGATTATTCAGGAACAACTTCATGAGATTCACTACGAACAAATTCTTGGATATTTCCTATTGTGGAATGTATAATTCGTTACTACAGTTTGGATCTTTTGTTGATGTTCAGACATCTGAACTGTTCCTGAAGTCAATAGTTTTGGGGATACAAGGATGATTAAATATTTCTGTTGAAAATATACTTGTTGATAACTTCTGAGTGGTTTATTCTTTGCAATCAATTTTCATGTCGAATCAGCTTACCAGACGTAAATCCCATGGACTATTTTCTTTTGGGCTAATGTGAAACAACTCGTTCAGTACAATATCGAATTTGATAACCTTAATTATTTCGTTTTTATTATTTATACCTGAACATATATCCTGTATCATGTGATTGTTGGAAAGTGCAGTAACAAAATGTAATGTAAATGTAATTATTACAAAATATGAATACCATAGAATTTATTCGAAGTATATCACACTTTTATTCGTAATTTTATGAATGATGGATTACTCTACTAACTGCTCATCAGCAGTCCAGAATAAATTAATATTTACGAATAGTAACGAATACTCATGGATACATGAATATCCAACAATTCACTAAATACTTATCTATTCAACTATTCGTTGAATATTCTTCTCTTCATGAATGAAATCCATTCACTGAATGATCAACTATTAATGAATAGTCAACTATTCATTAAATAGTCAACTATTCATGAATAGTCAATCATTCATTGAATATTAGTGAATAAAAACTATTCATTGAATATTCATGAATAAAAACTATTCATTGAATAGTCATGAATAAGAAGTATTCATTGAATATTCATGAATAAAAACTATTCATTGAATAATTCATCTATTTGAATGAATTAATCGAATAATCGAATAAATTTTCGAATGAATATTCAAATAGAAAAAAGCGAAAAAGTCCCAGCCCTAGTTGAAACCTCAATGAAATTATCTGATATTTCACAATACCTCATCCAATTCCAATAAAAATATAAGCTCACCTCTTCAAAACAATAACTAATATTTTAGGAGCCAAAACAACACTTTTCGAATTCGTCACAGGTTGTTTACATTTAGAACAGCAGTAGTCGTCGATAATATAATCTTGCATATAGTTTCTCATCAGATCTTCAATTCTGAAATCATCCTCTGGGACAGGTAGCATAAAAGTGCTTTCCATTTCAAACTTATAACTAGTCTTATTGCAGTTATAGCAAACTTGGGTTATTCTCAATTGATGGTAAAATATTTCCGTGAAAATAGATCTTTTACCGCCCAGCTGATTGAACCAAGCTTGCTGAGCAGGAGACATCATATCTGGTTTTTGTATATCATAGGCACAATCTTCACTAAGGTTATTCAAAAGAAACAGAAAAAATTCCATACAGTCCTCATGGTTTCCCATTTTATAAGTCGGTTCGATGGAGCATACTTTATCGTAAAAACTGATCGGATTGAAACATTTATGGATGTTTGACCACAACGAACGAAACAGAAAAGCTGTCTCAATTATTATGGCATCTGGTTTTCTCCTTACATGTTTGCTGTATGACCCAGTGCAGAATAAAGCAGCTAGTTCTGGTATATTTCTCATACATTGGACCACCGTATTCATATAGCAAGTGTTTCTGATATTCTTGAGACCGATTAGGCCTCCACCATCAGGCTAAAACAACATTGTTTTAATTTACAAAACCAGCACTGCCATTGAATATTCTGTTTTATAAGATTCATAATACTCGTATAAAAGATCACAGTTGGAACCAACCATGAATCGATCTACAAGGAATAAAAATATGTAAGCTTATATAGTGCAGGTAACAGTTTGAAATTTAAATGTTCAATTCATCCTAGGTTTTCTCCAATATTGAAAGTAATAGAAAATAATATTTAGCATTTCCAAGATATTTTTTTGATAGAATAAAGCAACCCACTATGAAATTGCCATGATGCAAATTTTTTGAAACATTTATTATTTTCTCAGCATAAATTATTCTATTTATTGACTCCCTAGAGTGGATTAATTTGGTAGAAAAGTTCGAATATAATATCATAGGATATTTTATTAATTTTTCAAGTTTTTTTCTGGGTCTTCACTCCTAATATCTGGAAAAAACTATTTAAACGCTTTTGTAGATTGCGGTATTGAAACTACTTGTCGAGGGCAGTTTCTAGAAAAAATGTTGCCTAATGAACAATTACGTAAAAATGTAAACGATAAATAAAGTTGAACTGTAACGTAACTATATCTGACTCCATCCGACAATTAAGAGAAAATTGGCAAGAATCAATATACAGGGTTTTTCAACAAGAACTTTGTTTTTCAATGTGTTAACACCGGCACCACATGACAGTTTTGACATTTAGTTTTTTGACGTATTCGCAGTATATGCTTTGGCAATTGTTATAATGAATTCAATTTCGCTCGAAAATCGCATTAAAATAATTCAAATCCACTATGAAAATGGTCGTTCTGTTAAAGTTACATTTCGTAAAATTCGTGACATTTTCGGACAACATAAAAGTCCTTCTGAGACCGCTGAATTTTGGCCTATTATTGATGACATGGATGTCACTGAAATGTGGTTTCAACAAGACGGTGCCACATGTCACACAGCCAATGAAACGATCAATTTATTGCAAACCAAATTTCCCGATCGCATAATTTCGCGAAATTCAGCTGTTAAGTGGCCGGCCAGATCGTGTGATTTAACACCATTGGATTATTTTTTGTGGGGCTATGTTAAAGACAGAGTTTATACGGAGCCAATCGAATCGATTGCAGCCTTAAAACTCAAAATCCGTGATGTCATTAACGAAATAGACCCTCCATCTTGCCAAAAAGTGATTAAAAATTTTGATGAAAGAATCAACGTCTGTCAGCGTGGTCGTGGTGGACATTTGTCAGATATCATTTTTCATTCATAATTGCCAAACTTTTCTCTTTGTAATACAATAAAAATTTTATTCATTTTCCACTAAATTCTTTGTTTTATTTTGTTTTCAAAAACAAAGTTCTTGTTGAAAAACCCTTTACTTCAAGACTTAAGTTGTTCGTTTATATTATTCTGTTATTGTACTTTAGGAAACATTTTTTTTAGAAAATGACCTTGAAAAAAGTTTGAATCCCGAAATACGCAAGGCCGTTTCCAATAAATAATAATTTTTTTTTCAGATATTGAACGTGAAAACTAGATTTTCGTGACAAGTTTCACGGATTTTACTAGAATATACTCTAGAAGCTTCAATGAAATCTACATACTTAAAAACGTGAATTGAAAATTTCCATAGGGATCAATGCATTTCTCCAGTTTCAACAGGTAAATGAAAACATAAATACTTCACTTCCGATTCATTCTGACACACAATTAACTAAAGAGTAACCTAGACTTGACCATCGCTGTAAAATCCACAGTGTGGTTTATCTGCCTTACCTCGAAACTATTATGCAAACTGTTTTTTCTGAAATGGTTACTAACCAACTGTTAAAAATGAAACTTACCCTAAATATCCTGTATAAAAGTTGCAAATAATTAACCATTATAAAGTTGCAAACAATTACTAACAATTGAAATATTCATTCTTATATCAGATTTGTCATGCTCAGCTTGGGCAAATGATCACATTCTACCGAGACACTTTCATTTGAAATTTCAATAGGTCTTCTTGAAACATTCAGGGTATATGACGAAAATAGTCGAGATGAAGCACATTTCCAGTAGAGAATTTTCTTCACTGCGTTTGTCGAACTTCAATATTCAACATAAGAAGTTGAATTTTAATCACGATTTTACATTCCACTGTATTGGTCATAGATTGAAAAATCAGCAAAATCAAAGGAAGCAAACGCTGATCAGTATTTATTAGAGTTCGAAAAGCCCTCAACTCAAAAATGTTTTGAAAAAATATATGAATTTTACTACAAAAATTTGTTTCTCATATTGTTTTCCTTAGCACCTGCCTATAATTTTTCCACTACTCATCTGCAACATTGAATATGGAAATTCAAAAACTTCTAAACTGAATTTCAAATCTAAATCGATAAAAATACATGAGCCGTACAATATATACTGATACCTTATAACATCGCATTGGCACGACAATTGTAAAGATTCATTCAACAGCACTACTCATTCGCATTTATTCATTGTTATCAGGTAACTTTCAATAACAATTGTATCATATCTAATATATATCAATTACCTATGGAATTTATTTCTGAACAAACTTTTTTTGAATAGAGGTAGTAACTTTCATATTACAGTCCAATGTTTCCATACGTATATGATAACGCAAGCCAGATATGATAATATGAATATTCTTCATAAACCCTGATAACCTTAAGCAAAGAAGCACACAATTCTTATAGTTTGAAAAATCATTTACAATTTTCCAATGAACTCTATATATACCTGGAAGGGACCCGTTTTGAGCGACAAGTGAAGCCAATTCGTTGCTTATGCAACCCGCGAAGTGGACGGGTATCTATCTTTTTCTTCCTCATTGCAGTAAAGGGAACTCAGTCGCATTTATTCTAAATATTTTTAATTTTTTGTGTCAAATTAGGAGAACCTGAATTTTTTTCTGACTAATTCGTGAAGAAGGCAGGATTGTAGAAGATCGCACATGTTCAAGTGAAATTTCAACTTAGTGAGCGGTTTTTCTGGGGAACAGCGCGTTATCATCCTCCGTAAATTTGCGTTTTTTTTTCCGAAAATGGTTCCAAACGACCAGGTTGGACTCACTGATGAAGAGTTTAATGTCAAATTGAATTCTATTCAGCCGCCAGTTGCCACGATAACTTACTAACCGAGAAAAGCTATAGCGACTTAAAAAATTCAAAATAAGTTCGTTAATGGGCAAAATTCACCTTATAATTTCGAAGTTATATCCATTTCAAATATATTATTTTATTTCTTTTATATCTCAAGAAGAACTGATGCGATCAGATAGAAACTTGCTAACTGATTGCATGAAGAATCGTTAAAAAAATATTTTTTTCGGAAACTATCAATGAGATTTCGAGGAAACTTGGCGCAGACCTTGAAGTCGAATCTGAACAGAAATGTTCGAAATTTCAGCTCGATTCGACTCACATTTCCAAAAATATCGGAAAAAAGTATGTCAAATTTCGCATTGGCAATGAATTTTAACCAGCGCTTAAATTTTCCCGACTTCAAGTCAGTGCTTTTCGAGAAGTATTTTCCTATGTTCCTATTATTTAAATTTATTGTAATAATGATGAAACTACCGTAAATCGTCAATGCACAGCTCACACCAACATAATTCTTCACTTTTTGAACCACACGCGGTGAAGGCAGAGAAAGTAGTGACATATCAGAGAAAACTAGATATTCATTTTCAAAAATATTGCACTTTCTAAACGATGTAATACCCAAACTACCTGAATTTCCAAGTAAAACCAAATTTGAGCCGTTCAACACCATTTACTTCAATGGGTGTGACAGGGAGAGGTTACCGTAATTAGCGCTATCTTTGTTTCGTTGCCCCTTGTTACGCTTTAAGCTTAGTTGAAGAAGGGTCGGGTCCTTTCCAGGTAGTAATATAGAGTTCTATGCAAATTTCACACATTCAGACATTCTGTCAGAGTTGGAATCATTTTTGATTGTTTTTTTTTCATATATAGAACCTTGGCGATCAATCTAAAATCTACATAGGGTTCAAATCTAATTATTTTCACAAATATGGAACCTTGGCAAATCTAAAAACAATCAACCCCTTCAGAAATTCTCAGCTTTCTCACGGTTTGAAGTATGTAATGAAACTTGCTGTTTCGAAGTCAGAAATAAATCTCTGAATAAATGAAATATAACTCACGTTAAAAGTCAATGGTCCCTCGAAAAGGTGTGATCTCTGAATGATACTGGTGGGCTTTGTTGCCCTGTTTATTACAGGTTTATCTATCTTCACGTCTTTCATAGATATTCCACTATCCACACTTGGACTTATTCCAATATTAGGATCTCCAGCAGCTTTTGGTTTCAGGGCACGGGCTTTAGCTAGAACATCTAAACGCTGTTGGGCGATAGTCTGACGAATAAGAATTTTCTCATTTTCAGATTTATCAATGTTTACGATTTCCTTGATTTGATCTGTTTTCAGACTTTCCTTCTGAGGATCGAAGCGAGCATACAACTCGAACCATTCCTGAGTTTTATTTTTCTCCGCCGTTACTATTTCAAATTTCTTATCCAGGTTTGCTATGGACTTTTCGAGTTCTTTTCGCAATTCATTATTTTGTTCTTCTTTCCATTTATTCTCTTCGACAATTATCTCGTTCAAGATGATTTCACTTTGCATAGCCAGTTCCTTGTTTTTCTGAATTAGTTCTTCCCTTGTTTCAATATCAACAACTGACTCTACAGTTGCGCTTGGTTCTTTGAAAGCTATCAGGGGTTCCTTTGTTTCCTCGGAAGGATACTGAATATCATCCAGATTCAGCAATTCATCTAGCTCATCATTTACTTTATTCATAACAACATTCGGATTAACACAAAGAGAAGGGTACTTTTGGCCCCATTCCATATATCCTCCACTCAATATTATTGGTTTTTGGGCATAGGTTTTGTTAGTATCCCACTAGAAAAGTAACATTTTACCAAATTTTAAGAAGTATCCTAGTTTCGATTCAAATGAACAAAAGAAAACTTGGTTTTTTTCAAATATACGAATTTTCAAAATATTGGTGCTAATGTATATAGTCGTAGAAATATGTTTCATAGAACTCACATCAACCAATGACGACAAAAGTTTTTCTAACTTTGTGGCTGCCATGGTTTCAGAAGTGCTTTTCCAATCAAGTAATACCACAATATCAAATGTATCTCTCTTATGCCAAACTGGTTTGAATTCCTCCGGTATAACTTCACCTATGCAGTGTGCTGACAACCTAAATCAAAACAATTCCAAATCAGCAGCACAACAAGTGTGTTATCTATCTTACCCTGACTGAATTACATCATCAGGAACATTAATGATTGTTCCATTCATTATTCTAGATTCTTTGAAGTCTTGTCGGGGTCTAGCATCAACAATCAATATGTTATTTTGAGTGTCTTGTAAAGCATGATATAACTCTTCACATGTGATTTCATTATCTAAAAATTGAATCAAAATGTAATTATTGAGTAAATCAAATGGGATTAAAAATCACCAGGAAATTTCTTCATAGGAGTGGAACTAACAACTGCCTTTCTGATAGGTGCTCTATTTTCCTTTTCATCTGCTTTGCTTTCAGAGTATCTACAGATTAAATCCTTCTGTAAGGTCTCAAGCTGTATTTTAGCTTTCTTTACTTGTGATTCAAATCTTATTCGCATGAATTCAGTATCATTCACCGTTCTACAGCATTCTGCATAATATAGCAAAAATCGGTAAAAAAATATATACGATCTTTCTTGATCGATGTAGTTATCTTGTGCATTTTTATATAGTGTTTCCAGATTCTTCATTTTGCTGGAAAAGAATATTGAATGATAACAGACCACGAATTCCTTGAATTCACAAACCTATCGAACTTAACAGTCTTTTTAACAAGTCCTTCCTTTGCGACAACATTGAGCGCATCAATATTGTCAGCAATGTGTAAATCTTTATAATTCACTGTCATTTCAACTCCCAACTAAAAAGTCCTAGGGAATCTATACTGAGATCAAGGGAATCAAAGCAATTTTTCTATTGGAATTAACTGGGAAAAAGCACTTACAAGACCGGGTGGATGATTTTACAATAAACTTTATTTCACCAACATAATGCATATGACGTTAACATTAGAAAGAGAAATATAACCTCTAGAATTCGAAGAAGTGAATTATCTTACTATATTGTTGTATTATATATTGAATGATAAAATATTTATCAATATTTCTGAACAATACACATTGGTTATCAAAAATACCACGGTCAAATACGATAGAATGACATTTACCCAAAAATATCAGGTGGTCCACGCTACAAGTGATCTACTTATTCATTACCTACTCTCGCCACTCTTTTTGAATAAAAAACCATATTCAAAGCCTACCCTCCCTCTAACTGAGCTACTATAGTTTCATTTCCTTTGAATAAAGTTTTCTATTCGCAACTACTGCTAAGCGATACGCCCTCTGGTGATAGAAATTCGAACACTTCCAAGCTAGTAGTTTTTCGACGTGCCTGTTATTCTAACGTAATTTGCTCACTTTTGGAGTTCATTTTCGAGCTTTTGTGTTGTTCTCTGAGTTGAAATTTTAGAATACCGAAAGTGTTTGTAATATTCATCAATCGATTCCTTTCTTTCCGATTAAAAATTTCGATCGTATTAATTCGAAATGGCATCCTCCCGAAATGACTATTGTTGTGTGCCTCAACTCAATGTTATTCATGGTCAAAGAAGAAAGGATCATCTAGTGCCTCTTGTTTTCATTTTTTCCAAAGCGAAATGAAATTAAAGTTAATTTGGAAACAGCATTCGGCAAGGAACTCAATGATAGAAGAAAGGCCTAGCTCTAGAAATTGAAGATTGGAAAACAGGTCACGAAATACATGAAAGTATGTTCACTGCATTTCTCTGAAGATGTTTATTCTCATAAAGGTAAATTACCTACAATGTATTTATTTCGAAACAACTTCATGTCATGATGTTTTCAGGTGTAAATAAAAATGAGAGAATTTTGAAGGAAATTGCTGCAGAGAAACTACCGAGCACTTCTGCTGCTACCTAATTCACATACTACACAAAATCATATTCTAAAAGATGAGTGATCTGGTTGAAAATCTGACAAAAACTAGATATACTGTTAGAGTTAATAATAGCTGAAGTTACTCATATAAATACATCAATACTTTTCATTTCCTTATATAGGTAGGTTGAACCGGCTGTGACATTTTTCATTTTGTATGTGTATCTTGAGCTGCTGTAATATAAAAATGAAATCAATTATATGTCTATCTGTTTCCTTTTCTTTAGAAATACGATGCAAAAGAACTAAGGCAGAAAATCTGTTTTCATTTTATTGATTCTTTCCTTTGTAAACAAAGAACAAGTCATATCATTTGGACTGATTCTAGAGCTACCACATAATATAGCCTGCATTCAGCACTTCTTCACATAAATAAGAGTCCTTAAAATACTTCTTGAGGTGCCTTTTTTCCAGAAATTCAAGTAAACTCAGATATTGGTTTATTTTGATCCACCAAGCAACATACACTAAAATAACACCGAAATTATCCTCCAGGAACGATTTAAAGTACGATTTTATATCGTGATCCAAACGAAAAGTTCCTTCTCAAGAAATCTTACACAAAACTATAATAATTTCTTTAAATATTCAAGCTCTGCTTAATAAATATTCGTTCTCCACCACATTTCTAAGGTTTGTTTACATAAAACTACTAGCTTGGACAGGTTCCAAATTTATCCGTTAGGGCGCTGGCATCTTCGCAGAAGTTCCCAATTAAAAGTTTGTTTCCATTTCAGCTTTACATTTTCGTAAATGAACTAAATTTTTAGTCATTTACTGTTGAAATTTAAATGAAAGACTATTTTCCATCCTACAAAAATTCGAAAACCCAATCGTCTGCTTGTATACGTAACTTCAAGACAAGTTTTAGGTACTAGGTAGTTTCAAATTAAATTATATGCCCTGTTCTTCATATAAAATGATAAAATTTGCCTTGATCCTTGTTAGTTTCCAAAGTTTCTGCTAGTAAAATATTTAATATAATCTCCGAATTTGTAGATGTTTTTCAGTGTTGAAATCGGTTCCTTTTTCACTCAGAATCGGGGAGTTGCGATGCTGATTTCTCAGTATAGCGGGAAAGAGCCACACGCCATATTCTTCGAATTCAAAACTAGTTCGTGAAATTCTAAAGCATAGTTCGATTAAGCTCAAATATTTCATAACTCGACTTTATTTTTTTTTTCATATTTTGCAAAAATTTCCTTTTCAAGTTTCGACACTGAGCGCCAGCTATGATTCAAAAGCCGAGACAGAGATACTAGTAGGAGTTTAAAGTTGTCTATATTTTTTTGAATCGGATTATACGTACATTGTATAACATTGTCTTTATACAATGATACGTACTTTGACGATTTGTAGTTAGATCTAATGTACTGTTTCATCGGTAGATATAATTGAAAGTAGTTATATCTCCGTGTTCGTGTAGATCGTCCAGCACACCAAACCAAGGTTATTTCAATTTTGGTGTTTGTTTGTTTTAGGAATATATGATAAGAGATTACAGGTGCCACTCAAAACAATTAAATGTAGCTTTATCGCATCATAATTTACTAATTTCTATTTTTTTCTAGATTAGTATCACAAAAAATTTATGGTAAAGATATAAATACTTGTCTTCATTTGATACAATGAAAAGCATTTCCTGTTTTGATGATTGCTTGTTTATTTATTGTACATTTAGGTTGAAAACAGTTCAATGTACTAACAAATCAACAACTTATTATAAAAGTAGATAAGTTGATTTACATTCGACATTGTTCTAATTGAACTTTTTAACTAGAACTAACCCTACTTTCTTGTTGAAGTAGTTATTTAATTGCAATGTAATAATTTCAGAGTTCTATGAAACGAAAAATGTCTCGACCTACTAGTAGAGCTCAGGCGAGGAATAACCATTCCAAAAAAGTAGACTGTAGTAGTTTGAAATAAGGCCATTGTGTGATTAACTTCGTGTTGTAGATATCTCTCAAAGAAATAATGGCCATGAAGAAGAAACAATTAATAGAAGGTGGTCTGACCATACCCAACGGTGTAGCACCAGATCCATATGAAATATGTTATAAGTATTTAGAAGATTTCAGAAGAGCTACATTAGTTGGAACTGAAACTGAAGTCATGGGTGATCATAGAAATGACTGGGATGAAAAACACCCAGAAAGTGCAGCTCGCTTGTACGAAGTTATTAATAGGTAATTTCCATCAATACAACATTGAGTTGACTTTTCAGCAATTGTTCATATTTTTTATTTACATTTCAGGGCAGCTACATTATGTTTGCTGACAAGATGTGATGTTCTTCCACTTGACAACAATTGTTCATCTTCTGATGTACAACTGATACATTCCAGTTACTTATTTGAAACTTTAAAGCGTATATCTAAAATAAGAAAAACTGATGAACGTGAACAAGAGGCAACAAAATATGATGGTGTCTACTTTTCAAGGGTAAATTGACTTATTCGCTTAAGCGTGAAGTTCCAAAATACCTCTCTTGTTGAATGTTGGAAAAGTATTGTTAAATGTTAAATTGTTATCCAAAATCTTTTCATTCAGGACACTTTCAAGGCGGCAATGAGGGCATTGACTTGGACAATCAATGTAACAAAGCAAGTAATGTTAAACAAATATCATAATGGTTTTGCAATTGTTCGTCCCCCAGGACACCATGCACGACATGATGCCTTTGAGGGATATTGTTTCTTCAATAATGTGGCAATAGCAGCTCAGAAATGCTTGAAGCAAAAGCTGTGTAAAAAAATAATGATTGTGGATTTTGATGTACATCATGGAGATGGTACCCAAGAAGCGTTTTACCAAAGAAAAGAGTGAGTATAAAACTACATTATTTGTAAGTAATTCAGGACGCATTTAGTTCAGCAAATTTGCATCGCTCCAGGAGTTGCACAATAAACTATTGAGGCTTTTTGATGTGGAAACTTTTCAGTGTTAATTCATGAAATGTTTTGTAGCGTCCTCTATTTCTCTATGCATCGTTATGAGAATGGTTTATTTTGGCCAAACCTTAGAGAGAGTAATTTTGATTTCATTGGAAAAGACGAAGGAAAGGGTTACAATATAAATGTTCCCATAAATAAAATAGGTGCAAGGGATACAGATTATCTGGCCATTATTTTCAATCTTCTTCTGCCAGTTGCGTATGAGGTAAACTTCATTCAACTCTCAAAGTAATCAATATTTTGATTGAATTGTGTTTCAGTTCCACCCTGATTTGATTATGATATCTGCTGGTTATGATGCAGCTATTGGTTGTCCAGAGGTGAGTTATTTATATCTATTATGATGCTTTTGAAATCTTCAAATTCAACAATCCGGTATCTCGAATTTTTCTGGTCTACTCAATTTTACCTATTGCATTTATTAGTCGCTTCCTAAATTCTTCGCACATTCACGATACGCTGAGGATCCTGAACTAATTTTAGATAGATAGATAGATAACAATCTTTATTTCAAAGCATGTACAGCACAACTACATTTATGCTACACACACAACTAAATAGTGTCAACAAAAACTATAACTAAAAATACTTCCCACCCCTACTGAACATCAAAATACTCTAGTAGAGAGTAGGGTTCTAATTTAATGAGCATTTCTTTCACCTTCTTTTTAAATAAATTAAAATTATTAATTCTCTTGAATTCATTAGGTAACCTATTATATACTTTAATACACATATATGATGGATGTTTTTCGGTTAGTGTCAACCTATGCTTAGGGTAATTGAAATCTAGAGTTCTCGTCTCATATTTATGGTCTGATATATGCATTGAAAAACTGGCCTTGTTTCTGAAGAAATAAATTAGGCATTCATACAAATAAATACCATAAACTGTCAAGATACCATTTTTTTTAAACACGCCTCTACATGAATCTAGAACTCCTAATTTTGACAATAATCTTAAAATTCTTTTTTGTATGACAAATAATTTTTGCACCTCTGAACTAGAACCCCAGCATATAATATCATATCTTAACACTGACTCAAAGTTTGCGTAATATACTATTTTCAAAGTCTTATAATCTAAATAATTTGACAATAAACTAAAGCCATATCCTATTTTACAGAGCTTTCCTGATAAATAATCAATATGACAAGACCACTTTAAGTATTGATCTATGTAAACTCCCAAAAATTTTGTTGACTCTTCAAGTTTAATATTTAATCCATCGATTTGAACATTTTCTTTTTTACTTTTAACAGATCGCTGGGTGCTGAATAAAATTACTTTAGTTTTTTCATCATTAATCTTCAACTTGTTAGCTGTGAACCAAGCTTTTAACTGCTTGAAAGCTAATTCCGTTCTACCTTCCAGGTATTTAAACTCTCTATCCCCTAGAATGACATTAGTATCATCTGCAAAACATGTTATTGCATCGAAATAATCCCTCTCCAATTTACACAGATCATTAATGAAAATAATGAACATAACAGGGCCCAGTACACTTCCCTGTGGTATACCAAAATTCGATTCTGCAAACTCAGATTTATAATCTTTCCCGTTGTTAGTGATACAAACACTTTGATGGCGACCTGAAAGATATGAATCAATCCAGTCTTTTACACAACCCCTCAGACCTATTTTTTCTAATTTCACTGAAAGAAACTGTCTAAAAAGGCAATCATATGCACTAGTTAAGTCTAAGAATATTCCTAGTCCTAGTTTATCTTCTTCAAGTATTTTCACTCTAACTTCAGTAAATTGATATAGTGCTGACCGGGTCGACCTACCTCCCAAGTATCCATGTTGTGAACTATTAAAGAAATTACATTCATTTAAAAACATGAGTAGTCTATCACAAAAAGCATGTTCAAATATTTTTGAAAAATTTGATAACAAACTTATTGGCCTATAACTGTCCATCGAAGTCACTTCTCCCTTCTTATATAACGGTTTAATTAAAGCAAACTTTAGTCTACTAGGAAATACTCCATATTTGAAGGAATTATTTATAATGTACGATAAAATATGTTCAATTTCATCAATGCATAATTTTATTACACCATCTACGCCACTGGAAAATTTAGTTTTAATTTTCGTAATTATTTTTACTATTTAATTTTCCCTGTAGTTCTACAATTCCATAATATTCAATATTTTTTTATACAGGGTCAAATGCTTCTTACTCCTGGTTTTTATTCCCATATCGTTCAACTTATTGCTGGAGTTGCTGATGGACATATAGTGATGGTTCTAGAAGGAGGCTATTTTATTCCTTCTCTAAGTGAAAGTGCAGCTATGTCCATCAAAGGGCTACTGAATGACCCTTGTCCTTTACTTGAAGAAACTGGATACGTTCAACAAAATATCGTTGAGACTATCAATAATTGTAAAGGAGTACTTTATAATCATTGGAATTGTTTCTCTTATGTGCAAAGATTTGAATATATATCGGACTATAAGTTGAATACACACGAGGAACATATTGTGGCTGTTAAATATTTTGGAGAAGTTGAAAAACCTCCTTTTACAACTAGAGACTATTATCCAGAGCATAGCCAGCTAGCCGAAGATGATTTTACTTCTTTCATCATGAGATTTCGGAGTAATGAAGGTAAGCTTTAGCCGTGCAAATTTATGTTAGTGCTCTGTATGCAGTGTGTAATTTTTTGGTGATTTTTTGCCTGTTATGATGGCATCAATTTTCAAGTAGGACCATAGAATAAAACATATATAAAAAAATTTTCAGATAATTATAAGTCTTACCAGGGAACTGGCTTTGCATTTGAGCCTGTAATGTTGCTTCATGCCCCAGATAAGAAACATCATTCTTTTGAGGATCCTTCCAGATTGATTAGAATATTGGAACTCATGGAAGAATCCGGATTAACTAAACGGTGTACAGAATTAAAGGTAAATATATATTCAGTGGCTTCCAACCATTTTTTTTCCAATGCTTAATTTGTACATATAAAAAATAATTCATGATCGAATTCAATTCTTTACAAACTTTTCACTGAAGTAAAAAACTGCGAATCATTCAACTGGTACTAGTGAAGCGCGTGAACATTTTTGATACTCCGTGAGTGCTTTTATAATGTTTTCTTTCTTTTAGATGTCCAAAGATCGAGATGATTATGATTATTGTTTGAGAGTTCACGAAAAAGATTTCATGGACAAGTTAATGTCTAATTCTCTCAAACCATTTCAAGATCTGTATGTCAACAAACATACTGCCAAAGCAGCGAAAACTTCGGTTAGTGTATTACTAACAATAGTTGATGCCGTTATTACTGAAAAAGTAACAAATGCAGCTGCTTTGATTCGTCCACCTGGACATCATGCTACTGTCGATAAAGCTCAAGGCTTCTGTTTTCTTAATAATGTTGCCATCGCTGCAAAATACGCAAGAGAAAAATATAATGTTCCAAGGTAAGATAAAGGAATGAAGCTTCAATTAACTAATATTGGTCAGCCTATTGTTATCTTTTTTGTCTCAATCATTAAAAGAATAGTTCGTAATTTGATACATTATCCTATGAGCTTAATATCACAGACCAACAAGACAAATCACTTCATCGTTTGCGGGAATCGCGTCTCTCCGACCTTGAGAAATATAACAGACATAACCACACTTTCTTCTTCCTCGAAACAGCTGTCAAATTGAATACTTGATTTTGGAATATCTAAAATCGAAATGTAAGAACGGATTTGTCGGGATTCAGGAATCACAAAATCAAAATCAGACTAAGATTTTTCGATGAAACCATTTGAAAAGCAAATTTCCAATACCAAAGCGAGTGTTTTGTCACATCTAAAACTCCTGTAGAAGAACTCGGTTGGAGTAAATGAAAATTTTGGAAAAATGTTATGGAAAACCCGTTTACCTTAATCAGAGAGTCTTTGTAGTTGCACAACAAATGAGATTCATTTCAATATAAAATCAAACTATGAATAGACCAACTTTGTTCGATTCCAATCCTTGTGTTTGTGCAATCATATACAATTTTATTAGACATCCCATCGTTTTAATTGAATAATGGAGGTTGTAATGCTTTTACTTCAGTTGCGATTCCTTTATATTATATAAAATGAACATTATGAATGAGTCCACCTAAGTTCGATTCCAATTCTTATCGTATAATTAAAACATATAATGAGGACTGTCATCATAAAATAGAACCTCAAAGATGACTAAACAATTGATTTGGTTGTAAAAAACTGTTTGAATTATATTCTAAAATGGAACAGTTACGAAATTATTCGTCAATAAATAGGATGAAAAATTCATTTCAGTTTGTTTACATGTTTATAACCTCTTCAAGCGAGTCCGAAAACGGCGAGAGTGACGTAATCCTATTCCTGCAATCTGATTGGCACCCCAAACGCCTACTAAAATTCTGATTAGCTCGATTCAGGGTCATATCTGCGTTGACATAGATTTCCTAAGTAAATGACGCGAGTGGTTCATCTGGTTGATCTGTGTTAATATCATCAATTTCTTGCCAAAAATACATTCTCATATTTTTTTCATGTTTCAGAATACTCATAGTTGACTTCGATATTCATCATGGCAATGGTACTCAGGACATATTTTACAATTCTAGTGAGGTATTGTACATCAGTATTCATAGATATGATAATGGTAACTTCTACCCCTACAAAGTATCAGCTGGAGCTAGATTTGTTGGTCACGGACCAGGTGAAGGTTTCAATGTTAACATTCCATTCAACAGTGTAAGTTAAAATCTTGAAAGAATAAAAATAATCACAGTGTTCAGAAAATACAGAGAACGAAAAAAAAATAGTTGGTAATATTTTGAAAAACTGGTTTAAATTGCTTTGTAAGGGTTATTACATCCACAATGTTGATATTTAACTGAAAGGCCAACATTGTGTTGATGTATACCACATATTTGTAACATTTCGACATTTTCTTGTCTAAAACGCATTCAACTGTCTTGGCCTCTTTGATGACGTTACAGTCTGTAAAAGAAATATCCGTGAGGTTTCTGTGTTCTGGAAAAACTGTAAACATTATTTGAAAAATTTTATGTGTACCATTTCGATTTGAATTACCTTCTGCTCATTTAAAAAGCATGCAAGAGTTTAGTCCAGCAGTTGTGAAAACTTTATTATGAAATTTTCGGTAAACCCGCAAGATTTCCCGTCGCCGAGATATTGAAAAGATATTTACATCATTATACGCAGTGTGTTTTTCTGAATAAAAAATGTGAAATCGAACATAGGCGGTCTCCCTTATTTTGGAAGATATAGGCCCCCAAATTTCCGAAATGATTCTTTTTCAGGTCTCTTTTCCACCATAAAAACGATCTCTCACTTCATCTGTATAGTTCACAAACCACCTTTGAACCTTCAACCAACAATAAGCAACACTTTTTTTCAAGAATAATCAATATTTAATGAAAAAACAATGGAATTACTGGACAACCACTTAACCTCTATTCCTTCTGATTTCGACTCAGTCTAAAAGTGAAGTTTGGCAATGGCGCGAATTCCATCGGTCGGAATCGTGCCATCGTGCGTTTTCGTGAATGAGATTATTGCTTGCGAGAAAAATGAAATATGTTCTTAGTTCTTACTGTGCACTTACTCTAAATCTTCCGATGGGAGAATTCGTTTCTAATGAAATCCACAAGGTTGAAACACATATTAATAGAATGGGAATACACCCTGATATATATTTCAACGTACATTTTTTTCATATGTGATAGGTCGCGCCCTTCCCAGATTTCCAATGAAATCGAGGTTATTATATAACCCATTTTATTGGAATACCCTGAATCTCATTCTAAACTGGGACCATCTCGAAGACGACAAAAAACGAAGTAGATAAAAACCTCCCTATTTTGAAGGGGAAAGAAAGTTCAAACGAAAATATTGAGAGTGAAACCTTAAACAAATATTCTCAATGATTTTGTTTTGATTTTAGAATAACCACCTCTTCTTCAGTGACAGAAGCATTTTCCTTACAATCATATCCTTCAACTGCCCATCATTTCATATTTCCCGCCAGCAACTACTCTTCGGTCATAATACGTTGGTCAGCGATGAAAAGACGCTGTTGCCAAGCTCCGCTTTAACATTGAGAAGGATTTCGTAGAAATATAGGTTAGGTGGTTGTCTAATATTTTCACTTTTCTTCCTTTAAATAATGAATATTCTTGAAATAAAGTGTCGCTTTTCGTTGGTTGAAGGTTCAAAGATTATTTATGAACTAGATTTGAGATGTGAGAGATCCTTTTTATGGCGGAAAAAAGGATCTGAAAGTGCAACAATTTGGAACTTTGGGGGCCCATATCTTCCAAACAAAGAGAGACCGCTTATGTTGGCCTTCATATTTTTGGTTCAGGAACTCACACTGCTTACAATGGTGTGAATATCTTACTTATAGCTTCGCGACGGGAAATCTTGCGGGTTTACCAAATTTTCAAAGTAGATAAACTTCGATGATCTTCTCTTTTAGGATTCCATGGGTAATAACGAGTACTTAGCAGCATTCCTGAATATAATTCTTCCCATAGGATATGCATTCAAGCCGGAATTGGTTATAGTTTCTGCAGGATTCGATGCCGGAATCAACGATCCACTGGGTGGATATAACGTTACCCCAGAAATGTATGGACAGTTTATTTACCTCCTCAAACCCCTAGCTAATGGAAAAATTATAGTAGCTTTAGAAGGTGGATATAACGTAAATACCACAGGTTATGGTATGATGATGTGTATTAAAGCTTTAAGAGGGGAGTCTGTTCCTATTCCGATTGATCTTTTCGATAAACCAATCAACAAACATGCTGCGCAGACTATTAGAGAAGTTATTGCTATTCAACAGCAATACTGGCAGAGTCTGAATGTGATGAAGCGTATATCTGATCAAACATTTCTTTGCAGATACGATAAAGAATTCAAAGAGGAAATGTACAATTTGAACAAGTTCGAAATGGCTAATACTGAATGTTAGTTGTTGATTTGAAGTTTTTATTTATTTGAATTTTTACTCAAGAAGAATGGGCAAATTAAACTTGCCAGTTCGAGAAATTGCAGATATGCGCCAAGTAATTCTTTATTAGCTGTCCTTATATTTAATTTATTGTGTGCAATAAGAAAATTGCAATTTCTCCGACTGGATAGCTGCCTTGAAACAAGTACAATGTTCTCTCAACCTCTGTTTCAATTTTATTTATATAGCCTATATTTGCGTTTAGTATTGATTTTCCTAGTCTTCTTTTTTTATTTTAATTTATTTAACCTGAAAATATACATTCCTTAGAATTTTTTATTTGCATTTCAAATTGTATTAGTAAAAAGTGCCTTACCTCGCTCTAACGCTTTTTAAAACTCATAGAATTTCTTTCAATAATGACAATATATGGAAAAGTTCAAGAAATTGCTCAAATTAAACTAATATTTTAAATAAATATTTTGAAATGCAATATTTTTTACTAGTCGAAGAGCATTGATGCCAATTATTCAAAGGCAACATTGAGCTCTTCAATAATTGAAGGCTGTTCAGAAAAATAGCTTATGATTAATCGAAATTACTTGTATTATTTTTGTTTCCTTCTTACCTAGTCTTGTCTATATCTTGTTCTAAATGTGTTGTTCACGAATAAACATTTTTTTTATTCAATACACCCTATCTTCAACCCAGAATCGATAAGAAATCAAGAACGGGACTAAATAAACAAAGTTGGGAATATTCATGGTGAAAATTAAAAAGAATGTAACATTCGATGTTAACAAAATATGCTTTGGCAGGTTTTTTCCTATGGTTGAATATTAACGAAAATGTGTAACCTAGGAAGTGTATGAAATGAACTAAATGTTATTTGAATGTTCTAGGAACAGCGTGCTATAGTTCTATTTAAATGTCGGTAATTTTCATATTTTGAGCTGAAAATTGTTTCAAACCATTAGATTGGATTCACTGATAACGACTTAAAACATTCAGAGTGGGTTGCATATCAAAATGCGACGATTGACTTCGTTAATGGGCCCAAATCAGTTTCACAGTTATTAATTAGAAATGTTGTTGTTTCCTTGATATTTCAGAAACTACTGAACCGATCGAATTGAAAGTTTGTTGTTAGTTTTAGCATGATAACGCGCAACTTCCTGCAAAAGTTCGTTGGAATCGTAGATAATGATCCAATCATGATGAAACTTAGTAAGTAGTTTTGGATGCTGATTTTCAACTCTGCGGCGTTCATGTCTTCAAAACAATTCGAAAAAAAATTCAGATTTTTTTTCAAATTTTTTAGATATTCCGACATATCATTCTACATATTATCCCCACGAAATTACGCTAAGACCTCCAAGCTGTCATTTTTTTTTCAGTTCGATCGTATCTATCTAGGTTTCTGGTAAAGTATAGTTTTGAATGGGTATATCTGCGGAATCACAGGATTTTACCGTTTCTCAAACTAGGCTGCGCAAACGCTGCTGACTAGATTCCTCTTCTAGAATTTTATATTGTTGGCGTTTGTCTTATTCATACCCTCCGATTTGCCCATTTAGTGTTTATCCTGGCGCATTTCTAATGGGAGTTTTTCCTCAATTTGGGTTATTACTGGAAATGCAAATTTGAACATAATTATTATGGGTTTGATTCATCATTTTCCCAAATCACCTTCAGAAAGTATTGAAATTCAGGTTTCAAAATTGGAGTTTGGGATTTGTCAGGCATGCACAAAGTGACAACGGTGTTTAGTAGAATAGCTTTTTCTGCTATAGAATAATGAAATATTTATTCCTATTCTGTGGTACACACGTGTTCTTTGTCAATATAACCAAACAATTTTCGTTTGCGATTTGTCATTTTTATGACAGTCTGTGCTCTTCTTTTTCTATTCCTTGGTCGTTGTCTTCTACTCTAACCAGATCGACGTATAGCTATCTCTGTTTTCCTAAGCAAAGTAACACATTTGACGTCCTTTTCTTTTCGAGAAAGCTGAATTCGACGTTGCCATATCGTGCACTCATGACAAATCCCTTTAAATGCAAATCCCATTTTTATTTTTCAGTTTTAGGTGATCAAACATTTTTTCAAAAATATAATATTGAAATTTTATGTTTGAAATGTGATGTTCTGAAGGTTTTTCATGAAAATTACTGCATTTTCGTTTAAAGGAAAAACCCCCATTGGAGACCACATTTTCTATGAAAGATTGGTTCCTAATGGAGAATTAATTGTAGCACTTCAATATCGGACTTCAGGCCGACCTTAAACACAAGTACTTGTGGAAAAAAATCTAGTAAACACTGCCGTGAAGGCAGCAGCATATGCGCGCATGTTCAAATTCGTTGCCGAAGCGGTCATCTACACAACATGCGCGCAAAAGCTTCACGGTATATCTGCGGAATCATTGGGTGGATTTTACCCATTCACGAATTCATGAATTGAAATCCTTTCGAAATCACGAATGTTATCGGCAAGTCTGGTGTGGAAATATAGGTTTTCAAGGTCGCTGAATATGACTAAGACATTATCTAATCGATAACTCCTACTGTTTAGATTTTCATCTGTCAAATGGGAAATTTCCAAAATATGAAATTTCGAAATCATTTATTTTCCCTCTTAACTGACGGAATCGATTCGGGAATGCCGATTCGAATCAAGCAGTCAGCCTAACGGCCGACTGCGTAAACACAATAACTTCCGAAAGAAACAACTTAGAAACTCGATATTTGTAGAGAAGGTTTGGACCTTAATTACGAAGGCCGAATTCGTGAATGGGTAAAATCCACTCAATGATTCCGTAGATATACCCAATCAAAATTTTATTTTTCCAATAATACAGATCAGATCGAATTGAAATCCAGTACTTCATCGAAAATAACAGTTCGAAGTTTCATACAGAATTTAATGAGGATGATATGATGAGAAAATCAGAAATTTTTTTTTTCAAATTGTTCTAATAACACGATTATCACGAAATTTTGCATAAAGTTGTCTTTCAGCATCTTAAAACTAGCTGTGAAGTTTAATCGGGACTGAATCAGTATTTCTCGAGTAATACCGAAAAAATCAACGATATCGAGAAGAAAACCTCGAAATTTGACATATTTTTTCCCGATATCTCCAAAACTTATGATTGTATCGAACTGAAATTTGGTACACTGCTGTGAAATGAAAAGGTCAAAGTGTGAGTAAAATTTTTTTTGGATATGATGAATGGTTTCCGAAAAAAAATTTCGAAAAATTTTTTTTTTCAAATTACTGACAATATGATCCTGACGAAATTTAGCTCAAAGTTGCGCGTCGTTGTACTCCACTCAACTGCCAAGTTCGAATCCAATTGCTCAAGTAGTTTCTGAAATAAAAAATAAATAACTTCAAAAGCCTATAACTCGGAAACTATTCGATCGATTTAAACCATTAACGAACTCAACCGCGGCATTCTGATGCGCAACCTATCCTGAAAGTTTCAAGTAGCTAGCTTGCTTCTGTCGACAGTTATCGTGTCTACGGACGGCCGGCCGGACAGAATCAATTTTGACACCGGATTCGTCATCAGTGAGTCCAACCTAGTCGATTGAGACCATTTTCGGCTCAATCATCCAAAATTACAGACATTTGGACAAAACGATAGCACGCTGTTCCCCTAGAACACGCGCGCAAAAAGTTATTTTGGAATGAAAAGTGAGTTCTAGAAATCTCAATAAAGAATGAACTTCGAATTATTTCAATCTATTAAATAAAAGACAAATTATCAAAAGATATTCTTCATCTAAGTATTTACAGCAGGTTGTCATTTACAATGTTGATAGGCCTTCACATTCTAACAATGTTGGCAAAACACAGCCGCCTCTTAACTCTTTGCAGTCTTCAAATAAAATAATTCTACAATAACATATCTTCATACCACAAAGAGTTAATATAGTCTTCTTTTAAAATTAAATATATTTATTATTTAAAAAAGTTTTTTGGTAATCAAATGCACATGGGGTAGAAGAAGTGAGAAAGAAATCACTTGTGAATTACCACTGATGATAATACACTTGATTCACCAATCAAAATAATTAACTTTCGTTAATTATATCAGGATGAATTCGAAACATTACCCATGCTTCAAAATGTTGATTCTCACGAAATAATTAAGTATTTTCATTAATAAATAAATGTTTGATGTCAGAGAAATGACCGATAAAAAATTCAATGCAATTTACATATTTTTACAATTATCACTTATGCAAAATTCTTCAAGAACACCTTTATGACATATGCTGAAGAAAATCATTTTGAAATCTGAGAAACAACGAAAATAACTTACAAAAAATCAACTGAACAAAAAAAAATAATAACATCATACCATCGATAACCTTAGGTACAATAAATGAGGTAAACCATTTCCTTGATAACAAGAAAACGAACCGAATTAGTGATAAAAACTCCAAAAAAATCCACCAGATCTGCTCAGACAACGAAATAACATTTAACTTGTGTCTTTGTACAAACATCCACTGAAAAAATTCATTGTTGACGCCGATCATATTCTCTTCGATAGTCTCTCTCCGAAGGTCTCCATTCCCCTGGAGAGTATCTACTATCCCTGGGGAACTGAGGCTCTGGAGGGTACATCGGAGGACCAAAATTACTGGGGAAATGGGGGTACATTGGTCTTCCAGGTGTACCGTAAGACGGCATGCTCTCACGACTTCTAGGATATTGTCTCCATTCTTCGCTAGACCTGAAACACAAAAAGTCCTTGAAACCCGAAGAAAAGATCTTATCACATGAAAATTCGAAGATTAGGTTAGAAGCTGGGTAAATTCTACCATTCGAAATATTATTTCCCATATTTTCCGATAAATTCACGAATTTATTAATTTTACACTCCGGATATTAGATGTAGAGATGGGCAACTCGAGCTATCCAGCTCGAGTTACGCTATGGACGATTCAGCTCGAGTTGCTTTTGAATGAACTCGAGTCAACTCGAAAGCAATTCAGATCTAGAGTTCAGCACCCGACTCGATGCGTAGAAATCACGATTTCGTGAATCGTTTGTGCCTCCCGTCGTCGATGTCGATCGATACAGCTCGAGTTGGTTAGCAGATCGGCAGTCGCAGTCGGCAATAGTTCGATCTGCTCGATTAAGATTTATTTCGTCATTTTGTGTTTCAGTTCAGTCGGGATCGATCTCAACAGGGTGTTGGTCTATTACGGATGAATTAAAATTGACTGCCTATAAACGAAAATATATTCATGTTGTGAAGGGAGTGATTTAAGACTAGAATTGGATTGATTGAACTCTATTCATTTATTTATTGACAATGGCCCCATTTTCGTTATAAATATTATATTACAGTCATTTTTGTGAAGTATGATTTTTTAAAACTTTTTTCACGATATATCCGTTGTTTATTGAAGTTGGGCACTAACATTTGAACCCTAAATTTTCAATTGAATTATTCCTCATATAAGAGTAAAATGTGATTCAATACATGATATGTGAGTCAGCTGTTAGCGAGACTCATAAAAATTCCAACTTCCGAGTCCCGATTCTACAATTCTTTCCAATTTCTATTCCTACTCACTCCAAGTAGATCGACATCGGGGCATCGAGGCTCGAGCCGGCGAACGAATCAGTGTCGAGGCCCGACTCGAGGGGACCCAACTCGACTCGATTCGAAGGCGAATCGCTGGCGCGGAAGCATAAACACCGAGTCGAGTCAGCTCGAGTTGCAACTCGAGTTGGCCATCTATTCAACTCGAGTGGATCGAGTTGAGAAATAGACGACTCGTCCCATCACTAATTAGATGGCAATCCGTCATGTTAATATTTCACAACTGCAAACCAAGATTGTTATTGGGAACTTCTGCGAAGATGCCAGCGCCCTAACGGATAAATTTGAAAGCTGTCCAAGCTAGTAGTTTTATGTAAACACACCTTAGAAATGTGGTGGAGAACGAATATTCATTAAGCAGAGCTTAAATATTTGAAGAAATTATTATAATTTTGTGTAAGATTTCTTGAGAATCACGATATAAAATCGAACTTTAAATCGTTCCTGGAGGATGATTTCGGTGTTATTTTAGTGTATGTTGCTTGGTGGATCAAAATGAACCAATATCTAAGTTTATTTGAATTTCTGGAAAAATAGGCACCTCAATAAGTAATTTAAGGTCTCTTATTTATGTGAAGAAGTGCTGAATGAAGGCTATATTATGTGGTAAATCTAGAATCAGTCCAAATGATATGACTTGTTCTTTGTTTACAAACGAGTGAATCAATAAAATGAAAACAGATTTTCTGCTGTAGTTTTTTTGCATCGTATTCCTATAGAAAAGGAAACAGATAGACATATAATTGATTTCATTATCATATTACAGCAGCTCAAGATACACATACAAAATGAAAAATGTCACAGCTGGTTCAACCTACCTATATATAGAAATGAAAAGTATTAATGTATTTATATGAACAGCTTCAGGTATTATCAACTCTAACAGTATATCTAGTTTCTATCAGGTTTTCAACCTCCATCTTTTAGAATATGATTTTGTGTATGTGAATTAGGTAGCTGCAGAAGTGCTCGGTGGTTTCTCTGCAGCAATTTTCTTCAAAATTCTCTTATTTTCAATTACACCTGAGAACATCATGACATGAAGTTGTTTCGAAATGAATACATTGTAGGTAATTTACCTTTATGAAAATAAACATCTTCAGAGAAATGCAGTGAACATACTTTCATGTATTTCGTGACCTGTTTTCCAATCTTCAATTTCTAAAGCTAGGCCATTCTTCTATCATTGAGTTCCCTGCCAAATGCTGTTTCCAAATTAACTTTAATTTCATTTGGCATTGGAAAAAATGAAAACTAGAGGCACTAGATGATCCTTTCTTCTTTGACCATGAATAACATTGAGTTGAGACACACAACAATAGTTATTTCGGGAGGATGCCATTTCGAATTAATACAATCGAAAATTTCAATCGGAAGGAAAGGAATCGATTGATGAATATTACAAACACTTTCGGTATACCAACATTTCAACTCGGAGAACAACACAAAAGCTCGAAAATGAACTCCAAAAGTAAGCAAATTACGTTAGAATAACAGGCACGTCGAAAAACTACTAGCTTGGAAGTGTTCGAATTTCTATCGCCAGAGGGCGTATCGCTTAGCAGTAGTTGCGAATTGAGAGAACGAAATTACTCGAAAACTTTTGGGTGGATTTAGTCCATTTACGAACTCAATCAAGATATTAAGGCTTCAACCCTATTCTAACAATTTTAAGACACCCTTGTTGCCTAGAAAAAGCGAACCTACCTTTTATCACCTCGATATTCCCTATCCCTGTGATAACCTGCTCTCTGGTAATCGAATCTATCCCTCTTATGTTCACCGGAAAATCTCCCTTCTCTTCCTTGTCCACTACCACTGCCACCGCTCCATCGTTCGTGATCAGGAGGATAATTTGTCCTATCACTTTGTTCGTGTCTGTATCCTGATTTTGAGGCAGAAGATGGGGAACCACTGGGTTTTCTGCTGAAGCGCAGGGAATCTTCATCGTGTTTGCCACTGCTGTCTGTATCTCGTGCTTTCTTCTTTTCTTTCTTATCCTTCTTCTCACCATGATGCTTTTTACTGACCCTCTCTTCTTTATCACTGTCTTCATCTATCTTTCGTTTAGAAGATTCTTTCTCTTCCTTAGCTTCGGTTTTTCTTTCCTTAGAGGTACTTGCCTCCTAAAAAAGAAAAATATTTATTACTTGTTCAACCAAACTTATAATTTTACAAGTTTGTATCCTCGCCATGAAACCAATTGAATTTAAAAAAAAGGTAAACCCGCAAGATTTCCCGTCGCCGAGATATTAAAAAGATATTTAAATCATTGTACACAGTGTGCTTTTCTGAATAAAAAATGTGAAATCGAACATAGGCGGTCTCCCTTAATTTGGAAGATATGGGCCCCCAAAGTTCCAAAATGAGTCGTTTTCAGGTCCCTATTTCTACCATAAAAACGATCTCTCACTTCATCTGTATAGTTCACAAACCACCTTTGAACCTTAAACCAACAATAAACAACACTTTTTTCAAGAATAATCAATATTTAATGAAAAAACAATGGAATTACTGGACAACCACTTAACCTCTATTCCTTCTGATTTCGACTCAGACTAAAAGTGAAGTTTGGCAATGGCGCGAATTTCATCGGTCGGAATCGTGCGTATTCGTGAATGAGATTATTGCTGGCGGGAAAAATGAAATATGTTCTTAGTTCTTACTGTTTACTGCGATACTCTAAATCTTCCAATAGGAGAATTCGTTTCTAATGAAATCTACAAGGTTGAAACACATAGTAATAGAATGAGAATACACCCTGATATATATTTCAACGTACATTTTTTTCATATGTGATAGGTCGCGCCCTTCCCAGATTTCCAATTAAATCGAGGTTATTATATAACCCATTTTATTGGAATACCCTGAATCTCATTCTAAACTGGTACCATCTCGAAGACACAACAAACAACGAAGTAGATAACAAACTCCCTATTTTGAAGGGGATAGAAAGGAAGTTCAAACGAAAATATTGAAAGTGAAACCTTAAACAAATATTCTCAATGATTTTATTTTGATGTTGGAATAACCACCTCTTCTTCAGTGACAGAAGCATTTTCCTTACAATCATATCCTTCAACTGTCCATCATTTCATATTTCCCGCCAGCAACTACTCTTCGGTCATAATACGTTGGCCAGCGATGAAAAGACCCTGTTGCCAAGCTCCGCTTTAACATTGAGAAGTATTTCGTAGAAATATAGGTTAAGTTGTTGTCTAATATTTTCACTTTTCTTCCTTTAAATAATGAATATTCTTGAAAGAAAGTGTCTCTATTCGTTGGTTGAAGGTTCAAAGATGATTTATGAACTAGATTTGAGAAGTGAAAGATCATTTTTATGGCAGAAAAAAGGATCTGAAAATGCAACAATTTGGAACTTTGGGGGCCCATATCTTCCAAACAAAAAGAGACCGCCTATGTTGGCCTTCATATTTTTTGTTCAGGAACTCACACTGCTTAAAATGATGTGAATATCTTACTTACAGCTTCGCGACGGGAAATCTTGCGGGTTTACCAAAAAAAATTATGACATACCTCACTTTTAGCTTCAACTTTTTCAGACTTTTGGCAGGCTTTTTTGTACAGCTTGTATAGTTTTTTGGAGTCGTACTCAGTAAATTTCGAAACAAAATGCCACAAATTGCTGAAAGAAAAATTATTATCTTCCTTGTATTTTTATTTATTTAAAAATTTTACCTTCTCCATTCTTTCGCTTTTTCAGGATCATTTTTGTACTCTTTTAAACAAGTATTTATTTGTTCACCTATCTGGAGAAGACATAACCTAGTATTGTTGACTTGTTCAGCCTCTGGTAAAGACTGGTCAGGATTGTCCAAAGCCTTCAGTGCCTTTTTGACTGGTCGCATTTTTTCTTTACACTACAAAAAAATTTCAATTATAAATCAGCGATAAAAGATTAAATTATTCCAAACGAACCTCAGTGAATGTTGCTGGATCTAGTTCACCCATGACAGTTAAGGCTCTAGGTTCATTATTTGCGGTGAAATGCATCGGACCAGCAGCCTTTTTCTCTTTCTTCTCCTTCTTCTTTTTCTTCTCTTTTTCCGGTTTTTCTGTTAAAGAATTATCTTCCTCTTTGATAATCTCCTCTTCCTTTCTTGCACTTTTAATTTTCTTCGAAACAGTTGATGTAACGCTACTGTAGGATGAACTCAGTGCCCTACTAGAATTTTCTTCATTCGAGCTGATGTTGTCTTCTTCGATTATTTCTTTAGTTAGAGCCTTGGTCTCTTTAACTTTTCTTTGTCTTTTAGGTTTTTGTACCCCTTTCTTTTGATCCTGCTGTTTTTTAAGTACTTTTAAGAGATATTCTGCTCTAGTTTGAAGATGTTTGGCTTGTGGCTTTTTATCTTCATTCAACAAAATTTTGTCACCGATACCGAAAGAGGGATCCAATTTGATCTGTTCCCATGAACCCATTCCATATAAATGGATACCCTGGAGAAGTTTTGAATCTTCATTGACACTCCAGTCGACATCGAAGTGAGCCGGTTTTGTTTTGGCTTGTAAAGTCCATCTAGACCTTTCTTGAGGATCAGACGGAAGCACTTCATCTAAGGGTTGAAGTTCTTCTTCACATTGTAACATAGTCTTGGCATTTATGGAAACACCACCCAATTTGAAAGATGGACCTCTGTTTCTTTTCTTTCCTTTACCATCTTCATCGGTTCCCGTACTATTATTTTCTTTTGCTTGTTCGCACATGTATGTACGACATCTCTCATGTAATAATTCGCCAAGTTTTCTCAGTTCAGCAAGTGGTTTTTCTTGTAATTCCGCATCACATGCTACAGCTTCTAAACGTTTCAATGGGGCACTGAACCTTTTATAACTCTTAACGAATCTCCTCACTTCGGCATCGGTAAAGTTTTTTATTTTTTCTTTGGTGGATGTTGGAGGCCGGCCTCGTTTTCTTGGACGATCGTCATCACTATCTTCTTCGCCACTTGATCCAGAACCTTCTTCATCTTTTTTCCTCTTCCTTTTCGCCTTGTTCTCATCTGCGTCACTTTCCGATTGGTTGATTTGCTGTAACGTTTTGCGTGATCTTGGGGGCAGGTAGAGATCTTCCATTTCTTTGGACTTCTCCTCTTCTTCAACCTTTTTTCTCATTTTCTCGGGAATGATTTCATCCCAATCTTTGCTTTCATCATCAGCAGCTGTTGTGATAGGACTAGGTTCAGCATCTTCTTCGAAAGCGGCGAAACTCGCGACTTTAAATGCAGAAAGAAGTTCATCTCCCACCAATGTGGGTGCTTCGTCTCTGGTTTCTGCTCTCCTCAAGATCTCATCGATATCACACTGAAAAGAAAAAAATGTTGACGTTAAATACACAATAAAATTATCCACAAGAAATAATTTTTTTTTGGAAACTACCGACATAACAGCAGTAGAAGTGAATAATGAAATGATTTACTCACGTTTGGTTCCTCTTCATCATCTTCATCTTTGAAAAGCTCCTCAGCTCCGAACTTCAGGATTGCAGTTAGATCTTCCTTATTGAAAGGTGTAGTATTAGCACTTCCACCTTTCTTATCTAGAACTGTGCGTCCAGTCGTATCCATCCGTTGTATAACTAAATGGTCCAATACCATTTTCTGTTTGGCTCTTTCAACAATTTCTTCTTCAACAGATCTTGCAGTTACCAAACGGTAAATGTTAACCTGATTTTTCTGACCGATCCTGTGTGCTCTCGCTTGGGCTTGGAGATCATTTTGAGGATTCCAGTCGGAATCGAATATGATGACGGTATCAGCGGTTGCCAGATTGATACCGAGACCTCCGGCTCTTGTTGACAGTAGAAAGCAGAAATCTGTAGATCCTTCTGCGTTGAAATGATCTAATGCTTGTTTCCTCAATTCACCTTTGATACCACCATCAAGCCTTTGAAACTGAAAATTTATGACGATAAGATTCCCATTTCAAACCTGTTCATGAATGAAGGGAAGTGCCAAATAAACTGATCTAGATAAGTTCACAAAATATTTTCAAAGCGATGTCTGTTGTTCACAAAATATTTAATGTGTTCTTTGTTTTGCTTTAGTTTTGACTAGCTTGGGATGTGGATCTACCTTGCGCCCAGATCTACCTTTCGTTTAGATACGCCTTTTATGTAGTTAAATGATTTTGCACTCGTATGACGTCATCGAAAAATTTTGTGAACACTCGCAAAAAAACGCTCTGTACCCTCGCAAAAAAACGCTCTCTATGACTTGTCAAAACATATGTCAAGGTTACTTCGGAATTATAAACTTTCAGATACATTTTCTAGAGAAACGGAAATAAATATCGTTGAAAGGGGATCGAAAACGAATAAAAGGATATTTAATCTTCAAAAACTTACCAGAAAAAGTAACCTAGCTCGTACACAACGGTAGGATTCCAGTAAGAAAGATCGTTCTGAACCGGCACAAATTATGTTGAAATTTTGGAAAAAACTCAAAGTTGGTGGTAAAACACTTGAAAGGAATCAGTACCAATCTCTAATCGATCCATTTCAATATAATATATCCCATATTACAGTCGATTTCGTCGAATTTAATGTTAAAATTCTTTATAAGGAACTCTCGTTCATAGGATAGATTTATGGAATTTCCTTTGTAATTATCACCAATCGCTCCATTCTTTTGCTTGAAATCGAAGCCCCGTGCTTAGTTTTTGCCATTTCATACAATATTTGCCAGTATTTCGGCGTTTTTCGTTCAAATTTATTCAATTTCTATCTGACAGCACTGACATCGGCTTTCAAACTCGTATGTAAACACAGATCGGACTCGATGGTCTGTCAGAATTTTTCCGAGAAAAAAGAAACGTCACGAAATAAACAAACTTCTTACGAATTTTTAATACATTTCCGTTGGTTTTCTAAGAACGAAAAAGGCCTATATTGGAATACGGTCTTTGTAGTTTCGTTTGTCACCATCGGTCTCGGCCGAAAAGCTTTGCCTTCGGAGGAGATAGTTTTTTCCTGACGGTCTATTTTACGAAATCGGTGAAAATCGTCAAGTTTAGGAATTTTTTTAGGTACCTTGGAATTCTTCGACATTTTCGAAAGTGGTATCGACGGAAAGAGCGTTCTTTCTTCTTCCAGATCGGGAAATCGCCTTCGGCGAGTTCCCTCTCTCGCCACCGCCGAACTGTCAAAGTTTCGAATTTCGTAGTTCGATGATTTTGCTTGTTCGTTTATATAGAATAGTTTTTCAGTTTGAGAATTTTCATTGTTGCTATAACAATAATTTTAGTTGATACACAATAATAAATAAATTGTCGTATACTGGTGAATTTTTAGAAACAGGGACTTATAAAACACGAATGAAATAGCAAGTATACATGAAGGGTAAGATGACCAAAAATGGGCAATTAATCAAAAAAAATCTAATAGTACCTGAAAATGACGAAGTTGCAGGTACTCCCCCAGTATGTCCAACATTCTGACCATCTGCGAAAAGATCAGAACTCTGTGTCCTGTTTCCTTCAATCTTGTCAATAACTTATCAAGCAACACCAACTTTCCTGAGCCACGAAGAAGAGTTTGTAACTGGTCATGCTGCGATAGCTGGTTTTCATATTCTGTTGGTTTGGTTAGTAACGCATGATTGCAACACTTCTTCAGCTCTATCACTATATTCAGGAAAGTGGTGGAGGAACCCTTAACACCTTTTCTCAAAGCGTTATAATTCTTTGTCAATATCCACTTATAATATTGTTTCTGTATAGAGGTCATTTCTACCCTGAGAATTTGTTCAACTTTGGCAGGAAGCGACTTCTCCACATCTTTCTTCACTCTACGCAGGATATATGGTTCCAGTTGGGCATGTAACCTTCCGTAGCCTTTTGTTTCGGTGTTTTCATGTTCCTTTTCAAATTCCTCCCATGTGACGAATTTTTCAGGCATGATGAAATGCAGGAGAGCCCACAGTTCCTTCAAACTGTTCTGTAATGGGGTTCCTGTTATAAGGAGACGATGGTTTGTATCAAATTCAGTTAGAGCCTTATATAATAAGGAATCATCATTTTTAAGACGATGGGCCTCGTCCACAAGCAGAACAGCCCAACTTATGCTGCCCAAAAATGCTTTGTCTTTCAAGACAATCTCGTAAGTAGTGAGTATTGCGTTGAATTTCAAGCGTTTGGATCCTTCGTAGCACCATTCATACTGACGGATCTGAAATAAATTGTTGGTGATATAGGATTCTTATAAGGTCTCAGGATGATAAATAACATAGAAAGGCACGATGCTATGTAAACATCACAACCGCAATGATTCATATTTTTACTAGAATTCATTTTTCTGAAAATTAGAGAGGGATATTTCTTTCCAAATTTTTGTATCGGAGATACAAAGTCAACTTCAACTGACGAAACATTAGAAACCAAGATAATTGCCAGCAGTTAACGTAAATTAGGTTACTATCGGCAACACCGCTCATATCGACGGCCATATACCCTTGTTTTGGTTCGACTGTCAGAAAAGTAAATATAATCACAGTTTCGCGAACTTGCCGTCGCTTCAAAACATTGTATATTCGAATTCCGGCCCATCGATGTTGTATAATTGACCCGTGATTTGGGTGGAAAAAGATAGTATAAGAAACTTAAAAGTAGCATTTTGTATCCCTCAAGATTCTTGTTCGCAGATCCTTAGACAAAAACTACAAAGAGCAATGGTTACCATGCAATCTTGAGAAACAGCCTAATCATTTGTTTCTGGTAGAAATGAGGAAACCGCAAAAGATCCAGATCATGATGAATTGTTACAATGATATAAGTTCATTTAATTCTTACCCTATCTCTAGAATTGACATCTCCTAAGTAAGTCACAAAATTCAATTCTGGTGCCCATTGTTCGAATTCTCTTTGCCAGGATGTCATTGTAGATAACGGAACAACACATAGGAATGGACCATGGAGTTGATGAGTGTTGAATAAATAATACAGGAAACATATGGTCTGCAAAAAATTAAACATATTCAATTGGAACATACAGGTCCATAAAATAAGTTGCTTATTATTCGCAACTACTGCTAAGCGATACGCCCTCTGGTGATAGAAATTCGAACACTTCCAAGCTAGTAGTTTTTCGACGTGCCTGTTATTCTAACGTAATTTGCTTACTTTTGGAGTTCATTTTCGAGCTTTTGTGTTGTTCTCAGAGTTGAAATTTTGGAATACCGAAAGTGTTTATAATATTCATCAATCGATTCCTTTCTTTCCGATTAAAAATTCCGATCGTATTAATTCGAAATGGCATCCTCCCGAAATGACTATTGTTGTGTGCCTCAACTCAATGTTATTCATGGTCAAAGAAGAAAGGATTATCTAGTGCCTCTAGTTTTCATTTTTTCCAAAGCCAAATGAAATTAAAGTTAATTTGGAAACAGCATTTGGCAGGGAACTCAAATATAGAAGAAAGGCCTAGCTTTAGAAATTGAAGATTGGAAAACAGGTCACGAAATACATGAAAGTATGTTCACTGCATTTCTCTGAAGATGTTTATTTTCATAAAGGTAAATTACCTACAATGTATTTATTTCGAAACAACTTCATGTCATGATGTTTTCAGGTGTAAATAAAAATGAGAGAATTTTGAAGGAAAATGCTGCAGTGTAAATACCGAGCACTTCTGCAGGTACCTAATTCACATACTACACAAAATCATATTCTGAAAGAGTGATCTGGTTGAAAATCTGACAAAAACTAGATATACTGTTAGAATTGATAATAGCTGAAGTTATTCATATAAATACATCAATACTTTTCATTTCCTTATATAGGTAGGTTGGACCAGCTGTGACATTTTTCATTTTGTATGTATATCTTGAGCTGCTGTAATATCAAAATGAAATCAATTATATGTCTATCTGTTTCCTTTTCTATAGGAATACGATGCAAAAGAACTAAAGCAGAAAATCTGTTTTCATTTTATTGATTCACTCGTTTGTAAACAAAGAACAAGTCATATCATTTGGACTGATTCTAGATTTACCACATAATATAGCCTGCATTCAGCACTTCTTCACATAAATGAAGTCCTTAAATTACTTATTGAGGTGCCTATTTTTCCAGAAATTCAAGTAAACTTAGATATTGGTTTATTTTGATCCACCAAGCAACATACACTAGAATAACACCGAAATTATCCTCCAGGAACGATTTAAAGTACGATTTTATATCGTGATCCAAACGAAAAATTCCTTCTCAAGAAATCTTACACAAAACTATAATAATTTCTTTAAATATTCTAGCTCTGTTCAATAAATATTCGTTCTCCACAACATTTCTAAGGTTTGTTTCAATGATCTAATAATACATATATATTATTAAATCATTGGTTTGTTTACATAAAACTACTAGCTTGGACAGGTTCCAAATTTATCCGTTAGGGCGCTGGCATCTTCGCAGAAGTTCCCAATAGAAAGAACAGCATTTTACCTGTATAGTTTTACCCAGTCCCATTTCATCGGCAAGAATGACGGAGTTCTCTTTAGTCCAAGCGTGAATCATCCAATTGAGACCATCCATTTGATAATCTCTCAACACCAAAGTCTAAAAACGAACAAAATGTCAGCTTGCTCCCAAGATAAATCAAACTTAACACTAACCTTTTCAGTTCCCATCATATATTCAGGCTGGGATTTGACTTCATGAAACTTTGGTCGGTGTCTTAATACTTTACAATGCCGCGTTGGCGTTCTCTTAGATTGTTCTCTATCTTCAAATTCCTCGATTTTTTTCGGCCACTTTTGCTGTATCAAAGCAGCATCTTCCCATGTTGCATCAGCATAGGGTAAGCTGTGCCATTTTATGTAATAGTCTAAACCACCTTCTGGTTTCTGGGACTTAGCTATTATCCTTTCCACGTCATTGTAACTTTTGTTCAACTCATGATTGAGTTCACTTTGGCATTCGAAATACTCGATGTCTTCAGGTGTGGCATACCTTCTCCAATAAGAAATGTCACCTTCTTTTCTGATAAAGTTCTCTAATTTCTTTAAACCCTTGACCTTTTGTTCTTTTAGTGAATTTTCAGACTCCCAAGTATTGTGTATGTGTGCCCAATCCTTCCATTTTATCAAATATTGCACCTCCAACTCATCTTCCGGCGAAGTATCTGCCCCCTCATTTGGATCACCGTTCTCTTCAATATAATACATTGTAGTGATATTTCCAGTAACTGAAATGATTCAATGTTTAAACATAAAACTATCACTAGAATTGTTTTTTTAAAGGGTTCATATATTCCACAATAATTGAGTATAACATACCTCCTTTTTTTCCTCTTCTCATTCCAAGTATTTTCTCGATTGTTTCTACTTTTTCTTCAACTACAGGCTCCGAAGATTCCTGAGCTGTAGTATCCATTTCTAAATAATCCTCTGAATCTGTTTTTTCTTCACTGTCTTCTTTATAACTAACGTTTGCTGCTTTTCGTCTAGATACAGTTCTTCTAGTATCTTCGTCTGTGTCCATACTGGATTCGTCAGAGCTATACCTTGATCTTCTGGTACTTCTGGTGGCTTTTTTCTTTGGTGCAGATCTCAAACTGCCCAGCTTCTTGCTGGGTGGAGGTATCTCTCGTTCTTCTTCGGAATCGGAAGAACTACCGTCATTATAACTAAATTGCCTAATAACATAATAAGCCAAAATCAGAACGAAGTCGATTGATATGCAGAAGACTCTTTATTTATGAAAATATGTTCGCAACACGAAGAAGAGGTAGGATTGTTTTTGACAAAACTTTGAAGAAACGATCAACTACTACAAGGAGTCAGAATTAGACGCTGAAACTGTACAGTTCTCTTTGTTGATCGTTTGCATTGCTGCAATATTATTGATTACGCTTTTTTCCTCAGAAAGTGCTCCCGTTGAATTGTTTCAATCCTACAAATCTGTGAGGGCGTTATTTATAAATAACAACTTTAATTTAATTTTTGATAGTTTTTTAAATACTGGGAGTGAAAACCTAGAAAACACCTGAAAATAAAGCAAAATCTTCCCAAAATAACCTTTAATCGATAGGTTTAACTTGGTTCAACTTCTTCTTTTGGTGTTGCGAGTCATGTCATTGAGTTGGTAAAATAATATTTGTTGTTTGATTTTAGACTTACCTTTTCGTATTTCTTTTATCTTTGTTGGATTCCCTTGTAGACCTAGAAGATCTTCGAAGTATGATGTCATCATCTTCATCTTCAGACTGTAAAAGTTTAAATTTTTCATCTTCTATGAGTTTCGGAATATTTACATTCAAGAATTTAAAAACATTTACTTTCAATTTTTTTATCTGCAGAAAACCTTGAAATTATGGGATTTTCTCTATTATCTTCATTTTTTAGAAGGAAATCTTCAATTTGAAAATGAAATCTTAGAAAATTAAAACTGTTCAACTTCACAAATCAATGAGAGACTTCTCCCCATTCTATTTTCGTGATTTTCTTCTTTCTTCAATGATTGCCCGTATAATATCACAAGTGTTATCAAAACAGGACAAAGGGTAATGTGAAAAAGTGGACCGTTCTCTTACATCTTTAGAAACATCCAAGTCATGTGTTGTACTGTCAGGTTCGGTAGATTCTTTTCCATCGTAACTGGATCTTGATGAAGTCTGTCCTGTTGTATTCAAGTTCTGGCTTTCATCTTCTTGACTAGATTCTTCGTTCGCAGAGTGGTGGGATTCTGATCCACTCGATGAAGATGACCCCGAATCGCTATTGTTATTGATAGAATGAATTAGGAATAACCATTGACAATTGGACATTGATAAGCCAAGAAGGATGAATAAGAATTTCAGTGTCCTTGTACCAGATGAACATTAAATTTAAATTTTCAGGAGCTTTTTCTGCAGAACAGAGCGTGATCACTCTGCACTAGTGTCGTTATTTTTGAATTACTAAGTTTGACTCACGGTTGAACCATGCGAGGATGAATCAATTCTGTCTGGCCTTTGCTATAAAAATTTCGAAAGGAAACGAGCTAGCGACTTTAAACTTTCAGACTTCTGCATCGAAATGCGACTATTCAAAATTGGCTAAATCCACCCAATAGATTTAGAGTTATAATCATTTTAAATTTCGAGATTATTTGCTCACTAACCTCAAGAAATACTGATGTTATCAAATTGAAACTTGGCAATTAGTTGAAGAATGCCGACTCGTAAATTTATGCAAAATTTGGTCAATTTTTTTTTCAAAAATTCGGAAACTATAAATTTAAAATGAACCCCAAGTCGATATTCAACAACAAACAGTTCACTAAATCGTGTTCACAATCGGCCGCTAGGTTGACCCTGAAACCTTCTGAATGGAAAAACACAAAATCTGGACTAGATTACAAATGAAGAAATCATGAATGGGTGGAACCAGCCTGATAATTTCCACGAAATCTTGCATGAACATTATAGACCAAGCACTAGCTTTCATTTCGATCGATTTTTTGGAAATATTTGTAAAATACAATTTAATCAATGGATTCCGATATGACAGATTAATATTTCGAATGAAGGACCAGTTTATCAAAGCATTCATAGATCTTCTTCTGGAAGCAACAACTTAGAAACTTAATATTCTGTAGAGAAGGATTGGACCTTCTTTACGATGGCCGAATTCGTGTATGGGTAGAATCGGCGAAATTTTACATATTTTTGTCAGATATCTCCGGAATTTTCTTCGAACCCCAAAACCGTTTGGCCAATTTCGCCCATAAACAAAATCAACGTCGCATTTTTAAATATATATATTCTTTTGAGAACGAGCATTACAATTCTAAGATATATCACAGTGTTAGCAGAGGAAATGTAAACGGGGTACCATACATATTTGCGTATGATACAAGAGCACAGATAAAAACCTCAGGAAAAATTCTGTCTCCCCGTATAAGTGTAGTAATTTGTTTATAGAAGATGGATGGCATCTTTTTCATTTGAAAATAATTTTTTCGTCATCTTGAATTCATTTCGACAAAATATCTTGACATAATATCTGAAACAGAAAGAGGGACAGAAAACCAGAAGGAAGTAGTAAATAATATCACCTACATTTGCTCATGACCGAGAGGGTCTTTCGACCAGGTTCAGTCCTCCAAGCGATGATTTTCAGATCCTCAGATAAACGAAGAACGCTACAGGCCCCTTTATTGGGGAATCATCTCCCATAGATCCATAATTGTTCATTTCGAACTAGAAATCTAATAAAATATCGGGAATAAAGTGAAAAACTTGTGACATTTTTAAATGAAAACTACCATGAGAGTTTGAAGTCGATAGAAGTCTCCGTTTTTACTTTTTCGTGCATACGGCCGGACATGATCGATTTTGACACCGGATTCGGCATCAGTCCAACCTAGTCGTTTCGAGACCTCAAATCTCAAAACGATAGAACGCTGTTCCCCAGAACATGTGCGCAATAACAACAGAACAACAAGCCATCCTAATACAGCTCTAGAAGTTTGAATGTACGTACAATGTAATTCTTCGAACATGGATGGTAATAATTGGAACCTAGGTAAATTCATCCAGGAGAAATTCAATATCCTTATGATGACTGATTCAAGAACAAACATTTAATTGTCAAGAGATGAAACTTTTGAAATGCTGGTAACTTTTGACAAAGACATGGTTGAATACTTACTTTCTTCCAGAATTTGCTTCTTGCCTGCTAGATAATATCGTACATTTTTTGTGTGAATTAAATCATTCTCTCAAAAGTCTCAGACAAATTTAATTGTGTAATGAGCCAACAAGACTATAACCTTGAATAAATATATACAAGGCAATTCTAAATCGAAGTTACAAAAAATCTAGAAAAGCACTGCCGTGAAGGCAGCAGCTTTTGCGCGCATGTTCAATGTAGATGACCGCTTCAGCAACGAATGTGAACATGCACGCAAAAGCTGCTGCCTTCACGGCAGTGCTTTTCTAGATTTTTTTTGGATTAATTACTGGATTTCAATTCGATCTAATCTGTATTTTTGGAAATATTGGAAAAATAAAATTTTGAATGGGAATATCTACGGAATCATTGGTCGGATTTTACACATTCACGAATTCGAACTTCGTAATTAAGCCCCAAACCTACTCTACAAATATCGAGTTTCTAAGTCGTTTCTTCCGGAAGTTATTGTGTTCACGGTCGGACTAACGGCCGACTGCGTAAACACAATAACTTCCAAAAGAAACAACTTAGAATCTCGATATTTGTAGAGAAGGTTTGGACCTTAATTACGAAGGCCGAATTCGTAAACGGGTAAAATCCACCCATTGATTCCGCAGATATACCCATTCAAAGTTTTCATTCAAAGTTTTATTTTCCCAATATTTCCAAAAATAGAGATCAGATCGAATTGAAATCCAGTACTTCATCGGAAAATTACAGTTCGGAGGTTCATACAGAATTTAATGAGGATGATATGATAAGAAAATCACAGAATTTTTTTTTCAAATTGTTCTGATGACAAGATCATCACGAAATTTTGCATTAAGTTGTACTTTTCTCAGGATTGAATCAGTATTTTTTGAGTTATACCGAAAAAAGCAACGATATCGAAAAAAAAACCTCGAAATTTGACATATTTTTTCCCGATAACTTCGAAACTTATAATCGTATCGAACTGAAATTTGGTACACTGCGGTGAACCTGTCTCCAAGTCAGAGTGGAATTTGTTTCTGAATTTGATGAACGGTTTTCGAAAAAAAAAATTTTTTTTTAAATTTAGTGACATTATGATCCTGACAGAATTTGACTCAAAGTTGTACGTTGTTATACTCCACCTAACTGCCAAGTTTAAATTCAATCGCTCAAGTAGTTTCTGAAATAAAAAATAAATAACTTCAAAATTTCAAGTGGCTATAACTCCGAAACTATTCGACCGATTTGGCCCATTAACGAACTCAACCACGGCATTCCAATGCGCGACCTACCCTGAAAGTTTCAAGTTGCTAGCTAACTCCGTTCAACAGTTATCGTGTCCACGGCCGGCCGGACAGAATCGATTTTGACACCGGATTCATCATCAGTGAGTCCAATCTAGGCGTTTGAGACCATTTCCGGCTCTATCATCGAAAATTACAGACATTTGGACAAAACGATAGCACGCTGTTCTCCTGGAACATGCGCGAAAAAAATGTATCCTGTTCAAGAAATCACGAAGTTTTTATTGGCGCGCCACCGAATTTGGAAATCTTTCAAACGCCCTGTTCCTCGTGATGGAAGCGTTTGTGGGCCAATGTTTACTGGACTGGGTAAACACGTAAATTTTCCCGTCGCGAAGATATTGATTATATATTTGCATCAATATACGCAGTAGATTATCTATCTACCTCAAATAATCATTTTTGCAGAGCAAACGAATTCCAGCAAAAACAGATTTTTCGATAGCCATATTTTTGCGCGCATGTTCTAGGGGAACTGCGTGCTATCGTTTTGTCCAAATGTCTGTAATTTTGGATGATTGAGCCGAAAATGGTCTCAATCGACTAGGTTGGACTCACTGATGACGAATCCGGTGTCAAAATCGATTCTGTCCGGCCGGCCGGCCCTCCGTAGACACGATAACTGTCGACAGAAGCAAGCTAGCAACTTGAAACTTTCAGGATAGGTTGCGCATCAGAATGCCGCGGTTAAGTTCGTTAATGGGCCAAATCGATCGAATAGTTCCGGAGTTATAGGCATTTGAAGTTTCGAAGTTATTTATTTTTTATTTCAGAAACAACCAGAGCGATTGGATTCAAACTTGGCAGTTAGGTGGAGTACAACGACGCGCAACTTTGAGCCTAATTTCGTCAGGATCATATTGTCAGTAATTTTTAAAAAAAATTTTTTCCAAAAAATTTTTTTTTTCGGAAACTATTCATCGAACTGTTATTTTCGATGAAGTACTGGATTTCAATTCAATCTGATCTGTATTTTTGGAAAAATAAAATTTTGATTGGGTATATCTACGGAATCATTGGGTGGATTTTACCCATTCACGAATTCGGCCTTCGTAATTTAGGTTAGCCTAACGGCCGACTACGTAAACACAATAACTTCCGAAAGAAACAACTTAGAAACTCGATATTTGTAGAGAAGGTTTGGACCTTAATTACGAAGGCCGAATTCGTGAATGGGTAAAATCCACATAATGATTCCGTAGATATACCCATTCAAAATTTTATTTTTACAATATTTCCAAAAATAGAGATCAGATCGAATTGAAATCCAGTACTTCATAGAAAATAACAGTTCGAAGTTTCATACTGAATTAAATGAGGATGATATGATGAGAAAATCATATAAATTTTTTCTTTCGAATTGTTCTAATAACACGATTATCACGAAATTTTGCATTAAGTTGTCTTTCAGCATCTTAAAACTAGCTGTGAAGTTTAATCAGGACTGACACAGTATTTCTCGAGTAATACCGAAAAAAATCAACGATATCGAGAAGAAAACCTCGAAATTTGACATATTTTTTCCCGATATCTCCAGAACTAATGATCGTATCGAACTGAAATTTGGTACGCGCGCACGTTCAAATTCGTTGCTGAAGCGGTCATCTACATTGAACATGCGCGCAAAAGTTGCTGCCTTCACGGCAGTGCTTTTTGAAATTTTTTCATTCAATCCCTTGAAAAAGTTGATAAAGGAGCCCCAATAATGAACACCAATTTCACTACACTTATACGGGGAGACTGAGTTTTTGTTGGGGTTTTTTATGTGTGATGTTGTACCAACGTAAAAATGTATCCCGTTCACATTACCTCTGCTAATACTGTGGTAACACCTATCGTTTGATATAAAAATGTACTGCTCTTTCTCAAAAGAATATAGGAATACATGTATCCCTGGAAAAATATAGGTGTAACAATTACTATACTTGTTGAAGAACCAGACCCACTTGGAAAACTTATAAAATTTGAAATGTGACATTTCATGAACAATCGCGCATGTCAGTTACACATTACTGACATTGGGCAATTTTTATTTTCCATGCGTGCTTGAGAAAGAGCCTCATAATTAATTGAATGGGAGCGCGCACTTGACCGCTACGGAACACGACAAATTTCCGTTTTGCCGTGGTCTGGCCTTTTTCCGATTGGCGAGCCTTGACCTTTGTTCCTCTTTGAACCTTCACTCGATTATGCGAAAATTTTTTTCAAGAATGGTAAGTATTTAATGAAACTATCAGATAACCACGGAACCCTTACTTCTTATTTCCACTCACTCCAAAAGTGAAATTTGGCTTAGTCAAATCGGTCAGAATTCTGTGTATTCGTCTTTGGCAGGGAATACTTATCAGTCATGTTCGCCACCTATGATAAAGCGCTGTTGCCAGACTTCAATCCAATATAGATTAATAATCTGCAGAAATAGAAGTTGAATGGTTGACCATTATTTTCAATTTTGTTCATAAATTATCGTTAATTCATGAAATGACTCGTAAATAATGGTTTTGTTGAAAGACAATTTGTGAACTATTAAGAAGCAGTGAGTAATTGCTTACAAAACGTTGGAATCGTTTCGTTAGTAAGTTTTCTACAAATCTATCAAATTTTTTTTGTTTCGGAAACAATGTCAGATGTCAATATTCTAAAATTTCAGTTTGATCCGATTTCTGGATATATTTGAGAAATATGTTAAATCTCGTGTTTTTTCCTAGATATCGTTGATACTTCTGCAATAAATCAAAAATTTTTTTTTCGAATTCGTTATGATTCTGGAAAATATATGTCATCCGACAATGATGAAACTCGACAAATACTGATGCACAATTTTGTGCGAAATTTCTAGATGAACGTGTTATTACAACAATCAGAAAAATACCAAGTTTTTTGCCCCCGAACTTTTTCGTATCCATTATCGATTTAAGGATATTATTGAGTATTGAAAGGTTTCATTGAGATACCCTGTATATAGAGGTATATGGAATGGAATAGGATTGGCTGGAAGGTAGTTAAGAAAGTTCGATGAACAAGTCAATTTATTTTTTAAAATCTAGGAGTTTATTCCAATACTCTAGAACAGAATATCGATACAAACAAGATTAGATCTAATTTCTGGCAATCAAACCAATGCTTACTGTCTATTCTGTATAGAATTCCAAATATAGGTCAGACTCATTTGGGGTATGATCCAAATCAGAAATGTTTCTGTTAACCAAATGTGAACACAGTTAAGTTTGGGAATACTTTCCATAATTCACTATCAAAAATGTTTTGGCATGTTGTACTTTTCTTACTTAAGCTTTTCCAGATTGGAAATACTTTTCGGCAAGTTAATTCCTATTCCTTCGACAGTTATTTTTCAAATGTGATCATTTTTTGACATGAATTATTTATGTCCAACCTTTTATTGAAATTGAATTATCATGTTTCAGTAACTAATTTTTCAATCATTTAACATCAAGCAATGTTTTTTCAGCCACTGTCAATTTACTAAATTTTACTTACCAATTTAGTTCAATGTCATATTAGTCTGTAGGCTTCATTGTAGTATCTTAGTAAATTCACAGCTATTTGGATTCGCTGATGTAATAATCAGGAATATAATTCAAAGAATTTCCATATCTCGCTTATTCCTCATAAATAAAATAATAAACAATGTTTTCTGCCAAATTTCTCTTGTGCTCTTTTTTGTTAACGTAACGATTGAAAAATAAGAAAGAAAGCAAATACTAATGATTTTTCTGAACAAAACCGTTTTGAAAATTTCATTATTCATCTTCCTTGGCATTACGAATAGAAATATAAAAGTTAAATTAATAGCCCTCGTCAGTTTCTCACCTTTCGGATCCAGAGTTGTTGGAAGAGGAATCACTCTTACTATCATCGGATCCTGAACCTGAATCCGACATGATTTTTCTGTAATGAAAAAATAAAAAACATAGTAACTACTTTTCATTCAAAAAACTTCTGCGTTGGAACAACCAATTTTTTTATATACGATAAATAGAGGTCGTGGAATGCAAACCCTAATTGAAAATACCCTGGTCAAAGCTCTATTACTATACTGAGATTCACAGTTTCTAATCAATTTATGAACATTTTCGACATTCTCTAGTTCCTGGCAGTTTATTGAAGAAAAACTGTAACCAACCCCCAACTTAAATTGGAAATATTATATAGTTCAGGTATTGGAAGACCATACCTACACATTGTAAAAGTTTAATAGATAAATTTCAATCATGGAAAAAGTCAGATAGATTTCTTAGGTACCTCACCTAGGTTTCAGGGGGTGAACGGATAGAAAGATTTACTGGAATACAATGAAATCCACAGAGCATGTTCTTGATAATAGTAAGTAATATGCTATCAACCAAGTGAAGGAACAGAATGCAACAGTGATAGTGGTATTATTTTAAGATTAAGAAAAAATGCTAAAATATCTCATCCCTCAAGTTTTTTCTGGTACTCACTTCAATAAAGCATATCTCAACTCAAGAGGTAGTTGGACAAATATTAACTGATCTTTCCACACAAGGATACATAAGAAATGATATATCCACTTCACAGTGCATTTTGAATATGATTCTAAGTATACAAACCCCAAAGTTTAAGCACAAATTGCTAAAATGGGTACATCAAAAAAGTTAAATTTTTCTGGATATTAACGTTAGTCTAACCTAATAGAAACAGAAATTGCAGAGAAATGTGTGGAACACCCCTTAGAAAGGGGTTAAAGCTAGGGAAAACCAATTGTAAACAAAAATAATGAATAAAATGTGTGAAATATTGTACAAGGTATAGAAGCCACGCCCTTGATTTATCATTGAAAGTGGTTAATGAAAAAGTTCACAGCATGAAGGAAATCATATAAATAGCAAAAAACTACCCAAAAGTAAAGGGAATATTGAAAATCACTTACCTTCGCCAAACTAACTGAAAAAAACAATAATTCTGCTGTATTCAATGCACAAAGTCAATAGTATTCTCACTAACTGAAGCAAAGTCACTTATGATCAATGTCATCACTTTCATAAATTAAAAAAAATCAAAACAAACCCCTAAATTACTGTAATATCGAAAAAATTCAGAGCCCATCAAGTTGACGCCATTTTGTGATAATACAATTCAAGTTTATACAAAAGCACGATATTATGAAGAAATGTATCGAATCTTATAGAAACCCCTTTAAATCCAATGAAAATATAACACTTCTAGGTTATATTATTATAATTCACCACCACGTTAGGTTAAGTTGCAAATTATTGACGAACAGATCTGATCACTTCACAGACTGCCGGCAGCCATGTTTCTTTTGATCTGACTGCGTTGCACCTTGGAGAAGCGCGAAGCTCAAACAATATGGCCTCTGCGCACTCGACACAACTACCTGTGACGTCAATCTGAGCTCTATGCTCTAGGCAATACGGTTGATATTCCTTCGAAACGAAGCGTGGTAAGCTGTATCCGTTTCGATTGGAGGGAAATTCAAAAATACCATTAGGATTATTTCAATTTTATATAAAAATTTGCTATGAAAGATAAAGATACAAATTATGCTCGGCACAATCAATCACAATAATTTTTCATATGAATAACTTTTATATTAATACAATATTTCAAAATATCCGAAAATAGCACAATTTAATTATTTCCCAAGATGAGAAAATTCGACACTTCATAAAAACAATGATGAATCATTCCTTTTGTAGTTTTCAGAAAGTAAAATGAAAAACAACAACTCCTTAATTCATAAGGAACCGCGACAAAATTTTCCATTGAAAATACTTTCTAGAAACAGGAAGTAAACTGTTGTTGGTACGCCATTTTGTGAACGAGAATCTGCACGTCGATACTTCAGTTTAAGATATTTCACGTTGCATTTAATAATTCAGCCACCAGAAAACCTGATAATTTTGATAAATCTCCAACTTGGGATGATTTCAACTGTCTTGAGTGAGAAATATTCTATTATTTCATTAGATATCGAAAAAATTAGATGGATAATGCGCAGTTAGGATTCTACTCTCGTTACACAACGAAAATGGCTGCCCAGAATATCGAACAATTAAAATCAAGTCGGCTCTGACGTGCAGTCCTTCTGAAAATTTTTGATTGCTTCAATATAATAGAGTTGTTTTCCTATATTTATCTTCTGATAACCGAAGAAAAGGCGTAATTCAACGAGAAAATACGTAATTTCAACAATTTCCACATATTTAAGACATAATGAAACATTGGCCATGTTAGTACTGTGTAAATACACGAGATAATAAATTATTTTACCCAACCTCAACGCATGAACTATTTAGATAAATTCAGAATCATGAGCAATTCTTGAAAAAATATTAAACAATTCAAAGGAAATTCTTCAATGGTGTTTTTCAGTAATCATGGAACGGAAGTTTAACTGGTTAATGTGAAAAATGTCTTCAAGGGAGGAAAATTAATATGTATAAAAGGAAATCTTCAATGAAATTATTTTCCGGACGGGGGAAGAAGATCAGCATAGACTGGCTACCCTCAACAAGCAAGGTAGTATAGATAAGCAATTGTAACTCAACTTCGAATTGGAAAAAATTGAAACCTCAAGTATTAAGAAAAACCTTGAATAGGAATCACAAGTTTAAGTCGATAAACTTCGCTGTTAGTTGCGCCGAAAGCTTGGAAATAGCGGAGTGACTCAACCCTTGAATAAACTTCTTAGAAATAGTTCCATTGTTTTTTTTATCAAAATATAATCATACGAATAATGATAATCAATTCGGGAATAAAAACTTGCCCATTGAAAACAAGATACCATGCAACTCGAAGAATTCCAATGTAAATTAGATAAAGTTGAATTAAAAACCGATAAGAAAAAAAAGCAAAAAAGAAATAAATTCTCAGGAAACTAACACCAGCAATATATTGATAGGTCGGGAATAACCCACCAAGTGAATGCGTTATCAGATTTCGGAGGTTGAAGCCAAAGTCTTCTTTGGTTATTGGTGGGGCACAGCTTCAATGAGCCCTTCCAAATGGCGTCCATGATGAAGAGTCATAAGATTTGAGTTTCGTACTTTACTTTTTTTCATTGACGCTTACCGAATATAGAATATAGGTAGAGGATTTATCAAGCTTGATGATAATTGAGGCAGGATAAACAGCTCGTTCGTCTTGACACATAAAGAATCACTTCAGAAGAAAATCTAACAAAATCAAGTCTCAGTAGAACGAATAATCAAACTCGCCACAGAGATGAAATGAAAGAAGAAACCTTCGCCTTCAATGTTTGCCCAATGAGATTGGAGGCCCAATGAGATTGGAGGGCAATGCCCTACCTCAAAAAGCAAAACCTAAATATCTTGAAAATTCTTTAGATCAATGAAAAGTTTCACTGTCCCACCTCTGAGTCAACTGTAGCCTGACTCAGATTGCTCAACAACATCAAACCCCCAAATACTAACGATATCAGTTCTAAAACTTATCAACTAGCTCAGAGGAACCGCCAAATGGTTCACATCTAACCTGCCAAACGCGAAAATGCCTAAAACAACTTGAATTCACCCTATTCTATTGCAGAGGCCTGAAAATTCGAGAAAAGCCCTGACGTTGCTATGTACACAGAAAACCATCGATTGCGACTCCAATTGCAAAAATCACAGAATATATTTTTTCAAAGGTATTCCAGAAAAACATTTCAGCATGCTCACAAATCAGGTCTGGAATGTTGGCAATACTCAGCAGAGTATTATCTACTCGATAATTGACAAGACGCAACATGTAAACTGCTATGCCGAGTATAAGCTTTTTGCCGGTTACTACTACTGGCATTGAAGCACCACTACGCCAAGTTATTCGGCTAGCTATTGAGCAATACCAGCAATTACTCGACTTGACCCTTTCACCCACCTTCAGCGGCAAGCAAAACAGACCAAGCAGACATGAAGAATCTTTGATTGGAGCAATAGCATCTTTCGAAACTTTCATTTGTCTAGGTGTTGATCGTACCACCAACCAACAATGTCAAGCAAAACTTGGATTTTTATGAAAATAGATTGAGCACTACTTTGAGCCTTCCGTCTTATACAAGCTCACGAAACTTTCTTTGTGATGAAGAGTTGATCATACTACACCAGTTCCAAGCAAAAAAGCAAAGCCTTGATGCTTGAAAACGTGCACGTTAAGAAGAGTCGATACATCAACGCTAAGCCAAACCTGAACTTATAGAAGCTGACAAAGCTGTAATTTCCACTGCCCCGCATTACAGCTCACATCGTCAATCAAAACCTAGACTTCTGTGAGAACGGACAGAGCAAGTCTGTATAGTCATTGTCTTGAGCCTTTCGACAAATAGAAGCTCACAAAACTGTCGTTCCCAATGCGACTTTCAGCAACTGACAACGTTTAAGAGTCGATCCTACCACCAACCAAAACGTAAACTTCTGTAAAAACTGACCTTCTTTGGTTTGAACCATTCGACTTATAGAAACTCACAAAAGTATGGTTTACACTTCCACCAATAACAATTCACATCACTGCCACTAATAGTTGATGCTTTACCCCCATCCAAAACCTAGATCAAATCAGGCTGATCAAGTCTAAAATCTTCATTGCCACTTATAGCAGCTCACATCGTTGTCACAAAGAGCCACTAACCAAAACCTAGGTTTCTGTGAAAACAGAATGAGCTAGTCTTTGTTTTGAGCCTTTCGACCCCAGAAGCTCGCAAAAGTATCGTTGCCACTGCCACTTATAGCCAATAAGGGTTGACCTTATCACCAACCAAAACCCTAGACTTCTGTGAAACCTGAACTAGTCTGAAGTTTTGGTTTTAGCCTTCAGACTTAAAAAATCTCACAGAAGTATCATTGCCACTGACACTCATAGCACTTCTGTGAAAACGCACTGAGCAAGTCTAAAAGTCTTTGCTGTGAGCTTTTCGCCTTATAGAAGCTCAAACAATTATCATTGCCACTGCCTTTAACCTTATAGGAGCTCACACAGTTGTAACTTATAATTGATCCTTCCTCCAGCCAAAACTACGACCAATGCGAAAACATATGGAGCAAGTCAGAAATTCTTGAGACTTTGGACTCATAGAACCTCACATCTTTTTTACTACCTGTCATAATATAGAAGCTCACACAATTGCAACCAATCCTACCACCAAACAAAACCTAGACTAGTATGAAAACAGATGGAGCCTTGCTGCCACTTGCAGCCTGGATGTTTGAGTTGGAAGTTCTACGCTTGGTGAATTCAGCTGTGCAAAGATGAACTATTGAAGGACGAAAATGAGTTTACTGACACATTGGTATGAACAAGTAAATGGTTCCAAGCAACAAACTGATAGCTGTGAAACTTGTGGCAGGATTGAAGGTTAAAAAGAACTCCAATACCACTATAGGCCATCAAACGTTTGCATAGACTCGCGCTTTCAACAGTTTAATTACAGAAAGACCTAGCAGAATAGATAACCACTCAAAAGATAGAAATATAGACTATTCTATCAATGAAATTCATGACGGTCAATAAGTTATGCCGAAAGGATGGACTAAAATTTGTTTGAGGTTAGGGATTGATTATTTTAAAAGTAATCCGAAAAAAGGGCGCACTCAATGTTTCATTATCCTCAATTACAAATTTTTTGGTTGAATATCCAATATCTCCATGCCGTATTATGGTAGATAGTAAGAATGTATTTTTCAAGGAAGTATGCTCCGAATGGATGCAGTTTTTCAATTAGAAATCAAAAAATTAATATCAGTCTTTTGAATATAGTACTTGTAAGCCTAATGCTGTGTAAAAAATGGAAATTCCTTAATAGAAAACAATTCCAGAGGTAAACTAGATCTGAATTTCAGATCTATTTGATTTGAATAAACAGTGAATATCAATGTCAAATAAGTAAGCAACATGTGTTTATACATTTGAATACATTAACAACAGTTGAAAGGTTCAATCTTCTTAAATGGGTGCATTTCCTTCATTGAGCTGTAGCGCTAAATTTTTTCAACATTATCCAGATATGTAACATAATTATCTCCAATTATTAAGCCAATTTTCATCAGAACCATTCATACTTTTTGGTAGGGTAAATCTTTTCGAACGAGCGCATAAAAATGAAATATGAAGATGAAGCTTGCAGCAAAATTAAAAAATAAAATGTATCTTTTCTGCTCCTTTTTTCTGCTATTTCAATGAAAGTACCTTTATGAAATCTGACGAGTGTAAAACAACCATGGTAAAAACGCGAATAAACAAAAAATAAAATAGGATTAGAATAAAAATTAAAAAAACATTGAAGTTAAACATGGGCATTTCAATGGAAGCGTTCATTCACGATAAGGTACGATAAAATGATACATATGAACCGAAGATGGCCAACTTTTATATTTGAGGTTATATAGCGCATGGCGCATGATCCAAATCGTCAGTTATGTATTTTCTAACCTAGAATAATTATATACTTATTATCTGTATTTTGCTCTTGATATTATTTCACTTATATCCTCATTTTTAATTGCTGTATAAATCCATGTTGAAAGGTATTATTATTTGAATTTTTTCCAAAATAAAATGGGTCTCCACAACATTTAAGCCAATTTCATCAAAATAATTCCTAATTTTTGGTTGAATTCATATTTTAAAATAAGAGCATAAGAAAAAAATGAAGGTGAAGTTTTGAAACAAATAAAATTGAATATGATAAGTTAAAAAAGCCCATTTCAATGGAAGCGTTTATAAACGAAAAATTAGATGAAATAAGATCTCAAAATACGAATCTGAAATGGTCAACTCTTTTGTGTTTATTTTATTGGGGAACCCATTGATAAAGTGTAAGACTCTTTGGTATACTATTTCCATTTTCTAACTTGAAATTATCTTATTCTAATGATCTGTATAATCCTATTTTATTTTTCTCAACCCATTCATTTCAATTCGCTGTATAAATCGATCTTAAATGGAATGATTATTTCAAATGACTAAATAAACGACCTTTTCGAATTAGTTTATAGCTAGACTTGCCAATAGGTTCCTTGCATTTATTTTTTCATCATTGGAATCGAAATATTCAATACATAACATACTGAAAAATTTCAATTTACAACGCAAAAAGGGTCTCTCAAGAAACTTTTTTTTTAATACCGGATAATTAGAAATTCGCGAATAGAGAGTGTCTTGTAATACATTATGATTTTGTATCGAAATAGAATAATAGAATGAGAAATCAAGATACGATACTTCGTGCTACATGCAAAAGAACTATTGTTGTATTGGTCGTTAATCTCATAATTTTTGATTGATTCAAAGAAAAAATAGAGCTCAAATATGAGGTGCAGTTTATGTTTTTGCTTTTGTAAAGTTAATTTTTATTGCAGGTAAATCAATGTATGTAGCAAAAAAAACTAGGTTAAGGATATATAACAATTACAGCTCAATGAAAGACACTGTGAGCCAATCTGAGCATGCCCTACGATCATAAGGAAAGTTTCTTCCAAAAATAATGTTCTCAATCGCGTAATTTTTGAGAGTAGTTGAAACTATCTCATTATCAATAGAAGTTGAACCTTAACTGTGGTTTATTCGAAAACTGACACTGCAAAAGCAGTAACATAAGCATTATTGTTATTCATCTCAATATATCAGATTTTCAGATATTCAATATTCTAGTTTGTTACTGTCTTGATATTATTCACCACAATAAAAATGGAAAAGGTTACATCTGAATCTTTTCAAAACACTAGTTGCTTTATAAAAGAATATTAATTGAAAAATTTAAATGAAATGTTAAGTCACAATTCACACATGAACGAAACAATACAATTTTGAAAATTAAGGACCAAATCAATATTTCAATGAATTGCCATTTACCTGTTACCCAAATTCAAATGTTAGTTTAATTCACAATAACTACATGAAATATGAATAATAGGGGTTTTTCCTTTAAGCGAAAATGTAGTTATTTTCATGAAAAACCTTCAGAACATCTCATTTCAAACATATAATTTCAATATTATATTTTTAAAAAAATTTTTGATCACCTAAAAATAAAAATGGGGATTTGCATTCAAAGGGATTTGTCATGGGTGCACGATATGACAACGTCGAATTCAGCTTTCTAGGAAAGAAAAAGACGTCAAATGTGTTACTTTCCTTAGGAAAACAGAGATAGCTATACTTCGATCTTGTTAGAGTAGAAGACAACAAGCAAGGAATAGAAAAAGAAGAGCACAGACTGTCATACTGTCATATTACTGACAAATCGCAAACAGAAATTGTTTGGTTGTATTGACAAAGAACACGTGTGTACCACAGAATAGGAATGAATATTTCGTTATTCTATAGCAGAAAAAGCAATTCTACTAAACAACGTTGTCACTTCGTGCATGCATGACAAATCCCAAACCCCAATTTTGAAACCTGATTTTGAATACTTTCTGAATATAATTCAGGAAAATGATGAAATCAAACCCATAATAATTATATTCAAATTTGCATTTGCAGTAATAACCCAAATTCAGGAAAAACCCCCATTGTAATAAAGTTTTGTCAGGGTCGTATAACCATGATAAGAATCAAACTTCCAATCACCGTCATACTAGAATTTTTGTCAACATAACCACTGAATATTGTTGAAAGACTAGTAACAAGACAGAACAAAAGCTGTATATAAAAAGCGAAATAAAAACTGATGGAATGAAAAAAATTCACAATAATCGATCCTTAACAAAATTTTGGTATAAATTCATTTAAATTTCTTTAAATTATCAACAATCGAATAATTTGGTAAATTCATATTTTTCAACAGAAAATTTAAAATCTCAAATAGGATATGAATGTTATATTCACCATGGTCACGTCATCCTAGGAATGGGAACACGTAACAACAAAGCACTTTCAGCGGAGATGATAGGAAGAGCATTCTCACAATGGAAATTGATCAAATGACTTACGCTATCGAACATTCTGTCTTTGGTTCTCACCTGCAACAAAAACATTATATCATTAGACACTAGTCGAGCAAACTGGGGACAGGAACTTTTGCGCGCTCGTTCAGATTCATACTTGAATTGATTGCACCGTTTTCCAATATAAAAACTTCAATTGTGCTGCTTGTTACAGATTGACGAAGAATTCTAAGAATATACGAGGCGTGCGAGGAAGTATACAGGGTGACCCATTTTAACTTAGGCAGCCAAATAACTCGAAAAATAAGCACACTACGAAAAAATGTTTAGAATCAAAATTTCGTCATTTCGAGGGGGACGTACAATGACGTTAAAATGAGCCCCCCCACCCCTCCCCCTGGGCGGTGAGGGGGGGCAAGTTTGAAATCTTAAATAGGAACCCCTATTTTTTATTGCATTTTAACGTCATTGTACGTCCCCTTCGAAATGACGAAATTTTGATTCTAAACATTTTTTCGTAGTGTGCTTATTTTTCGAGTTATTTGGCTGCCTAAGTTAAAATGGGTCACCCGGTATAAGAGCATTTTTCTTTCTATTAAAGGTTCTGTTTTCTTCAAACAACGATACCGCTTTGTTTTTCTAAGTCTTTGCAGCAGCAGCACTGAAAGGGCGCAACTAGTAGATCCTAAAACAAGTTTGTCACATTCTTCAGAATAGGAATTGGTTCATGGAGAAGAAAGATCTACGGTAATCTATAATACTAAACGCGTTACAGGCAACACCGCCGAAACCACTGCAGGAGATCAAGAAAAACTTTTGCTAAGAAAGGGTTATGTTCGTGAGAGTTTTTCTGATATTTCCGGGGAGTCTCGGTGTGATATCTGAACGTGATTAGAAAGAGGAAATTTCGAATTTTCCCGTACTGTTGATCTTTCATCGCGAAAAAATCGAGAGATACTTTTAAAAAATTCCCGAAAAATAACGAAAATATCGATATTTCCCAAAGGTGCAAAACCACAGGAAAGCATTTGGTCGCTGGGTTCAAGCTAGGTAGAGTTTTTTGGTACGAACAGAAAGACGAAAGACGAAATTGTGGCGTAGCGGGCCTCTTTTTTTGATTCCCACTTTCGTATTCTTGCAGGAATGATGGAAAAAAGTGACATTTCTAAGAAAATCCGGTAAAAATTGTCCATTTCATATTCTTCTGTGGACTCGGCCGAGATCGGCTATCTCCGCCGCCTTCGGGCTCGCTTTGGAGGTAGAATTTCTTGCGACAGTGAATATATGGCAACGTCGAACCTCGAATTTCTGTCGATTTCGCCGAAAACTTAAGCATCGTAGGCTTTGACCGTCGGCAAAGATCGGGTACTTCCGTCAATATTTTCAAGCCGAACCAGCGTTATGTTTATGTCAATTGTCATTAACATCAATTCTAATTTGCCGTCAAAATAGCATCCTATTTGGAAGCTACATTGAAATTGACGAAAATAAAGTTGGTAACGAATGGAAATGCATTAAGAAGTATCAGTAATGGTCAATACTGCCTAATTCCAACTCTAACAATGACTTTCAAGAAAAAGTCGAGTTATCGGTATAATTTAAGCAAGTTATTATAACCTTATGCTACTTTCACGAGAGGAAACAGTAAGTATCACCTACAATTGAAGATACTTTAACTTATCACAAGTTTTTCCAACCTGAATATCATGAGGAAATATTTATTTTCAGATGAGTCAGATATTTTAAATGAACTGGACATTGGAAAGTTTTTGTATCATTGAAGTCATAAAGTGAAGAATGTTTAGAATGGGTTCAAGACTACGATAAGAATCAGAATGCTAATCCAGAATTCGTCGAAAAAACATGGTGGAGATTAACTCGACTTCAAAGGTATACATTATTATGTTATTTTCCTTTAGCAGATGCATCAAGTATGATATTTTTGCAGTTTTGAGATATGTGAGGTCGTGTTGTTGAAGTGAAATGCCATCCAAGCATTAAGCATATACAAGGGAAGAAAGCCTTTAAAGGACTGTAGAATGTTTTATGAATCTCAAAAATCTCACTATCGTCCCCCTGAGAATTCAATATATGTTGAACCATTTGAGTTTTATGGTGAGTAATCGAATGGTGATATGGATCATATCTAATGTTCTGATAAATTGGAAACTTGATCATGGCAAATTTATGTATCACATTCCTAGGTTTAATCAAGCATACTTTGTAGAAGATGGACTATCATCATTATGAAAAAAAAGGGAACTCAATAGATTTTGAGAAGTGGAAATTGCAGAAATACTATGTAATCTATAGATGGTTTCAATAATATACAGCTGGTGTGGGACAAGACTGTATGATACTGTACCCCTGATATATTTATTCATAATTGTGAATGAAACAGGAATATTCAATAGATTCTTACTATTCACAAGAGGTTAATCTTCAAAAATGACAAGTCGATGTAACATTTGATGTCAATTGATAATAGAAATGATAGAAAAGTGTGAGTAAGAAGATTACATTATCAAGAAACGTATGAAATTTTATCTTCACAATAGGGAGTTAAGGTTGAGCCTCAGTATATGTTCCGTAACACTCATGTATCCCTTCCATATTGCTACATCAAAATTTGGTTGGCAAAAATGGCATGGGGATGGAACATAACCGGGAAGGATACATCAATTAATTTACACCTTATAATATTTTTCCTAGATAAAATGGGAAGGTTACAGAATGTATAGTGAGAATCAAGCTTTTTTAAGTTGAAATTCATACCACCTTCAAGTAACTACTAATTTTTCTGTATATGGGTATAATTTCTAATGTATGCGTTATATGAGATGAGATGAAATATTCTGAAGTGAAATGTATCTATTCTGCAAGGTAATCTTGATAATTTCGTGTAGTTCACAGGATATCTGCCATTTTCTGAAACTATTTTGAGAAAAATTACAAATGAAGTTGCACCAACAACATCAAGATAGAAGATGGTATATAGAGGCTTATGCAGATATTGTTTGAAAACAATGTGAAACTTCTTGAATCGTAATATGCAACATATCTGATGAAGGCTATCAACTGATGAATTCTTCACATAAACCCCTGACACACTTCTCTAATGAACAAGTTTACTTGAACTCATTCATTCAATTATCTTTTTTTTGGAATTTTTGTGTATCACCCAATGTATTCTATTGAACTATACTTTATTATCATTATCAATAATCGATAAATAAAAAATTACTTCAATATGCAGTTTTGCATTTGTCCTGTTTGGAAAACATGATATCTTGGTTACTCAATCATATTTTAATATGTCAATTATGAATTGGTCATCTCCATTAATGAAACAGAAAATTTAAATGTTCATAATACCGTAATTCCTTTACAAAATGAATATTACTTCATGCTTTGGTGATTCTCGGTCGAAGAGTGATGTACTAGAAATATTGAAATTCAGTAAATTTGAGACATTGGAAATTCCTGTAAAATGCACATGCATATGTTTAGTGAGTATTGAATTGAATATAGTGAACATTTTCGGATTTTATCCAAGAAATTGTTTTTAACGTTGTTCAATGTTGAAATATGAATTTTTCATGCGATGATATATCTATTTAGTATTATTGGTGTCGTTTTGAGAAATTGAATTTTCATTTTATAGTCAATTTTATGTTTGCATGTGGAGCCACGGTTAGGGTCTATCCTCAAACTGAATTTTGACTAAATCGTGTCTATTTTTGTGAATATTGAGATGATGGAATTTCAAATGCGTTCGTCTACTGAACCGTTTGGCAGATTTTGTTCATTCCGAACTTAACCTTCGAATTCAAGCTTTAAACCTGCCCTGAAAATTTCGAGTGTCTAAGTTATTCCTTTGCAAAGTTATCGTGTTTACAGACGGCCGAAGGCCGGCTGTAAACGCGATAACTTTGCGAAGGAATGACTTAGACAGTCGAAATTTTCCGGGTAGGTTTAAAGTTTGAATTCGAAGGTTAAGTTCGGAATGAACAAAATCCGCCAAACGGTTCAGTAGATGAACGCATTTGAAATTTCATCATTTCAATATTCACAAAAATACATACACGATTTGGTCAAAATTCAGTTCGAGGATAGACGATAACTGTGATCGAATTTTACATTAGCTACTGATTTTTTGTAAATTTATAAACAGTGTGCTTCGTTTTTAATAATTCAGTCAACTATTCAATTAATCTACTCAAAAACGCAAATCTACCCGCTAGGTAAATCTGGGCGCTTCCTACGTAGGTATCGTTTAAGTAGATCTACAGTAAAGATTGATCTATCGCTAGGTAGATCTGGGCGCGTACTAGTCTATAATACTAAACGCGTTACAGGCAACACCGCCGAAATCACTGCAGGAGATTAAGAAAAACTTTTGCTAAGAAAGGGTTATGTTCGTGAGAGTTTTTCTGATATTTCCGGGGAGTCTTAGCGTGATATCTGAACGTGATTAGAAAGAGGAAGTTTCGAATTTTCCCGTCCTGTTGATCTTTCATCGCGGAAAAATCGAGAGATACTTTTGAAAAATTCCCGAAAAATAACGAAAATATCGATATTTCCCAAAGGTGCAAAACCACAGGAAAGGATTTGGTCGCTGGGTTCAAGCTAGGTGAAGTTTTTTGGTACGAACAAAAAGAAGAAAGACGAAATTGTTGCGTGACGGACACCTTTTTTTGATTCTCACTTTCGTATTCTTGCAGGAATCATGAAAAAAAGTGACATTTCTAGGAAAATCCGGTAAAAATTCTCCATTTCATATTCTTCTGTGGACTCGGCCGAGATCGGCTATCTCCGCCGCCTTCGGGCTCGCTTTGGAGGTAGAATTTCTTGCGACAGTGAGTATATGGCAACGTCGAACTTCGAATTTCTGTCGATTTCGCGGAAAACTTAAGCATCGTAGGCTTTGACCGTCGGCAAAGATCGGGTACTTCCGTCAATATTTTCAAGCCGAACCGGCGTTATGTTTATGTCAATTGTCATTAACATCAATTCTAGAGTTGGGAGTTCTAGTAATAAACTAAGCACACAATTTGTCAATAAATCAACAAATATTCCACCTTGATCAGAGCTTATCATCCAATTCTATCAACACCGAAAACGCGATGTCCAAGGAGCACGGTTACTGCAGTTTCATGTTTTTTTTCCCATGATCAGAACGATATATTTTGGAAACCATAGACTCTCGAAATAACAGAACTCGAAGGTGAGGATTTGTAAGATGGTCCCAGGAGACGGCGCTGTATTTTGTTAATCCTGCAGCATTCCGTCGAACAGGAGTTCTAGAGATCTATATGTGGTTTCCAAAGTATCTCAGTCTGATGATCGGAAACAAACGTGAAACCACAGTAATCGTACTCCTTGGTTTCGCTTTGTCAGAGTTGATGCTTAGGTTAAATCAACCTAGAATATTTGTTGACTTATCAACAGATATTCGTCCTTGTGTTTGTTCTTCAGAATGTTCCCCCAAAGCCAAGAAATTAAAATTGGATGGACAATGCGCAGTTAAGATTCTACTCTTGTAATTCAACGAAAATGGCTGCCTAGGATATCAAAAAATTAAAATCATGTCGGCTTTGCCGATTATTCTTTCTAAAAATTTAATTTTTTATTGATTTTAATACAAAAGAAATGTTAACTTCAGATAACCGAAGAACTTATTCGGCGATGCCTGGAACTAACTAGAATATAATTTGAGAAAATATCTCTTCCTTTCCGAATATTGTCTCAAGGTATACCAACAAAGCTTCACCGATGACAGCAGTAAAGCTTGATTAATTCGAAATCAATCCTATCAAAACGAGCACGCTTGAAATCACATAAATTGATCAAGAAAATAAAAAAAACTTACAACTCCCTCCGGATCGATCAGCAACAGATGCTTCTTCGTATTGTCCTGCATGCCCGATAGTACAAACTGAGCTTCAGAATTCGGAGATTCTCGAACTAAGAAGTCCCCATCGTGTTCCAACAGCCTCTCTGCTTCACCTCTGGATATCTGACCATGAAACCAAATCTCATTCTGAAGCTGTGCCAGGTGTCTGGGATCCATTTTCTTGGAGCTTGCGGACCCAGAAGGTAACTGCACTGCAGCGAAAGGATCTGAAAAAAAAAAAAAAACTAAAATTAACCAACATCATCTCTCGATATAGAAAATCAACACTTACGCATATCGAAAACATCTCTTCCACGCCCGGAAATCACATTGTCATTGACATAATTGTGCAACGGAAGATCCCTGTGTTGCGGTATGTCTGAATTCAAATCGATGAGATTGGGACTTTGTACAGGTGGCAACGTTGTAAGGGGCGGGACTATGGTGGGAAGGGGCGGCACCGGAGGTGGCCCAACATCTGGGGGCACTTTTCCTGGTAAATCGTTGTAGTAGTCTTTATCGGCATCTCCACCAGACGTAGACGGTTGCCCCATTGCCAGCCTGCAACACAGAAACAAATTCCATGCAGAAACAACTCGGGAAAAGCACTGATTTTGCAGACACAAAACGACTTAGGTTATCAGTTTGCACATGAAAATGACCAAGTGCCATTAGAATTATTTACTGAATCACTTTCGAGCAAACAATTGATAACCCGTACATGTAACATATACGTACGCTTTAACTGCTGGCTTCATGCATTGTTTGAACCTCAAATCGAAGGCTTGGCCAATGGTTGCGATCACATCTTTTGTTAAACCACCTCCACACTCCAACACGTAACATGCTCGCCAGTCAGTTGAATCTTTTGCAACGTAGGCAACGAAATCCAAACTATCCTGGAAGAAAGTCTAGTTATAACCTGTTTCTTTAAGGATGATTACTGAAAGATATGAAGACTTCTACTGAAAATCATGTTGTCCATATTCATCAAAAAACTAGATAATGGTACCATCTGTTAGAGAATGACTTAAACTAGAGCCCTATACTTCTAGAAAAAGGGCAGGAAGATCTCGGTCAATAGCCCGTTGAAAAGTTTCAATAAAGTTGTTTTCTCTCTTCTCTCTACTTCCAGAAAAAATGCAAGAAAATTATAAGTCTCTGATCTAACACGTTTAATGAAAATGGAAAGTCTAAAATATGAAGAATTTCTCGAGTCCATACCCAATTTTAGATTTCTACTATTGATTTTTTCATATAGATTGCCGTAACACACCAAAGCTAAGCGTTTACTAAACGAAAAAGATCGAAATGTGCTTAGCTTAAACAAATTAACAGTTACATTCCAAACTTCCAATTGCGGTTATCCCAAAACGACAAATTTTTAACTCAAAATGATTTTCCATCGTGGTCTTCATATAAATTTGATGATGAAAAATTTAATACCTACACAGTCTCCACCAGATGCGAACGAAATTTGTGGCATATCATGACTAGAAATTACTTGATTTGTGTCCAAGGAGGTAAGTGACAGCCTTGAACTAGAAACTGTTAAATTAACATTTGTGCCTGCATAACTCATGTTCGGTTTATCTGCAATGGCTTTATCCACATTTTTATCTACTCTTCTTCGTTTATCTACTGTCTTCAATCCTGCAGCTTCACATACTCTGTTTATACATTCCCTGAAATACAGCAAACATTGGAATGAAATTAAGACATCGGTTTTTTTTACAAATTTTCATTTGATACAATAAATTCATTTTAGAGCTAGACTGCTCTTGGATCAATACACGTTTTATGTGCCGTTACATAATTCCTTCATTTACGAAGAAAAAATCAGTTTGGAATCTTGTACAAATTGGCTATGAGATAGTGAGATGAGGCACACATTCTTGATACCAAACGAATAGCTCAATTAAAATAAATGTATCAATTCACGTTGTACAATATTTGAAATAATGAAACCTACCTGGCAACACTTGATCTTGTGTTGTAGTCCAAGGTTTTCATGGAAGCTTTAACTTCAAGACATCCTACATACTGAAAGAAAAGATTTATTGAAATAAAAAAAACTTTTTGAAAGAGTGATATAAAATTCGATTTTGAAGTAAGATAAAATATTTGTCTCCATTTTACTCAGTCACAATATCTGTCCTTTTCTTATATGAAAAGTTACAAGGAAGAGAATTTCTTCTCATGATCACTCTACACAGGATCGTGAAAAAACCAGAGTTTCAAACATAACATTTAATAATCTTCTGATGTAGAATTTCCTTCAAATGAATATTGGAATGGAACAAACTCTACATAATAATGAGAAAAAATAACGGACTTGACCACATGATCGGTACCAGCATTTTTCAGATAGAACCACCCTGTTTTTAGTACTGATGGACAGCTCGATTCATGAAAAATATATGGTAATTAAATGTATTCTATAAGAATTAAGTTTTGAATTTTTTTATTATTTCAATACTGTAATAAGAACAGAACGATTGTTTAACTACATAACCGATCAATGTTAAATGCAGATATGGGTGATCAAAACTGAAGATATATCAATTGATTGAAACCACCAGGATGGATCCATCAGTGCCACACATAGAGGGGTTTAGCTATGACTATGGTAAATCATGGTCGAGCCAGGAAGATTAACAGAGCCAATCTAATCTAAAATATTGCTCTCCTGTTCCAAGATGATTTTCAACATATTGATTACTCAAACAATATTTGTGATATTCATCATAAAAGATATTTGTTTTCGCAAACCAATTGTTAAAATATTTGGAATATTTATAGTCATCACAAATATGAAATGTCGATTTCTAAGTAATCTAGAATACATGTAGCACTCTATATCTATATTTTTAGCCAAGTTATAATGTCCGTATGTACATTGACTGACAGCAAAGCTTCTGGCGCTTAGCTGCACACCTGTCAGTGAAAACATTACAAGAAGACCTTCTTGGGTTTTAGGTTACCATGAGCTCCAAGGCACTGAAATGGTTCATAATCTTCTAACAACAGGATCGGTATATCTAGAAAAGCACTAACGAGAGGTCAGGAGATTTTACGCGCTTGTTCAAATTCTAACTATTAGAACACGAACTTTTGCACCTAGTTGCGTGGTGGTGATCTCCATCTGATTACACAGTTTCAATCTGATTGCATCTGTACTTTGCGGAAAACATGTTAAAATTCCATATAACGAAATTTTGCACATTTTTTTTCCTTATATCTCCGAAAGTAGATATAGGATCGAATTGAAATTTGGTATATTTTTGTTGAATACCGACTCTAAGGTTTGTGCCAAATTTCACTGAATTATAATCAATATTTTCAGAGAAAAAAAATTTTTCATCAAAAATTTTAAAAGTTTTCGAATAATTTTTTTAAAAAATCTTCCAACAACTGGATCAACATGAGATTGACTTGATATTTAACGAAAAGAAGATAGTCTTAAATTTTTTTTTGTATGGTGTGAAGCCTGAATGAATCGGTTGATTTCGCAAATGGCCAAAATTGACCAACCGGTTTTAGAGCTCCCACTTGAAATTTTGTGGATTTTTTTTTTCTCTCCATATCTCAAAAAAGCTGACGCGATATATTGAAACTTCGTAAATAGTAGTAGAAAACGAACACGCAACTTTATGTAGAATTTCGTGGAGACTATCGTTGAAAAACTAAAATTTACACCATTTAGAACATTTCTAAAATTTTGTTTGAAGTAATACTTTTTTGGATCTATTCACCATATTTGAATGAAATTCGGTACATACCATTTACTAGATTTTTTACGTTTTATGGGTTCTCTGGAGGATATTTCTTTTGAATATTGAATAGTCTAGTTATTTTCAGAAGTTACAAGATCACCCATTTAGAGAACCAACCACGCCCAAGTATCTTTCAAGACAAACAAAAATTCTGATAATCAAAACAACCACTTTTACAAGCTTCAACTCCATCGGATCAGTATGTAGAAAAAAAATTCACTTTTTGGTTTGCATTGACTTTTTGTTTGTGCGGAGTTTTCAGATGTACCTCAAGTTATACTTTGACTTTGATCTGTGCTCAAAAATGTTGATCCTTTATTATACTATCAGCATAATCGATCAACTCGTTAGAGTGAATCACATATTAGGGATTTCTATCTAACTTAAAAAGATCCTCTTCCACTGTATTTAAATCTAGGGTTACGAATGGATTTTATATATCGATTTTTTTCATAACAGCAAAAAAAATTCAGTAATCATAAAAATACATTTTTTATTCAGCTCTGTAGAAGTGAGTTTGACCACAATTACTCAACAAGCTCAATACTGTTTTAAAAGCCGAAACTAGAATCCCTAGTTCAGAACACTGCTCATTTTGATATAAAACAAAATGGAGGGTTTTCAAAACTATTTGAGTACAAGAAGGGGTTCCAATCATCAGTCGAAAATTTTTGTAATGCATTAGGGAAACTCGGCAAAAAAGATATTGGCGAATTGAAATAACATAAAACGGAACAGGAAAGACCAATATATGCACAAGATGGTTGAACTATGAGTCAGCAATTAGTTAAAACATAATTTCGATTAATTCTTTCTGAACTCACCTTAACAGTATAGGTAACCCCTTGTTTGGCTATTAGTTTATCAGAATGTATCCATCCTCCAGAGGGTTTGTTCATTATACCTGAAGACATTGTGATATTTGAAATGGCTACTTAGCGTCGAATATGGGTGTGGAACATGTAGCGAGTTGTTCGACTCATCGCCTTCTCCCTAGCTTTAATTCTGCGCGACTGTACATAATAGGTCAATTATAAGGACTAATTAAATTTGCAGTAATTTGTATCCCAGATGTCCCAAAGGTAGATATGATAATCTGGACGAAAATGGGAACTACGCCTCCATTTTAGAACATTCATATTGGATCCGTGTAGTCATTCGGTGTTTGTACTCGAAATGCAGCACTTTTATAGTACTAATGTTGTGTTTATATGATAATTTTTGGATCTATGTTGGGTGCAAACTGAATGGTTTGAAATTTTGGTTTTTTTCACTGCTTCACTCACTATTATCGACCCAAAAAGCAATGATTTTCAAGCAATAGCAGAACTGAATCGTAAGCACAGACTAATTTCACGACATCGATGAAGAAACAACAAATATCCTGTCCTATCAGAAAGGTGAAGCAAGAAGCGCAGTTACATTCACGCCGCTTGCACATGCCTAGAAGGGCTGAGAGAAAAAAGCCATGCGCTATATGTATATGTAATTTCGGATTCTAGTTTCTATATCCTATATCCTTTTTCCTGTGGTTTGCTGTTGTTACGTACTGATTCAGATCGAGAAAACTTAAAAAATGATTTATTCATTAGTAAATTCAAATTCCTTCATTCCATTAGTGCTACTGCCAAAACAAAAATTCGTCGCAATTAATCTCGAAATTTTCGAAGGACTTGACGAACTGATCGGTCAAGAAAAGAACTAAGAAATTAAATTTATAACATCCAAATGAGTTTTCAGAATTCAGAAGTTAGGCATCAGAATTTTTTTGAATTGAATCTCTCATTAACATTAATTTCTAATCGTGGTATGATCTGCCACCTAGCGATCGGTAGATCAAGCTTAGACTTTTAGTTTGCTACTCAGAAACAGCTGTGCATTTCTATATCAGTATTTTTTTGCTATGACAAATCCATATGGAATATAAGTATCACATCTATCCAAATGTGTGGCGAGACACTTTTTAAGAAGAAAAACCGCTGATTTATAAAAATTCATTTATTGAAGTCAATCAGAACGAGCCCCCATAGAAGCACCGTTACAATTGAAAAATGTGAATATTAATTTTTCGTAACGTTTCGCATGGTTCTCGGTTAGTTGTTATGTTAACTATTTGAGTATTTGACACTATCAAAAAGATATCCAATTTCATCTGAATAATCTCTTTTCATTTCATTGGCCTGATTTTTAAATGACCGCAACACATCATACACATAGTTCAGTAGTCCACTGCTAGATGGCAACCTCCTCCAATAATATGGAAAAACTAGTCTGTGTTCTCACTTTTTCCTTTGAAATATTTCGAATTCCCTCGTTCTCAAGAAAGTCAATATGAAACTATCTTCAGTGATAAAACCATGATTCGGTCTGAGAATTCCACCCAGAAATGTTAATTTTTATGGTGATATTTTTGGTAAAACTGTGCAAATAGAAAAAATGAATGCTAGCTTATTCAAACAGAATGGGTGCCCTTCTAGATTTGGATTTCTCCTTTTCATGGCAGCGGATGTGCATTTCTCCAAGTGGTGCGCTTTCAAAGCACACTATACCATTTCTGCATGATAATGACCTAACGTATATCATCAATTCATTTGGAATCATATAGGTACGTCTTCGTCTAGATCTAACGGTTGGTTCGAATTTAGACCGAATATTTTATAAGGTGAGCAATTTGATCAATTCGTGTCTGGAATTGATAACAGCGTCGGACGTGATTTTTGAGAAAGGGGGTGAGAACCAGGGGTTTCTCTCTCTCCCATTCATTCTGTATTGACATTTGTGAGATTCTTCGGCAAAAAGACAGTGCTATCGTGATGGAGAACCTTGAAAATGTGGCAGAAGTGGAGCAAATTTCATGTAAAGATGTCTGTTCATAACTGGCGACCTTAAGATTGTCGAACCACATACTATTTGTGCTTCTACAACGATAGCATAATACACAGGGTGTAACATTAAGCAGGAAACTCGTGTTTTCCAGTAGAAAAAATATCGAGATTATGGAAAGTCATTCATTTTGTTTTTCAGGGGGGCATTTTTCCCATAAAATCCATGATCATATTATTTGATTGCTGGGGCAATTCCAACTCCTTCAATTTGAATATGGAAGATGGGTCGTGCCGTATATGTTGATGAAGAGAAAAACAACTTTTCTTTCGGCAAAGTTTCGGCCCTTCATTGGGCCTTCTCCAGGCTAAAATAGACCAAAAATAAAATAAAATAACACAAAAAGTTTCATAACCTGAACATAACAGAGATTCTGTAGCTCCTTCCCCTCCTCGTTGAGCTGCCACTGTGAGACAATTTTTAGATTTGAACTTCCGCTACCAGTGGATTGGTCGGAGAGTTAGCCAAATCTCCAGATCTATCCCCTTTCGACTCTTCTGTGAGGCCACTTAACATTTCATGCCTCAGAATGCGTTCTTTTCAGTATAACTCGAGAAATACTGATTAAATCGTGATGAAACTTTGCAGCTAGTTCAAAGATGCTGAAGGACATTATTGTGCAAAATTTCGTGATGATCGTGTCATTAGAACGAGTTGAAAAAAATAATTAAAATTTTTTTTTCTCCAAATATTCAATATTCTGTGATCTTCTCATCATATTATATCCTCATTAAATTTTGTATGAACCTTCAAACTGTCATTTTTGCGCGCATGTTCTAGGGGAACAGCGTGCTATCGTTTTGTCCAAATGTCTGTAATTTTGGATGATTGAGCCGAAAATGGTCTCAATCGACTAGGTTGGACTCACTGATGACGAATCCGGTGTCAAAATCGATTCTGTCCGGCCGGCCGGCCGTAGACACGCTAACTGTCGACAGAAGCAAGCTAGCAACTTGAAACTTTCAGGATAGGTTGCGCATCAGAATGCCGCGGTTAAGTTCGTTAATGGGCCAAATCGGTCAAATATTTTCGGAGTTATAGGCAGTTGAAGTTTTGAAGTTATTTATTTTTTATTTCAGAAACTACTTGAGAGATTAGATTCAAACTTGGCAGTTGGGTGGAGTATAACGACGCGCAACTTTGAGCCAAATTTCTTCAGGATCAGATCCTCAGTGAATTTAAAAAAAAATTTTTTTCGAAATTTTTTTCCAAAAAATTTTTTTTTCCGGAAACCATTTATCATATTGGAAAAAAAAGTCCACTCATACTTTGAACTTCATATTTCACAGCAGTGTACCAAATTTCAGTTCGATACGGTCATAAGTTTCGGAGATATCCGGAAAAAATGTGTCAAATTTCGAGGTTTTCTTCTCGATATCGTTTATTTTTTCGGTATAACTCGAGAAATACTGATTCAGTCCTGATGAAATTTCACAGCTAGTTTTGAGATGCTGAAAGACAACTTCATGCGACATTTCGTGATAATCGTGTCATCAGAACAATTTGAAAAAAAAATTTCTATGATTTTTCTTATCATATCATCCTCATCAGATTCTGTATGAAACTTCGAACTGTTATTTTTCGATGAAGTACTGGATTTCAATTCGATCTGATCTGTATTTTTGGAAATATTGAAAAAATAAAATTTTGATTGGGTATATCTACGGAATCATTGGGTGGATTTTACCCATTCACGAATTCGGCCTTCGTAGTTTAGGTCCAAACCTTCTCTACAAATATCGAGTTCCTAAGTTGTTTCTTCCGGAAGTTATTGTGTTTACGCAGTCGGCCGTTAGGCTGACCGTGAACACAATAACTTCCGGAAGAAACGACTTAGAAACTCGATATTTGTAGAGAAGGTTTGGGGCTTAATTACGAAGGTCGAATTCGTGAATGGGTAAAATCCACCCAATGATTCCGTAGATATACCCAATCAAAATTTTATGCCCAATGATTCCGTAGATATACCCATTCAAAATTTTATTTTTCCAATATTTCCAAAAATACAGATTTGATCGAATTCAAATCCAGTAATTTATCAGTAAAAATTTCAAAAAGTAATGCCGTGAAGGCAGCAGCTTTTGCGTGCATGTTCAAATTCGTTGCTGAAGCGGTCATCTACATTGAACATGCGCGCAAAAGTTGCTGCCTTCACGGCAGTGCTTTTTGAAATTTTTAGATAAAGTACTGGATTTCAATTCGATCTTATCTGTATTTTTGGAAATATTGAGAAATTAATATTTTGAACGTGTATATCTGCGGAATCACTGGTTGGATTTTACCCATTCACGAATTCTGCCTTCGTACTCTACAAATATCGAGTTTCTTAGTTGTTTCTTTCGGAAGTTATTGTGTTTACGGTCCGGAAGAAACGACTTAGAAATTCGGTATTTGTAGAGAAGATTTGAGACTTAATTACGAAGGTCTATTAGTATCTTCCGATATACTTTTATTGTCTTCAACGTACCTCGTGTGAATGACCAATTAAATCATTATATCCACTGACATATAATAAATATAATAATGATATAATAGTCAAAGTAAAAGACTTGAGAAAAAGGTAACGTAATGAAATACAATACAAAAATAAAACTAGACACTTTTTCATGTTCTATCTTTCGATTTGGAATAATCAGTAGCATCGATTCTATATTATATGTCAAAATCTTACCACGTGTTTTCACTAACAACTGATTACAAACGGACTAAGCTGATCTAGAACCTCTGGCAAGCTTGTCAAATTCGAATATTGGTGCATAGAAAAATTTTGCCATGTTCCATACCATCTTCTTCCTTTGATAAACGAAATGTAGTAAACAACCCTTTCAAACCCAAAAACCCCTCGATAGGGGTTTCTAGAAGAAGAAGACGAACACTCCCAAAAATATTTAAAACTTCAAAATCTATAGTACAGTTGATACTGACTATGAAACTATCTCTTTCAGAAATATAGATAGATAGATGAATTTATTTCAATGATCTTTTCAAATCAGGTGAGTAGACAGCCGATAAAGCTGACAAAACGATCTTAGGGCCGGTATTATAAAACTTAACTGAAAGTTATCTTTAACTTCAACTGAAAATTAAGCATTAATTTCCAGTTAAAGTTAGATTTGCAAGGTTATCTTTATCTGGAGGTTTGGGTATCAATTATAGTTAAAATTAAAGTTAAATCGTTTTTTTTCCACAGATTCTCTGTCTTTTCGGCTGACATAAGGGGAATATAACCTCGATTTGTTTGTTGTTATGATATTTTCGGGAACATGTTAGCAAGATATATTCACTTCATTTTTAAAGGACTTTTTTAATTCACGATGACGAAGATGACATGAATATTGTTGAACATCCTCGTTGAGAGATATTCACTTCATTTTTGAAGAACTTAAGTGACTATGACGATGATTCCATGAAAATTGTTGAATATCCTTGTTGAGAAAGGATATTTGGAAATCGGCTGAACCATTTGAACTTATGGGAAGAAACGGAATTCAAAAACCGATTTCGCTTATCTGGACACTGTACGTCTGTAATAGAATGCATAGTCATTAGTGATGCAAATGTATTGCTACACGCAGAGTTTATGCATTTTGTTCTTTCTTGATAGTTGCTGGAGAGTTTAGGGGTTTTCACAAATCAACTATACTGACTGTATCATCAGAAACGTCCCATGGAAAATTGCATAATTATTATCTATTTACATCAAAATGCCTGCTATAAACCTCACCTGAGTAAGAATCCAATCTCAAGAGTTCATCATGGCATATTATTGTAATGAAAATATCAGTTACTCTTTCTGTTCAACTATTATAAGATGTAAACGAAAAAAAAATCATTGGCATTTATTCTTTTCGGTACCTAATATAACAGATAAAAGTTGTAAAGGCGTAATGAAACATAATAATTTATACACATTATTTAACTTTTAAGATGAAATGAAATCATCACAATTGCAGTGGATAATTTGCTTATAATAATGGCCAAACTGGTAGCCGTGTACAAATTCTAGATATCAGGGCTCGATAACCCTGAGCCACACAAAACATTACCATATTTTTTAATTGAATAACAATTTTTGCAAATTTAGTGTTGAGATTATTATCACTCCCAGTGTCAGTTGAAAGTACTTGCCCGTTGGTGAAGAGTGAAGTATTTGTAAAAAACTTTCTGTACCTAATTGGATTCGGACAAACTTTTTTGTAATTGTTCAATAATTCCTGAATTGAATGTATCTCATTATTGCCAAAGTTTTTCCTTTTAAGCTGTCATTTCCAATATATTCATTAGTGGAAGTAGTTTTTTTAGTTAGGTTACCGAATAAATACCCAAACATCCCTTGCATATTGCAAAAAGTATAAGAATTCAAAATTGATCATTGCAACACTCCCTCAAATCAGTAATTCTATTTTTATGGAAACCACAATCCATTAAGCTCCCTGATACATAGTGCGAATATTTGTCAATAAAGGATTTGTTTATTCCTATCCTTTTTTTTAAGGGGGTATTTTTCCAAAGTCCCGCTTTTACAACCCAGAAATTGGTGGTTAGATTAATTACAGAATCTTAAATTATTTCCTTCTCCTTTTCATAGAAATCATCACAGTATTTCTTGTCTATGATAGAAATGAGACTTTCATAATTCCGACAATTTTGAGCAAAAGTTTAACTGTCAGTTAAAGTTAAAGATAACTTTCAGTTAAGTTTTATAATACCGGCCCCTAATCTAATGACAGTGTGATGTTTCTCTGATTTTTTTTCTCGTCTTGGCCGATACAGCATTAATGGTAACGAACTTGGAGAAAGTTTGACCATGACTTAGTGGCAGCCACATATTTAGATTCGCGGCCAAGACATTAGATGGTTCTCAAGCATACCACGATGGTACCGGATGGACGGGTGCTGACCCGACTCTGCTGACATACTTCTCTGTTCCGTACGAATGCACCAATGAGTACAGAAATCTTACCAGAGTTTAACTGACTGCCATCAACTTCGCTTCTGGCGCTGAAGAAAATTTTTATTAGTGACTTGTTCTTTGTTGAGTTCGAGGTAAGTGTCACCTTAGAATCATAAACACTATTGTTTTTCACGCAGCGGTATTTTTTATGTATTTGCGGTTTTGGTGATCATTTGAAATGTTTGTCGAACTAGGAAGACCTAAAGGTTATGGGCCGAATGAAAGCGGAAAGCTTGCTTTTCCATGTAATTAGCTGCAATGTGATGGAAATTCATTTTAATGCTTGAATATTATTATAAAACTGGCTGATCCAATATCAGACGTTGTCCTGTCTCATTTATTGAATTCGAATTGGTATGATCAATTAAAAAAAGTATTAGTTCATGAAGTTATTGTTTTTTTCTTTAATGATTTATGATATTCAACATTCTCCGTTTGATTTTCTGGTGCGTATTCGAATAAATCGAATAGTTTTGTATTTCGACAAGGGAATAACAGGCGACATTCAACTGGTTCTGGAAAATATTTATCTTTAAGGTTGATACCATAAACACTCAGCTTATGCCTTTGCAATATCATCACTATCCCTCATTTCTTCATTCAACCACCTGAAATCACTAACTTATCAATATTATATATATTTCTTGTGAATATAACATGTAGAGGCTCTTTAAATCGTTCAATTATGTCCTTTTTACGCGCTTGTTCCAAGGAACAGCGCGTTATCATTTCGTAAAGATGTATGTAATTTTCGAATTTTGAGCCAAAAATCGTCTCAAACGTAAGTTGAACTGCCTGAAGAAGAATCCGAGGTCAAATTCAATTCTGTCCGTCTGTATGTGCTCTAACTTTCGAAGGAGAAGACTTAGCGACTTGAAATTGTCAGATTAGGTTTAGAGTTCAAATATCTCGGTTGAGTTCGTTAATGGGTAGAATCGGTTGGATAGTTTCGGAGTTAGGCCCATTTGAAATTTTGAGGTTAATTCCTCTATATCCTCGTCGATATTTCATGAAGTATTGTCTCGATCAAATTGAAACTTCTTGGACAGTTTTGGAATACCAACGCGTAACTTAGACCAGAATTTCGCGTGAATCCACTTGTCGTAAAATTAAAAAAAAATTATTCAGAAATTCGATGAAAAAATTTTTTTCTCTGATTGTATTGAATACATTTCTATGGAATTTGGTACAAACCTTAGAGTCAGTATTTAACAACAATATTCCAAATTTCAATTCGATCCGATATTTCCTTTCGGGGATATAGGGAAAAAAAAATGTGCCAAATTTCGTAGTTATTTGAAATTTCAACGTTATTTCCGCAATATCTCAAGAAGTACAAATGAAATCAGATTGAAACTTCGTAATCAGGTGGAAATTACCAACGCGCCACTAGGTGCAAAATTTCGTGTTGATTTAATAGTTAGAATTTGAACATGCGCGTAAAAACTCCTGATCTCACATCAGTACTTTTCTAGATTTTTTTTTATTTTACTTCTCAACAATACGATCCCAAAAAAATTTCGCGAGCCATTACGTGTCAGTATTCTACAATTCAATAGCAACTTTCAATCCAAGTGCATAAGTTTTTCCCTCTGAATAAAGATCTTTTGTTCTTTATTCAAAGGTATTTCCTGAGTTACGAAGTGAATAACCTCAAAAATTCAAATTAGTATAACTTCAAATCGGTTCGGCCGATTTGGTTCCTATTTGAACTCTATTGGTGCCTTTCGATACACAACCAACCATAAAAGATTCGAATCGCTTACTCGATTATTGCAGGCTACAAACGTTATCTTTTATTTTCAGTCTATGGTTCATTACTTGAAACTTATGAACATTAGTGTTCAAAACATGAACTTTTCACCTCATCAAATAAGTGTAAAACATTTTCACTCTTGTTCCCATCATTTGCTGCTGATACTGCTCAGAAATCAATAAACACCGAGAAATCAGACTATTCACGCTGTGCATTCCAATATTTCACGTTGAAATTGCCACTGTTTTTGTATACAGGGAATTTTCAACATCCATTAGCAGTTTCCCCTCTGTGAAATGTTTATGTCTGAGATTCGACGTAGAGAAAGTTCACCTGATGTGTTCAAATTGCCATTTCGAACTGAATACAGACATTTAGAAATAGGATATAGGATGGTCTGTTGAGAATGGCCTTTTTATTTCCTGATTTCGAAATTTATGTCTTCATCTTCGAATGTAGATGAACGTGAAGGACCAAAATTGGATAGCACACGCCTATAGAAAGGAATATTGCAAGAAGAAAATATAAACAGATACATTTGCTTATTCAGTGAGGAGATATTGCCGATTTCATTACATGAAGTTTATAGATTCCTTCAAATACTACTAATTAGGGCTCTTTTTGCGTGCATGTTCGAGGGGAACAGCGTGCTATCGTTTTGTCCAAATGTCTGTAATTTTGGATGATTGAGCCGAAAATGGTCTCGATCGACTATGTTGGACTCACTGATGACGAATCCGGTGTCAAAATCGATTCTGTCCGGCCGGCCGTAGACACAATAACTTGAAACTTTCAGGATAGGTTGCGCATCAGAATGCCGCGGTTAAGTTCGTTAATGGGCCAAATCGGTCGAATAGTTTCCGAGTTATAGGGACTTGAAATTTTGAAGTTATTTATTTTTTATTTCAGAAACTACTTGAGCGATTAGATTCAAACTTGGCAGTTACGTGGAGTTTAACGACGCGCAACTTTGAGCCAAATTTCGTCAGGATCATATTGTCAGTAAATTGAAAAAAAAATTTTTTCGACATTTTTTTCCAAAAATTTTTTTTTTCGGAAACCATTCATCATATCCAAGAAAAATTCCACTCACAGTTTGAGCTTCTAATTTCACAGCAGTGTACCAAATTTCAGTTCGATACGATCATAAGTTTTGGAGATATCGGGAAAAAATATGTCAAATTTCAAAGTTTTCTTCTCGATATCGTTGATTTTTTTCGGTATAACTCGAGAAATACTGATTCAGTCCTGATAAAACTTCACAGCTAGTTTTGAGATGCTGAAAGACAACTTTATGCGAAATTTCGTGATAATCGTGTCATAAGAACAATTTGAAAAGAAAAATTTCTATGATTTTCTTATCATATCATCCTCACTAAATTCTGTATGAAACTTCGGACTGTTATTTTTCGATGAAGTACTGGATTTCAATTCGATCTGATCTGTATTTTTGGAAATATTGGAAAAATAAAATTTTGATTGGGTATATCTACGGAATCATTGGGTGGATTTTACCCATTCACGAATTCGGCCTTCGTAATTAAGGTCCAAACTATCTCTACAAATATCGAGTTTCTAAGTTGTTTCTTTCGGAAGGTATTGTGTTTACGCAGTCGGCCGTTAGGCTGACCGTTAACACAATAACTTCCGAAAGAAACAACTTAGAAACTATCTCTACAAATATCGAGTTTCTAAGTTGTTTCTTTCGGAAGGTATTGTGTTTACGCAGTCGGCCGTTAGGCTGACCGTTAACACAATAACTTCCGAAAGAAACAACTTAGAAACTATCTCTACAAATATCGAGTTTCTAAGTTGTTTCTTTCGGAAGGTATTGTGTTTACGCAGTCGGCCGTTAGGCTGACCGTTAACACAATAACTTCCGAAAGAAACAACTTAGAAACTCGATATTTGTAGAGATAGTTTGGACCTTAATTACGAAGGTCGAATTCGTGAATGGGTAAAATCCGCCCAATGATTCCGTAGATATACCCATTAAAAATTTTATTTTTCCAATATTTCCAAAAATACAGATGGATTTCAATTCAATCAAATCTGTATTATTGGAAATATTGGAAAAATAAAATTTTGAATGGGTATATCTACGGAATCGTTGGGCGGATTTTACAGAATTATTAAAAATTAAATAAAATTGTTTTTTTTTATGGAGAAACTGCCCTTGACAAAAAGTTCAATCCTGTAATCTCTAGGGGCGTTTTCCATAAAAAGAACAATTTTATCCAATTTTTAATAGCTCTGTTCCAGATATTGGGAGTGAAAACCCAGAAAAAACCTAAAAAATTATATATGTTTTGTCCGTAACCAAGATTATTTGCGAACGCAACGAGCTGGCGACTTGAAACTTTCAGAGCAGGTTGCCAATCAAAATGCGATGGTTGCGTAAGTTAATGGGTGGAATCTGCCAAACGGTTTCGGAGTTGAGCCTTTTTTCAAATTTCGAGGTTATATCTCAAAAATTACAGACAAGATCCGATTGAATTTTCGTATTGAGTTAAGGAATGTGACGCTCAACTTTTTTCGAAATTTCATTGGAATCGTTTAGTTAGTAAATTAAAAAATGTTTTTTCAGAATTTTGGTGAAGAAAAAGAAATTTCGGAATCTTGCAGATTCATACGAAATTTGACACAGTCCGAAGTATTTAAAGATCCTATTTTTCCATATTTTCATCAGCATGATGAGAAATAACTTGAATCCTTCCTTTTGAAAAATATCATTATTACGAAATAATGAGGGAGCATTGGGAGCTATCTTACATCAAATATAAAGGATTTCGAATATTTATGAAAGCTGGATATAAAGAAATGTCCCATTTACAAACCAGAATTCTTCATTTTGTTTGGAACGACAATAACGGTGGAGCGTTCTAGACAGTGTTTATTTTGTGTTTCGAATGAAAGAGATTTCAATGGATAAATCACAGAAGGACCGTGAAATCTCTAAACCATCCGAACTTTTCAGAGGGTTCAGGACGAAGGACCTGAAAAAAGTGGCGTATTGCTGCTCACTTTGGTTGAACATTCAATTGGCATTCAGTTTTTGGAATTAATCATTCGGAAAGTACTAGAAACTTGACTTTTAGTATGAGCGTAGCCAGGAGAAGTTTCAGGGTGAAATTCAATGGGGAAAGCTTGATATGGTTCGTAAGAGACAATATATATATATATATATATGATTGGGTGATTAGCTCTGATCAAGGGGAAATATTTGTTGATTTATCGACGGATATTCGTCCTTGTGATTATGTTATTTATTACTACTGGAGCTCTCCATGAAATCTTCCTATCTTTGTTAGATGTTGGACGTTTTCGTCTTGTGGAAATCCACATGAACCGAGTGTTTCCAATGTTGATCGGTTGTTCGTAAAGTCTGCAATATCGCAGTTACAGCGACCTGATGCGACAAAAGGATGAACGTCACACACATCGATCAAAGTATTCTGCACTCGAAGGTGAGACTCGCAAGATGCTCCTGGCAGATGGCGCGCTGTAAGTTGTATACTGCAGCGATCCTTCTGAAAGGTAACAAGTATCGAGAGAACTCTCTGCGGTTTATCCAAGTTAAGTTGACCTGACGATCAATAACAATTGTGAAACAGCTGTAGTCATTCTACTTGGATCCGCTTCTTCGGTGTAGATGTTTTGGTTGATTGGGTGATTAGCTCTGATCAAGGGGAAATATTTGTTGATTTATCGACGGATATTCGTCCTTGTGATTATGTTATTTATTACTACTGGAGCTCTCCATGAAATCTTCCTATCTTTGTTAGATGTTGGACGTTTTCGTCTTGTGGAAATCCACATGAACCGAGTGTTTCCAATGTTGATCGGTTGTTCGTAAAGTCTGCAATATCGCAGTTACAGCGACCTGATGCGACAAAAGGATGAACGTCACACACATCGATCAAAGTATTCTGCACTCGAAGGTGAGACTCGCAAGATGCTCCTGGCAGATGGCGCGCTGTAAGTTGTATACTGCAGCGATCCTTCTGAAAGGTAACAAGTATCGAGAGAACTCTCTGCGGTTTATCCAAGTTAAGTTGACCTGACGATCAATAACAATTGTGAAACAGCTGTAGTCATTCTACTTGGATCCGCTTCTTCGGTGTAGATGTTTTGGTTGATTGGGTGATTAGCTCTGATCAAGGGGAAATATTTGTTGATTTATCGACGGATATTCGTCCTTGTGATTATGTTATATATATATATATATATATATATATATATATATATATATATATATATTGATCCAAATGTAAAGGAAATGTAAACGGGGTACCATACATTTTTACGTATGATACAAGAGCACAGATAACAACCTCAGGAAAAACTCTATCTCCCCGTAAAAGTGTAATGAAATTGTTGTTTTTTATTGAAGGGCTTCTTTTTCATCGACAAAATTTCTTCTTTCTTATGCGATGCAGGTTGAAGTCTTGGAATCATACCTGAAAACAAAAAAGAAGACGAAAAAAACTAATATGAACTAGTAAATGATTTAGTACTCATTAAATTAATTTGAAGTTCATGATCCATCTCAAAAAAGAATCAGACACCGAATGAATTGCCTCGAAACCATCGTCAAATGTATATATTGGACAACTATTAACTAAATGTTCTATCGTTTCCTCTTCTTCTCCGCACTTGCACCTTAGACTTTCGACCGAATTCCATTTGAAGAGGAAACTATTACAGCGACCATGACCGGTTCTAAGTCGATTCAAAATGCACCAAATTTTCCTAGAAAGATTGAAACCATGAACTTTTTCTGAAGGATCGCTGATCAAACCTTTGTTGAAAACATTACACGAATTCCATTCCGAACGCCAAACTTCTTTGTCACTTTTATTGGTGTAAAGAAAATCGTTGATCCATAAAGGTTTACGAGATTTCAATCTAGCAATTTTAGAATCCGGAATATAAGACGTGATTGGGAATACATTCGGAAAGGAACGATATTTATCCCAAGACTTTATCACTGCAACCTGTCTACGAATATGGGGCGGTACAATATTTGAGAGAACTGGTAACCACTGTGAAGGTGTAGATCTTATGGTCCCACTAATGATTCTCATAGCAACATTAAGCTTTAAATCTATTTTACTAACATGAGCGCTATTAAACCAAACCGAACAACAATATTCAGCAGCAGAAAAAACCAAAGCCAAAGCTGCGGTACGAAGAGTTGGAGGGTCAGCCCCCCATGAAGAACCAGCTAGTTTTTGAAGAATATTACTCCTAGATTTCAACTTCATGCGTAAGTTTTCCAAATGGGCCTTGAAATTTAAAGAAGTATCTAATTTCACTCCAAGATATTTAGAAGTGAAATTATGTTTCAGAACGGCATTATTAAAAGTAACATTCAAAGTTTTAAACTTCTGTTGATTATTCAAATGAAAACAAGAGACTTCTGTTTTATTAGAATTTGGACATAAACGCCACTCAACAAAATAATTCTTCAAAATTTCTAAATCAGTATTTAGAGTGTTTTCAATGACTTTGAAATCAGAGTGAGGAAAAGCCAGAGCAATATCATCTGCATAGATGAATTTCTCTGTAGAAGTTGCTGAAATATCACATAAATATAAATTAAATAGAAGGGGAGCTAAAACTGATCCTTGTGGGAGACAATATCGATTCGTATCTTGTTGAATCAAGAACTCAAGAAAATTTGATATAAGTATGTGAAGAATACTTTTTTCCGGAAATGGTCTCAAAGGTAAATAGATCGAGAATTACTGATCCGATAATGTCGAACCTCGGGCAGAATTTCGTGATAATCGTGTCGTTATATAAATCAAGAAAAATTCCCAAATTTTCTGAAGTTCTTCGATCCGTTTTTGGTTGAAAAGTTTTTGTCAAGAAATATTTGATAATGATGTGAAGAATATTTTTTTTCGAATACCAACAAAAAAAGAATATTGACGTGAAGTCAGCAGATATTGCGCTAGCTTTTTTAATTGTTCTAGGGACACGATCATTTCGAAATTTTGCTCCAAATTGTCCAGCTGGTTACCAAATTTCATCATGATCGAATCTGTATTTTATGAAAAAACTCTAATTTTTTAGGTGTTTTTCGGTTTTCTGATATCTGAAACAGAACTATTAAAAGTTGAATAAAATTTTTTTTTCATGGAGAACGCCCTTGCGGGTTGCAGGATAAAACTATTTGTCGACTCTACACATATTTAAAAATCTTCGTTTGTCTTATGAAAGAGTCAGGTTTGCACTCTGAAACATCACAGTTCGCTTTGTTTATCGTTTGTATTATTCCTGTATTGTTCGTTAGGCAATCTGTTTTCCAAGAAACTGCACTTGACAAATAGTTCAATCCTGCAATCCGCAAGGGCGTTTTTCATGAAACAACAATTTTATTTAATTTTTAATAGTTCTGTTCCAGATATTGGTAGTGAAACCTAAAAAATGATGCGAATTCCTCCCAAAATTTGCTGTTGCGTTCCGTATCCTGGACCCAGCATTTTATGATATATTGTCTTTTCTTGATTTTCCAACGTCGGAGTCTGTATTCTTTTGGTTGCCAGGAATATGGTTCAAATCAATTGACACTGGCTTTAAGAGCATTTTATCTCAAGCCCACAATAAAGTATAATTTTGCATGACAGAAAACACTCAGATAAAATTCAAGCTCTCAGCATTCCAGGAATCGGAGCTTGATGAGTGGTATACTTCGGTTATTCAAAGAATCCGGACATCACATGTGACAGTTTATAGAATTTATCGTCCTAGACCATTTAGGGAAATTTCCTTCACACATTGGTGCTCTCTCTTTCACACCACCCAATCCGAGGTGTTATTTCGGATTTTAGAAGGGCGTCGCTTAATTCAAAAAACCAATCAAAATTTATATTGTCCCTCTAAAATGCGAAGAAGGGAATTTTCTTAATTTGAGTTTCGTTAGTTTTTAGACACTCTTCATTTGACCGTTAAACAACGATTTGCTTTCGAATTTACAAACAAGACTTATACGTTAATTTTTGTATTGTAAAAATCGTAACTTCTCATTTGAAAGTCGCTTCGACCTTGCTATCGTAAGATATAGAAGGAAGATTCTATTGTATAAATTGTATACCACTTCGGTCTTGTTATCTAATACAGATACAAGAAAATACATTTTTTGTTACGTGTTAAAAGTGCGTTTTTAATACACCTCAACACCATTTTCGTGTCATAAGTGCAACGATATTGATCAACTGGTCAATAAGTTCTTCAATTATCTGCTTATTTTAGAAGCATCAACATTTCTGATAAAGATCAGAGAATATTCGTCGGTCGTGTCTTCATTTTGATAACAACAGAATTAATCAAGTGCGAATAATTAATCCATACGGGGTCTCTATTATTGAAACCCCAATACACCTGAATAAACCAATTCAGGTCAAAACATTTGCTTTAATCGAGACCCTGTTTATGCTTTTCATTGTTTCGATATCGTTCATTAGGCAACATTTTTCTTAGAAACTGCTCATGGAAAATAGTTCCAATCCTGAAATCCACAAGGGCAATTTCTATAAATAACAATTATATTTAATTTTTGATAGTTCTCATTCAGATACTGGGAGCGAAAACGTAGGTAACACCAGTTTTTACTGGAAATTATGCAACAAAAAATTGTAGATCAAATGATTTCATTCAAGCCAATGATTTCCCATTGATAAAAATGAGATTAGTTCCGCTTTGGTTCCTACTTTCTCTTGTTTCTCTTGTATTCAAACTATAGGCCGCGTAAATGATACCAATTACCATGTTGATGAGTAACGATTTGAATTCTGCACGACCTTGTTCTACAAACATGTCGTTTCCAACTTTTCAGAGTGATAGAACATGTTTGATCATTCAAGACTCAGAACCTGCATATAATCGGTCTTTCCGTTCTCAAGACACTTCTCATGTGCTATCCAGCGTGAAACACCCGTTATATTCTCCAGCTTACATTCTCAACTGAATCCATGATAACAGTTATACAGGGTATTACATTGAAAATGAAACAGAGGTTTTTTCTGTTAGATTATCAAGAATCGTTCGAACCTGTCCATTTTGTTTTTGAGAGGGAAATTTTGAGGGAGTATTTTTTAGAATGATAAACTATTCAGGACACTTAACTCGTTTTTCAGGACAAATTTTTCCCTACTGATGTATTCACTCTTCAAAATTGGTAATCATTTTATGAATTGATTAAAGCTTATTTTGGGAGTATTTCGCATCACTCTTTAGGTTTTTTCTGGGTTTTCACTCCCAATATCTGCTACAGAACTATTCAAAATCAAATAAAAATTGATTTTTCATGAAAAACGCCCTTGCGGATTCCAGGATTAAACTATTTGTCAAGAGCAGTTTCTTGCAAAACAGGAACAATACAGGAACATATAATACAAACGATAAACAAAGCGAACTTTGACGTTCAGAGTACAAATTTGACTCTTTCAGCAGACAAAGGAGAATATTTGTAGAAATTTTTTCTTTCGATTTTTCGTTTTGATTTGAGACTTTTGTCAAATTGGCATTTTGAGAAAACACAGCAACACAGATTCACTTGGTTTGAAAAATCTTCAATTTTCCTCTTTTTTAAGTAAATTCAGCCGAATAGGGTTTATCTCTACAGATCCATGAGCAAATTACTCTTTCCATTCAACAAAATTCAAGAGGATTTTTTTCTTTCCTTATTATCTGATTGCTAAATCAGTATTTTGGTTGAAGTTACTAAAAAAAATCTAGAAAAGCACTGCCGTGAAGGCAGCAGCTTTTGCGCGCATGTTCAATGTAGATGACCACTTCAGAAACGAATTTGAACATGCACGCAAAAGCTGCTGCCTTCACGGTGGTGCTTTTTGAATTTTTTTTCTGATAAATTACTGGATTTCAATTCGATCAAATCTGTATTTTTGGAAATATTGGAAAAATGAAATTTTGAATGGGTATATCTACGGAATCATTGGGCGGATTTTACCCATTCACGAATTCGACCTTCGTAATTAAGCCCAAAACCTACTCTACAAATATCGAGTTTCTAAGTTGTTCCTTTCGGAAGTTATTGTGTTTACGCAGTCGGCCGTTAGGCTGACCGTTAACACAATAACTTCCGGAAGAAACGACTTAGAAACTCGATATTTGTAGAGTAGGTTTTGGGCTTAATTACGAAGGTCGAATTCGTGAATGGGTAAAATCCGCCCAATGATTCCGTAGATATACCCAATCAAAATTTTATTTTTCCAATATTTCCAAAAATACAGATCAGATCGAATTGAAATCCAGTACTTCATCTAAAAATAACAGTTCGAAGTTTCATACAGAATTTAATGAGGATGATATGATAAGAAAATCATAGACATTTTTTTTTTCAAATTGTTCTAATGACACGATTATCACGAAATTTCGCATAAAGTTGTCTTTCAGCATCTCAAAACTAGCTGTGAAGTTTTATCAGGACTGAATCAGTATTTCTCGAGTTTTACCGAAATAAACAACGATATCGAGAAGAAAACCTCGAAATTTGACATATTTTTTCCCGATATCTCCAAAACTTATGATCGTATCGAACTGAAATTTGGTACACCGCTGTGAAATATAAAGCTCAAACTGTGAGTGAAATTTGTTTTCGGATATGATGAATTGTTCCCAGAAAAAAAAAACTAAATTTACTGACAATATGATCTTGACGAAATTTGGCTCAAAGTTGCGCGTCATTATACTCCACCTAACTGCCAAGTTTGAATCCAATCGATCGAGTAGTTTCTGAAATAAAAAATAAATAACTCCAAAACTTCAGAGGCCTATATAAGAAAAGAGAATTATTCAAACAAGGGTGGGTTCATCTAGCCCCTCGGCCTCGGTCGTAAGTCTTCGTATTTATGATCTTTGGGCGGATCGAAGATCGTGGATCGAGATTCGTAGGGCTGCGGACAAGTGTAAAAACTATTATTTAGAATTTTGTTTGGTAACTACTTGTTACCTTACATTATTTTCAAGAAAAAAATTAAAATTTTGCGCCACTAGTTAGCTTGCGCCAATGGCGAATGCCTCCTCCGCCACGCCCTAGATCCGGCCCTGAATCGTGGAGTCCAAAATCTTAGATTTCGAACGAGATCTGTAGAAACTTTTGTTTCCATTCCAATGTACTAATCAGGAATGTTCACAATTTATAAAGAAGTCCGTTCTCGTTTCGAAGGTTCCGGTCGATATTTTCATAACAATTTCAAGTACAGTCGATGAAAAATGAACAATACCATATTTCCCCCAGACCCCAGGCGAATTGGAAGAACAAGCGATTCGAAAAGTATTCTCGTAGTAGGCCACGTCTTTCAACTCTTAACTGAAAGTTTTTGTCAAGAGTGCCACGAAACGTTCGTGTAAACGTTCCTGAAATGGCCTAAAAAGTTCTTCAGGCGGCGTTTTCAGCCGCGCCATGGTCTATGTGTATGGTCGAAATAAGATGTCTCCGGGCATTGGATCGATTCCAAGAGAATTCCGTGGCTCGCCAAATCCGATTCCTAGCAAATTCCAACACGGATGGATATAGCACTTCTATAAATTCGTGAAATTTCCTGAAAACCAGGAAAAAATGACCGTTTGCGGGATTCACTCGGCTGACTGTAACTTGATTTGTTTCGTATGGCACGGATTTCCCACAGTGCTGAAATAATTAAACAATTGTCTTATACAGGGTGTGTTACGGTGGAAAATGAGATCATTTTTGCGCGCATGTTCTAGGGGAACAGCGTGCTATCGTTTTGTCCAAATGCCTGTAATTTCGGATGATTGAGCCGAAAATGGTCTAATCGACTAGGTTGGACTCACTGATGACGAATCCGGTGTCAAAATCGATTCTGTCCGGCCGTAGACACGATAACTGTCGACAGAAGCAAGCTAGCAACTTGAAACTTTCAGGATAGGTTGCGCATCAGAATGCCGCGGTTGAGTTCGTTAATGGGCCAAATCGGTCGAATAGTTTCGGAGTTAAAGGCACTTGATGTTTTGAAGTTATTTATTTTTTATTTCAGAAACTACTTGAGCGATTGGATTCAAACTTGGCAGTTAGGTGGAGTATGACGACGCGCAACTTTGAGCCAAATTTCGTCAAGATCATATTGTCAGTAAATTAAAAAAAAATTTTTTTTTCGGGGAACAATTCATCATATCCAAAAAAAATTCCACTCACACTTTGAGCTTTGTATTTCACAGCAGTGTACCAAATTTCAGTTCGATACGATCATAAGTTTTGGAGATATCGGGAAAAAATATGTCGAATTTCGAGGTTTTCTTTTCGATATCGTTGATTTTTTTGGTATAACTCGAGAAATACTGATTCAGTCCTGATAAAACTTCACAGCTAGTTTTGAGATGCTGAAAGACAACTTTTTGCGAAATTTCGTGATAATCGTGTCATTAGAACAATTTGAAAAAAAAAAATTTCTATGATTTTCTCATCATATTATCCTCATTAAATTCTGTAAGAAATTTCGAACTGTTATTTTTCGATGAAGTACTGGATTTCAATTCGATCTGATCTGTATTTTTGGAAATATTGTAAAAATAAAATTTTGATTGGGTATATCTACGGAATCATTGGGTGGATTTTACCCATTCACGAATTCAGCCTTCATAATTAAGGTCCAAACCTTCTCTACAAATATCGAGTTTCTAAGTTGTTTCTTTCGGAAGTTATTGTTTTACGCAGTCGGCCGTTAGGCTGACTCGATATTTGTAGAGTAGGTTTGGGGCTTAATTACGAAGGTCGAATTCGTGAATGGGTAAAATCCGCCCAATGGTTCCGTAGATTTACCCATTCAAAATTTTATTTTTCCAAAAATACAGATTTGATCGAATTGAAATCCAGTAATTTATCAGAAAAAAATTTCAAAAAGCACTGCCGTGAAGGCAGCAGCTTTTGCATTTATGTTCAAATTCGTTGCTGAAGCGGTCATCTACATTGAACTTGCGCGCAAAAGTTGCTGCCTTCACGGCAGTGCTTTTTGAAATTTTTTAATGTATTGAAGATGTACAAGGAGTTCCCAAAATCTGGGTAAAAACGAAAAGGGAAAACTTGGATGAGAGAATGCTCTAGCTCTAAAAGAGAAACTCCTAGAGTAATTGAATATTCAGGATAAATTGAGAGCCTAAATATCTTGGTCAAGCTCCTTAATGGGCGAAATCCACCATACAGTATCGGAGTTACACCCATGTTCATTTTTGAGGTTATTCTCTGGAAATCTAAAGGAATATTGATGCATTTAAATTTAAAACTTGGTAATTAGTTGTGAATTTCGAAAAGCAAACTTATGCGAGATTTTTTGAGGATCTTACTCTCAGAAAAATTCTTAAATATTTTTTTCGACTTTTAAAATTGTCGAGAAAATAATTTTTTTGGGAAACAAACTGTTTGATTTTGAATTAATTTTCCGGAATACATTTTAAACAATATTCAACAACAATGTAATAAATTTCAGCTCCATCGGATATGTATTTTAGGAATAATTGAAAAATAAATTTCGAATGGTGGAATTTTCAGGTATATTTCACCCATTAGAATTAGAATTTCGTATTGAATCTTGATTCTTTCATATCTGTATTTGGAAAAACACTGAAAACATATTTTAGCCATTCACGAATTATGCCGAACCCGTCTATTGACTGACCGATAAATTCTGAAAAAAATTACTGAGAGACTTGAAATTTGTGAAACAATTTTAGTGCTTAATTTCAAAGGTCGAATTTCTAACAGGTTATAATCCGACCAACGATTCTTTTGATATATCCATTTGGAGTCTCATTTGCCCAATATTTCCAAAAAAGTACAACCGATCAAATTGAATTCTAGTACTTGGTCGAGAAACGTCGTTGTGTTGGTTCATGCAAAATTGGCTTATGATTTGAGGAAATTCGGAAAAGATCCCGAACACATTCAGGCTGAGATCTAGTTTAACTTTCTCAACGACTTAGAGCCAATAAATCAAAATAATTTTCTTGTAAACGGTAGCAGATACTTTGGAACTGCAGAAATTAATTTTTCGAATGAAACAAAGATAATTAAAAAATACAAATCGTTAATGATTATTTTATTTTTACAGGGGGGCACCACAAAATGAAATTATCGTTCATATTTGAACTACTTCTAGTTTTTGTATTCATCGCATTTGCAGCTTCTGCTGTGATAGGTAAGTGCTCATAGTCGTGTTATTATATCAAAGAAGGAACTCAAATAACACTGTTCTAGTCTGTAGAAGTCTATTTACAGCTATTTACATACCATTCGTATGTTTGATTTAGATATAAATGCTTGTTTTTCCAAAATTCACAGTAATTCTTCCTTTCCATGGAATTACCAATTTTCATTTCATATCGTATGTCCAAAAAAGTGCATTTTTAGTTACGCCACAAAAAATTGGGCCTGACATTCAAACGATGTCAATGTTTTTGAATCCCTTCTTTGTAGCACTCTGTATATTCCACCATTATTAGAAGAAACTCCCAACTGATAACAAGCATCGTCCATAATCCAATAATAAAAAAAATTCATATAAGAGACCTATTCCGCAAATCGGCCTGTATATAAATCAGAGGGTAATGAATGAAAACGGTGAGTGCCAGAACAATTTAGGAAAATGCTGTTCTTGCTAGAACGGAGAATAGTCGGTCTGCGAGGTTTAAGGCCAGTTTTATGTTCTCGTTTTGTTTTTACAATATATCGATACAGACGGTGCTGGAAGGTCCATAGCAGGTGCTTTCTCAAAAACTTTTATATTGCCGGTTTACGACATCTGTCCGAAAGTAACCTATTTCTTCTCTAACATCAACATTCTTTTCATTGGGGAAAATAAAAATTAATGTTCACGATTTTCGTGACGACGAAAATTATTGTTGCTTAATGATTATTGGTGGTTTAATTCCAATCTGAGTGGTTGATTTCTAAATTATAAAATAATTTCCACTATGATACGCATTCTCGTTGAATGACTTTTCGGTTGAAATCTCTGAAAAAAAAAACATCAAAATATCAGATCCACTAGAGCTTCCTGAATACGCGATCATGCAGACCACAGAAAGACAGTGTTACCACAGAATGGAGAAGTAATACTTCTCTATTTGCTCATACCGAAGAATGCAATTTCCGACGACAACCCTGTATGTTCGAGCTCAAAGTTATAGTTCATTCTTCGTCTGATATTACGGTCGATCTGATATTTCCTAGAAAAATACAGATCCTTAAAAAAAGTGCGAGAGTAAACCAATCATTATCTTCCTTTGAACTTGCCACTAAGTAAACTTATATTTCAGATAAAAGAGGCTATCATAACAGGAAAAGTGAAGTTAAAAAGCATGCTGGCCGAAAATCTATCGACAAAAGAAGGCAAGGAACAAACTCGAATAGATATTGCAGCTGTAACATGAAGCTCTGCAATTGTTGTAGAGAATTCAATTTGCCCGTCGTATCTTTGCAAGGACCTGGATGTGCATCTTTGCAGTATCTCAAAGGAGACCGTCTTGCTATATCGATGAGCTTTGGAGAGAGGATATTGACCAATACTACGATATCCAGTGAGTACAATTCGTATGGATAGATATTTCAAAGCTTCATTACCCTGCGAAAACATCACAGAAAAAACGCTGCAAATCTTACACAAGGGTAACCCAATACCATTGATATCTTAAATAAAACTTATACAGCGTGCCAAAAAAGTAACGTAACTGGCCAATAATTCTTGTACGAAGAATTATTAAGTAAAACCCGTCGATTTTTGATTTCGAATGCAATTTATCCTGTGCTTTTTGCGCGCATGTTCTAGGGGAACAGCGTGCTATCGTTTTGTCCAAATGTCTGTAATTTTGGATGATTGAGCCGAAAATGGTCTCAATCGACTAGGTTGGACTCACTGATGACGAATCCAGTGTCAAAATCGATTCTGTCCGGCCGGCCGTAGACACGATAACTGTCGACAAAAGCAAGCTAGCTACTTGAAACTTTCAGGATAGGTTTCGCATCAGAATGCCGCGGTTAAGTTCGTTAATGGGCCAAATAGGTCGAATAGTTTCGGAGTTATAGGCACTTGAAGTTTTGAAGTTATTTATTTTTTATTTCAGAAACTACTTGAGCGATTGGATTCAAACTTGGCAGTTTGGTGGAGTATAATGACGCGCAACTTTGAGCCAAATTTCGTCAAGATCATATTGTCAGTAAATTAAAATTTTTTTTTCGGAAACCACTCATCATATCCAAAAAAAATTATACTCACACTTTGACCTTCTAATTTCACAGCAGTGTACTAAATTTCAGTTCGATACGATCATAAGTTTTGGAGATATCGGGAAAAAATATGTCAAATTTCGAGGTTTTCTTCTCGATATCGTTGATTTTTTCGGTATTACTCGAGAAATACTGATTCAATCCTGATTAAACTTCACAGCTAGTTTTAAGATGCTGAAAGACAACTTTATGCAAAATTTCGTGATACTCGTGTTATTAGAACAATTTGAAAAAAAAAATTTCTATGATTTTCTCATCATATCATCCTCATTAAATTCTGTATGAAACTTCGAACTGTTATTTTCGATGAAGTACTGGATTTCAATTCGATCTGATCTGTATTTTTGGAAATATTGGAAAAATAAAATTTTGATTGGGTATATCTACGGAATCATTGGGTGGATTTTACCCATTCACGAATTCGGCCTTCGTAATTAAGGTCCAAACCTTCTCTACAAATATAGAGTTTCTAAGTTGTTTCTTTCGGAAGTTATTGTGTTTACGCAGTTGGCCGTTAGGCTGACCGGAAATTTTGCGGGTTTACCAAATTTTATTGTGTGGGTACTGAAAAAACTGAAACTAAAAAATTCAAATGGACACTGCTTATCATGTGTGAAATAGCAGAAATTACCTGAAGCAGAAAGTATTGTCAATTGTCAATTGCCCATTTCTTCGCGACGGGAAATTTTGTGGGTTTACCAAATTTTATTGTGTGGATACTGAAAAAACTGAAACTAAAAAATTCAAATGAATACTGCTTATCATGTGTGAAATAGCAGAAATTACCTGACGTAGAAACTGTTGTCAATTGTTAATTTCTTCGCGATGGAAAATTTTGCAGGTTTAGCACATTTTATTGTGTGGGTACTGAAAAAACTTAAAATATTCAAATGAACACTGCTTATCATGTGTGAAATAGCAGAAATTACCTGACGTAGAAACTGTTGTCAATTGCCAATTTCTTCGCGACGGGAAATTTTGCGGGTTTACCAAATTTTATTCTGTGGATACTGAAAAAAGTTTAAAAAATTCAAATGAAAATTATCATGTGTGAAATAGCAGAAATTACCTGACGCAAAAACTGCATTCAAAGAAATTTACAGCATTCAACATAAAATTTATCGTTTGGTAGAATGAGTATAAAGTGCTGACATTGTAGGAAATGAAAATTTAATAATGAACTCAATTCCGAGAATCGCTTTATTTTAAAGCTTAAATAATGAAGATGGAACAAGAACTGGTTGGGGGGTAATTATTTTTGCTGGAAATAATTTATGAACAATCTTGTTAATAAACTCTTGCGTTTCAAGGAGAATGAACTTCGCAATGATTTGAGAATAGAATGAATTGAAATTATTGGTACCTATCGACTTAAAATCTCAAAAGGCGAAGTGTGCGCTAGCCTTCAGGTTAACTCAATTGGAAGTTTACAGGGCAATCGATCGGCTTTACTGCTTCAAACGGGCACAGGCCAGGATTAGATGTCAACCGAAATCAAGGATGGTATTACTTTTGAAATTATTGTCTTCACCACGATTCTCTTTCGATATTTTCCATGCTTCTGGGAAAACTTTTGGAAGCTAAAAATTAATATGCTTAAGCCATCACTAATGAGAGTCTGCACGCTAGCACATATTCATTTCCAATAATTTGTACTATAATTATGCCCTTAGATATGAGGCCTGAATGTACAAGCCATGACCCTGGTCTTGTCGGCGGTCTATGGTCGCCCCAAAGGCTGATCGTAAACACATTAGCTTCCTCAAGCGACAACTATTTTTAGAGCAGGTTTGGACTTTAATATCGAAGGTTGAATTCATAAATGGGTAAAATCCACCCGATGAATCCGCAGATTCACCCATTCAGAGTTTAATTCTCCCAATATATATAATAATAATAATAACTCAAAAATGCTTATTCAATCATAATGAAACTTGGTATCTAGTTCGAAAATGCTGATGGACAACTTTCTGCAAAATTTCGTGACGATCGTGTCATTAGAACAATTTGAAAAGAAAATAGATATACCCATTAAAAATTTTTATTTCTCCAAAATTTCCGAAAATGCAGACTAGATCGAATTGGAATCCAGTAGTTTATCGAAAAAAAACTAGAAAAGCTCTGACGTGAAGTCAGCAGCTTCTGCTCTCATGTTCGAAGGATTTACCAAAAGTGCACATGCGCGCAAATGCTGCTGACTTCACGCCAGTGCTTTTCTAGGTTTTTTTTCTTATGATTTTGGTAGTTCAGGACCGTGCGGAGTTTTCAAATTCTGCTAGAAGCTATGAACTAAAGTCTTAACTTTCAAGCATTTTTTGAAACAACATTCAGGGCGATCATGTCACAAAAAAAACTGCAGAATACCTACTGTATAAAAATATTAGAATTTTTGAAACCTCGCTGGCATAATGAATTAAAAAAAAAAACACTCCCCCCAGGGGGGAGAAACGAAAAAGTATTGACGTCACCACTTGGACCACCCTGTATATCTAAGATCATACTTTACCCTGGAAATTCCAAAACTCTCAGGTAAAATTATCACTCATGTCACCCAGAATTTACTTCAAATTAATTAAATCATAATATTAATTGAAATGTTCATTTTATTTCCAGTAATTGGGATATAAAAGGAATTTTAATGAATTTTCGCTGAATGGTAGAGTGTATCATGTAGATTTTCATGATAAAACAGGATAAAATACGAGTACAACTAGTGGTGTGTTTATTCATCATGTTCTATTGTAAGGTGAAGATTTGCTCCACTATTTTCTGAACAATCCCACTGAATTCGTTTCCATTCTCTTTTGAGACTAGAGAATATCATAATAGCAATACAGTGGATGATAAGTTTGTCTCGGTATTTGCTATTCTCCGGCAAGATCTTATGAATAATGAACAGCTTACCAGAATTAATCTGCATACATCTTTGAATCTATCGACGACGGAGTACATGTGTTTGTAGGAGCCGGATCCGACAAGATGCCTCGAGTTAAAACATAGTTTCCAAGCGCCCTCGTAAATTATTGAGCTGCCGAACCAACCGCCATCAAATGATGTATTAACAAACATAATAATCGTCTAATTGCATAACTGATGACCGTCAAATGCATCATTCATTAGTCTACGTATTTCGCACCCACCTTTCCTTAATTTCATCAAATTTTCAGGTAGGAAACCACAGCCGGTTTGCATGCCATTACCTGGGGGCATTTCAAAATTCTGTGGACGCATCTACAACATCGGACGTAAAGGGGACGATTTCCAGGCTTGCTTAGGACTGGAGTTGAGATCATTGAACAACATCGAGGCTTCTCTCAGAGTTTCCTGTTTCAAATTCGGTCCAAAAGGTCTTAGAGTTGAGCCCTCTCAGCCGCTTCCAGTCGTTGAAGAAGAAGATGACGACGATGACGACGATGATGATGAAGATGACTTTGATTTCGACGGAGACGATGATGATGATGAGGAAGATGAGGATGATTCTGAGAACGACGTTGAAGGAGCGGAATATGGAGGTTTCAGTGTATTCGATGACGATTTTATCGACCAGTACTTCGTGTCTGAGAGCACAGGAAGCAAGAAAAAGCAACCTGTTAAAAAACAACCAGTACAAATCACCAAAGCACCTCACAAAAAAACAACCAAAGCACCTGTAACGAAAATACAACGTAGGAAACCAGTGAAAACCAGAACAACCTCAAGACCAAAACCTGTTCGAACATCTTTCAAAACCAAAGCTCCACTCAAAGTTTCCAGCTCTCCATCAATTACTCAGGTTCCTATAAAAACAGCATCTACAACCATAGCATCTCCTACAACCATAGCCACTTCTTCAACTGCTTTCCCTCCATCAACAATCGCTGACGTAACCGAAAAAACTGTGGAACCAGTACCTGAACCAATTAACACAGTCAGCAATTCCCCTGATGATGACCAAATAAAAAACGAACGGAGCACAGAGACATCTGGTCAAACAGTACAGAACACCATGGTGACCACCATTCGATCGGTCACAGAGGTTGCAAACCATGACTTGCCTACATCAACTGAATCCAATTCAACAAAAAAAGAAGATGATGATGATTCTATTGAATCTAGTGGTAGCGAAGAAAACCCAATCGCTGAAGTAGTTGAAGACATGCTGGAGGATAGCGAAGAGATAATCGAAAAGAAGAACAAGAACATATCAGTTAAAGGTAGTAAGAAGAACTCCACTGTAGTGAAAGAGGAATCAGATGATGTAGATGATATTTTGGATGGAGTTGTTGATACAATAACTGGCGAGGATTCTGATGAGGACAAAGCAGAGAATGATGAAGATGAGGATGATGATGAAGACGATGACGATTCATTTGGTGATGATGATGAGGATGAAGATGACGAAGAAAGAAGAAGAAAGAGGAGAAAGCTACAGCTGAAAAAAGCTGCAGGTAGACAGAGCAGAGATATGTGGCTTGACAGATTGCACTGGTGAAGAGGATGACCGAGGCTCAATTGATTAAATTATTTATTTATTTTATTTATTATTATTTATATTTATTTATTATGATAGTTCAACTTTTATTTATGAAATCTTGTAAATACTCATATCCAAAGTTCCCCAGTATTAATCAATAGAATTTGACCAGTTTTTCATTATGAGTTTCTTCGAAATTATTGTTGCAAAGTTTGGTATGGATCATATGAACGGAATCATAAGGCGAATTCTACCCCAAGTCACAGATATTGAGCTTTCACTTGACCCAGCTGCTGATCGTGAACATTGTGTTCACAAGGTATTGTACCTTCTGAAGAAATCAACGTGAATGCTCGAAATTGTTACGGCAGCATTGGTGCTCAGTATAGAAGTACGAGATTACGCCATTGGAAATGTTATTTTCGAGATATTTTTGGAATTACATATTCAAAATTTCGTGGAAATTTGAAATCCAAAAAATTGAGAAATTCTGAAACTTTCGACTAACCTCACCAAATTTTGTACAACTTTGCATGTCGGCACTTCACAAGGTCATTGTCATTGCTTATGTGAAAGTTCTGTCGACAATTTCGCCATTCGAAATATTATTTTTCCGATATTTTTGAAAGTACACATTTTATCAATATGAAATAAGGAACACTGTTTTTGAATATAGGTTCAAAAGTATATGCGTTATTTCATCGAAACCTAACGAATAAAAGTAAAACAATTTTTAGGAAAATGGAAAATATATTTAGCTCTCAGCTTTGATCAATATGCCAACGTTTCGGAGGTATAATTATTACTCCTTCTTCAGGGCTAAAAAAGACGACCAATGTTGGCATAAGCAAACATTCTGTAAGAACGCTTACCGAAACAATCACAAAGACCATGATACAAACCTCAAGATAACAATTTGTTGGAGAGAATACATGTATGGTTGTCAATAATATTTAACATTGACGTCAACAGGAATGTCAAATGTCAAAAATAACACATATACAGGGAAACATTTCGTAAACGCCAAAATGGATAATTGACAGATCATCTTCTTCTCTTCGAAATTGGATTAACCGTTTTTTCATATCTCACGTGATGTCAAGTAAGATGTCATAAAAATAGCTAAGATTTTTCACGTCTTCTCTAAAATTGACCGCGTTATTGCTCCTGATAAAAATCATTTCACTTGTGTTTTTTTTTGTAACCATTACTCTCCACATACGGTATTTCAACAACTTCAAAATCGAAAACACGCCCTTCACTGGATACGTGATACGTAAGAGCAGTTTTTTCTTTGTTGTTGATGTTCCTCGTACCGTATCTGTGCTGTTTGAATTTTTATCTGTCTTATGTAACTTCTGTCACAATCTATGCAAGGTATTTTCTAAACCACAGAAGACAACAAATCTTTTCCAGTGGCTGTCTTCAGTCTTGAGAAGAATCTTTTGTTGGTACAAATGTTGTAAAAGGCGCTTTAAGAATCTTTCGAATCTTGTAAGGTAGGCCTTCGATGGAGAGGAGCCTATGGAATGTTCTCGTGTTTTCTTCTGTGGTAGGTCTCGATGTATTTTCCTCTCTCCTATTTTGTATTCTACTGATAGATCTATCTATGAGGTAACTTGAATAGTTGTTCTGTAGAAGGATATTCCTTACATTTCTCAAATTTACCACATGATATTCTTCATCACTCAATTTTAATGCTCTCTTAATCAAGTTTTTCACAATATTCACCCTTTATGTGGTACTTTGGTTGGTGTAGAATTACTTATTAATTAAATCAAACGCTAATGCTAACGCTAAGGCTAACTTCATCCTTCATCTCTTTAAATTGTAAATTTTTTTGTCAGGTTACTCTAATTTAACCACCATTTTTTTCCATCACGTTGACAATGCCTATTCGTGACAGTTTTCGCCCCGTTTTGCTCGTTCTCAGGGTGTACCTATATCGAAAAATTTTGAACATTTTCGTTAGACCACTGTGTTGCTCTTATCGTGATTGATCTGCACTGTCTATAGGCAGCGAGTTAATTGCTGATGCTGAACAACTTTTTGGATGACTGCATTAGTTGTTTCAGGAACAGTTCAATAGCTTCAAAAAGAACATTGAATAGAACTATCTCAGTCAGATGGTTGACCTCAGGAAGGAAGTGAACCTAATGTATCTAATGAGTGTACAAAGTTTACGGAGTGTACGAAGTTTACAAAGTGTGAAAAGTGTACGAAGTATGAAATATGTGAAAAGTGTACAAAGTGTACGAAGTGTCAGATTATTTTTTTCGGAAACCGTTCTTCATATACAATCTTCATATACAAAAAAAGTTCCACTAAGACTTTGAGCTTCATATTTCACAGCGGCGTACAATTTCAGTTCGACACCATCATAATTTCCGGAGATATTGGGAAAAAATATGTCGAATTTCGTGGTTTTCTTCTCGATATCGTTGTTTTTTTTCGGTATAACTCAAGAAATACTGATTCAATCGTGATGAAACTTCGCCGCTAGTTCGAAGATCGTGTCATTAGAACAATTCGAAAAAAAATATCAAATTTTTTCTTTAAATATTTGATATTCTGTGATCTCCTTCTGATGATATTTAAATCATTAAATTCTGTATGAACCTCCAAACTGTCATTTTTCTATAAATTACTGGATTTCAATTCAATCTAGTGTGTATTTTTGGAAATAATGGGAAAATAATATTTTGAATGGGCATATCTGAGGAATCATTGGGTGGATTTCACCCATTCACGAATTCGGCCTTCGTAAGTAAGGTCCAAACTTTCGCTACAAATATCGACTTTCTAGGTTCTCTCTTTCGGAAGTTATTGTTTTTACGGTCGGCCGATCTCAATATTTTCAAAAATACAGGTTAGATCGAATTGAAATCCAGTACTTTATCGAAAAAATACCTAGAAAAGCACTGCCGTGAAGGCAGCAGCTTTTGCGTGCATGTTCAAATTCGTTGCAAAGGCGGTCATCTCCATTGAACATCCGCGCAAAAGCTGCTGCCTTCACGGCAGTGCTTTTCTAAGTTTTTTTGAATTTGTTTTGAGAATTTAAAGCCTCGAGCTCTATTTATTGAAAAGTTATTGTGGCACTAGTGTTTTATCAGTTTATCCAAGCTAGTCATTTCTGACCACTTTTGAATCAAAATTAGAAAGTGCCAGACATTTGGTAAAAGTGTTACCAAGAATAAGAGCGTATAACATTCCTCCATTATAACCTCAATTATTCAACTTTTTTCACTTACTAGTGCCTTCGATCATATTCAGGCAGCTCGTTTTTTAAAAGCCTCCCTTGTATAATATCAATGTCACCCCCAATGCTCCGACCAGCTCTATAAACTATCGTGGCACCCTCAATTCTGCTGGGTATCTGGAATTGTGCTGAAAGAGATTTCATAAATTTGGACTGCCTTCCTTTGCGAAATCGGGGTGCTCTAGTAATTGAAATTAGGTCAGTGCAGTGGGGTTGTTCGTTTGACGAAAGCTTTCCCGCGGCTTAGGATGGCAAAGTGAGGCTATCAATAACAACCAAAAATTCCTCTTAATCTGAATGCTGGTATGTTTTGTTGGGGTTTCGTATATACAAGGGGTTCTTTATTGGAATAACTTTTTTAGTTGTTCTGTTCTCGCTGGCAAGAATTCTTATCTAGGCAAATAATTGGAATAACTAGAATTCAGATCCATTTCATGACAAACAGATTTGAGCGATGTGGGGACCTATTTGATTTTCAGTGTAAAGGGTTCAAAATCGTCGATTTTCATCGTAACGATGAATCCCGTTGTTCAAAGTCGTAGTTTGTTATATGAAGGCAATATTTGGATGTTCAGTTGGGTTTTCGTATATACAAGGAGTTCTCGGTTGAAATAGCTTTTTAAGTCGTTCTGTTCTCGCTGGCTAGAATGCTTATCCAGGCAAATAATTGGAATAACTAGAATTCAGATCTATTTCGTGGCCACTATGAATTATGTAGTTCAAAATCGTATTATGTGATAGTGAACTATCGTTTTAAAACGTCGTTCAAAATTGTAGCCTGTAAGGGTAAACCGTCGATTTTGAAGTTAGTTACAAAATTTCCGTCCCCTCTTAATGTTTTGAACTACTTGTGATCAGGCGTCGTTCAAAATCTCAGTATGTTGAGGAGAAGGTTGAAAATCTACGTGACAATCAGATGGCACAGGGTTTTTAGTGCCATAACAACCCAAAACTCATCTGAATCTGCATAATATGAATATGAAGTCGTATTATTTAGGGTTTTCTTTGGGTTTTCAAATGGCAGCTATACTAACTCTCGAACCACTTGGCGGATTCGACTGAAATTTGGGTCAAGTACTACTCTTAACAATCCAGAACAGAGTTCCAAAAATGATCAGTTTCACATTTGAAACAACTGAGATACAGGATGTTTTTTTACAAATGGCAGCTGTACTAACTCTCAAAGCACTCGGCCGATTCGACTGATATTTGGGTCAGGTACTACTCTTAACAATCCAGAACAACGTTTCAAAAATGAACAGTTTCACATTTGAAACAACTGAGATACAGGGTGTTTTTTTTCAAATGGCAGCTGTACTAACTCTCAAAGCACTCGGCCGATTCGCTGATATTTGGGTCAAGTACTACTCTTAACAATCCAGAACAACGTTTCAAAAATGAACAGTTTCACATTTGAAACAACTGAGATACAGGGTGTTATTTTTCAAATGGCAGCTGTACTAACTCTCAAAGCACTCGGCCGATTCGCTGATATTTGGGTCAAGTACTACTCTTAACAATCCAGAACAGCGTTCCCAAAATGATCAGTTTCACATTTGAAACAACTGAGATACAGGGTGTTTTTTTACAAATGGCAGCTGTACTAACTCTCAAAGCACTCGGCCGATTCGACTGATATTTGGGTCAGGTACTACTCTTAACAATCCAGAACAACGTTTCAAAAATGAACAGTTTCACATTTGAAACAACTGAGATACAGGGTGTTTTTTTACAAATGGCAGCTGTACTAACTCTCAAAGCACTCGGCCGATTCGACTGATATTTGGGTCAAGTACTACTCTTAACAATCCAGAACAACGTTCCAAAAATGAACAGTTTCACATTTGAAACAACTGAGATACAGGGTGTTTTTTTTAAATGGCAGCTGTACTAACTCTCAAAGCACTCGGCCGATTCGACTGATATTTGGGTCAAGTACTACTCTTAACAATCCAGAACAACGTTCCAAAAATGAACAGTTTCACATTTGAAACAACTGAGATACAGGGTGTTTTTTTACAAATGGCAGCTGTACTAACTCTCAAAGCACTCGGCCGATTCGACTGATATTTGGGTCAAGTACTACTCTTAACAATCCAGAACAACGTTCCAAAAATGAACAGTTTCACATTTGAAACAACTGAGATACAGGGTGTTTTTTTTAAATGGCAGCTGTACTAACTCTCAAAGCACTCGGCCGATTCGACTGATATTTGGGTCAAGTACTACTCTTAACAATCCAGAACAACGTTCCAAAAATGAACAGTTTCACATTTGAAACAACTGAGATACAGGGTGTTTTTTTTTAAATGGCAGCTGTACTAACTCTCAAAGCACTCGGCCGATTCGACTGATATTTGGGTCAAGTACTACTCTTAACAATCCAGAACAACGTTCCAAAAATGAACAGCTTCACATTTGAAACAACTGAGATACAGGGTGTTTTTTTTTTAAATGGCAGCTGTACTAACTCTCAAAGCACTCGGCCGATTCGACTGATATTTGGGTCAAGTACTACTCTTAACAATCCAGAACAACGTTCCAAAAATGAACAGTTTCACATTTGAAACAACTGAGATACAGGGTGATTTTTTACAAATGGCAGCTGTACTAACTCTCAAAGCACTCGGCCGATTCGCTGATATTTGGGTCAAGTACTACTCTTAACAATCCAGAACAACGTTCCAAAAATGAACAGTTTCACATTTGAAACAACTGAGATACAGGGTGTTTTTTTACAAATGGCAGCTGTACTAACTCTCAAAGCACTCGGCCGATTCGACTGATATTTGGGTCAAGTACTACTCTTAACAATCCAGAACAACGTTCCAAAAATGAACAGTTTCACATTTGAAACAACTGAGATACAGGGTGTTTTTTTTTTAAATGCCAGCTGTACTAACTCTCAAAGCACTCGGCTGATTCGACTGATATTTGGGTCAAGTACTACTCTTAACAATCCAGAACAACGTTCCAAAAATGAACATTTTCACATTTGAAACCACTGAAATACAGGGAATTTTTCTTCAAATGGCAGCTATACTAACTCTCGAACCACTTGGCCGATTCGATTGAAATATCTGAAACAGAACTATTAAAAATTAAAGAAAATAATTCCTAGAATTTTCTCCTTTATCTGATGAAAAAGTCAGATTTGTACTCTGAAACGTCACAGTCTGCTTTGCTTATCGTTTATATTGTTACTGTATTGTTTCTGCTTTCCAAGAAACTGCCCTTGACAAATAGTTCGATTCTGCAATCCGCAAGCGCGTTTTTCATGAAAAAAATTGTTTGTTGTTTTTGATTGTTTTTTTTTCTCACTGGCTTGAATTTTATCTAGGCCAATATTTGAAATGACTATTATTCAGCACTGATTTTGGGGCAAACGAAGGTAGTGCTATGGGACTCAACGATGCTTGATGTGGATTTACTCGAGCGTGGTGGGGATCTATTTGATTTTCAATTTGAAGGGTTCAAAACTGTCGATTTTAATCGCCACTATAAATAACTTAGTCTAAAATCGGTTTATATGAGAGTAAGCCGTAGTTTCTTGTACGTTGTTCAAAATTGTAGTCTTTATGAATGTAAACCTTCTTCTTTGAGCTTTGTTCAAAAATTTGAAAAAAAGCACTGCCGTGAAGGCAGAAGCTTTTGCGCGCATGTTCAATGTAGATGACCGCTTCGGCAACGAATTTGAACTTGTGCGCGAAAGCTGCTGCCTTCACGGCAGTGGTTTTCTAAATTTTTTTTCGATAAATAACTGGATTTCAATACGATCTAATCTGTATTTTTGGAAATATTGGAAAAATAAAATTTTGAATGGGCATATCTACGAAATCATCATACAGATCAGATCGAATTGAAATCCAGTACCCCATCGAAAATTACAGTTCGAAGGTTCATACAGAATTTAATGAGGATGATATGATAAGAAAATCACAGAATTTTTTTTTCAAATTGTTCTAATGACACGATCATCACGAAATTTTGCATGGAGTTGGAAACTAGCTGCTAAGTTTTATCAGTATTTCTCGAGTTATACCGAAAAAATCAACGATATCGAGAAGAAAACCTCGAAATTTGACAAATTTTTTCCCGATATCTCCGAAACTTACGATCGTATCAGAGTGAAATTTGGTACACTGCTGTGAAATATGAAGCTCATAGTGCTAGTGAATTTTTTTCTCAGATATCATGAATGGTTTTCGAAAAAAAAATTTGTTTGAAAAAAATGTCGACAAAATTTTTTTTTCAATTTACTGACAATATGATCCTGACAAAATTTGGCGCAAAGTTTTGCGTTGCTATACTCCACCTAATTGCTAAGTTTGAATCCAATCGTTCTGGTAGTTTCTGCCATAAAAAATAGATAACCTCAAAATTTCAAGTGGCTATAACTCCGAAACTATTCGACCGATTTGGTCCATTAACGAACTTAACCGCGACATTTTAATGCGCGACCTACCCTGAAAGTTTCAAGTTGCTAGCTCACTTCGTTCGACAGTTATCGTGTCGTCGGACGGCCGGCCGGCCGGTCAGAATCGATTTTGACACCGGATTCGTCATCAGTGAGTCCAACCTAGTCGATTGAGACCATTTTCAGCTCAATCATCCAAAATTACAGACATTTGGACAAAACGATAGCACGCTGTTCCCCTAGAACATGCGCGCAAAAATGTCTGTTCCCTCTTAATTCATGAATGACTTGTAGTTCGGCGTCGTTCAAAATCATAGTGTGTGAACAAAAAAACCCTACATACCTCGCTTAAAATCCTCGAATTTCATCGCCACGTTGTGTGACACGCCGTTGAAAATAGTAGTTTTTTAGGGAAAACCGTCGTGTTCGAACGTCGTTCGAAATTTCTGTCCCGTCTTGATTTTCGGACGAAATCTTGATCTGTGGGTGACAACGTTCTACCACAGACCAACAAGACAAATCACTTCATCGTTTGTGGGAAACGCGTCTCTCCGACCTTGAGAAATATAACAGACATAACCACACTTTCTGTTTCCTCAAAACAGCTGTCAAATTAATTAAATACTTGACTGGAATATCTAAAATCGAAATAAAAAAACGGATTTGTCGGGATTCAGGAATCACAAAATTAAAATCAGACTAAGATTTTTCGATGAAACCATTTGAAAAGCAAATTTCCAATACCAAAGCGAGTGTTTTGTCACATCTTAAACTCCAGTGGAAGAACTCGATTGGAGTAAATGGAAATTTTGGAAAAATTCAATGGAAAACCCGTTTACCTTAATCAGAGAATCTTTGTAGTGACACATATAGGTCTCTAGGAAACCTCCCAGAATCTTGTGGCAGTTTGGGAGTATTCTATTTCATTGCAAACCTTTTTCTAATATGTGTGGATACAATCGAATTAATGTGTAAGAAATGAAGAAACCTTAAAAATTTATAAACAAGAAATAGATTGTCTTTAAAAACTACATTGTCTTATCTTTTCCATACCACTTTCAGTTATTACTCATATAAATATGTTATTCGTTAAGTTTTCAGTAACTATATTGCAGTAAATATACCATGTTTACGTGAAGTCTACCAAACTGTTTCAGACACTGTTTTTTACACAATTAAATTCAGCAAGTTGAGTATAATTGCTTCACTATTTTATCAATAAAGAATAAATATAACAGTCATTTATTGAAAGGTGTTTTTTTGGCGAAAACTTTTTCTTTGAAATCAATTTATCAAGCAAACAGAAACATACGATTGTATTACATGGAAAATGTATGGGTTGCGATACTTTCACATCAAATGAGATTCATTTCAATATAAAATCAAACTATGAATAAACCAACTTTGTTCGATTCCAATCCTTGTGGTTGTGCAATCTTATACAATTTTATTAGACATCCATTCGTTTCAATTGAATAATATGGAGGTTGTAATTCTTTTACTTCAGTTGCGATTCCTTTATATTATATAAAATGAATATTATGAATGAGTCCACCCAAGGTCGATTCCAATTCTTGTTGTTGTACAATTAAAACATATAATGAGGACTGTCCTCATAAAATAGAACCTCAAAGATGACCAAACAATTCATTTGGTAGTGAAAACTGTTTGGATTATATTTTAAAATGGAACAGATACAAAATTATTCATCAAATAAATAGGACAAAAATTCATTTCAGTTTGTTTACATGTTTATAACCTCTTCAAGCGAGTCCAAATGCGGCGAGAGTGATGTAATCCTATTCCTGCAATCTGATTGGCACCCCAAAGCACCCCAAACGCCTGCTAAAATTCTGATTAGCTCGATTCAGGGTCATATCTGCGTTGACATAGATTTCCTAAGTAAATGAGACGAGTGGTTTATCTGGTTGATCTGTGGTTCTACACAGACGTTACTGTCGTTACTATTCAGAGGCGCAAGATTATCGGAAGCAATGTGGTTGAATTTCATTCGTGTGAAACGAGAATTTGTAATTATTCACGCAGGCAACAGAGTGGGTTCGAATCGTAGCGTTCAAAATCGACGATTTCGAAGTCCGTGGGCCAGTTACCCATAATGTTTGTTTATTCCGTTCATCCCATTCGTTTTATCAGTTTTCATGGTTAATTACGCAAAATTGCCGAATGAATAGAGAAAATTTCAAACGGTTTCTACTTTTTCATTCTACAGTAAATTTTATATGGCACTGTGGAAAACACACGGCTCTTTATCCTCCGGAAACAAATTAAATTTTTGAAATGACATATAATGTGAAGTAGAACGTCAATTCAAGGAAATTGCAATATTAAATTTGAATTTTTACAAAGCCAGTTCAAGTCGAAATCGATTTTCAGTCTATACTTTTTTTCACGCAGAAGTGAGCTTTTCTGATGAGAAATTTGATATACTGTTGTAAAATATAAGCTTCAAGTTTTGTGAAAAATTCAATCGTATCTGACAAATTGTCTCTGAGTTATATCCATTAAATTACCTTATAATCTAAAAATAATCAATAATCTCAAACAGTTCAAAGTTAGAACCAAGAAATTCTCATTAGAGCTAGAGCCATATTGTTTGGAAGACTATTTAGGTGCAAACTGATTGTTTTTTTTTCTCTTGTAATAATGTATGACACTGTTTCATTTTGTGGTTTCCTGTAAGGGAATATAATTTGAAATAAAGACGTTTATCTATCTATCTATCTATATCACGGAAAATCAGAAAAATTTTTGAATTTTTTTAAATTTCTTCACGAGTGCATCCTCACAAAATTCTTCAACTCATTTTGAAGTTTCAAACTAATCGTATCAGTACGTCTGCAGATTGACTAACCTCAAAATTACAAATGTGCATAACTCAGAAACCATTTGGTCAGATGTAACCAGTGGACCCTGTATGATAAAAGCCCTATATCAATTAAAATGACGATGAGTGGATTGTTTCGGTCGTTAACTGTTGGAAATGGATAAATCATTTCAGATAAAACAATTCAATTCTAATTGCCATCATAAATCACTATTTTGTTGAATGGACTATTTAAAATTTAACTGGATATAGCAAAACGCAAGTCAATACGTATACACGATTTCAATTATTCAAAGCGTATTGTTCCACTTTCCACGCAATGTCGACACAGAAACACCTAAAACTGTGTAAAGAATTCGAGAAATGCACTCATGGGGAGATGCTTTTTGATTTGCCGATCAAACTTCATATTTGAGTTTCGAGACCTCAAGGTTTTTGCATAATTCTTCGAATAGTAAAAAAAATCTAGAAAAGCACTGCCGTGAAGGCAGCCGCTTTTGCGCGCATGTTCAATGTAGATGACCGCTTCGGAAACTTGCGCGTCAAAGCTGCTGCCTTCACGGCAGTGCTTTTCTAGATTTTTTTTCGATAAATTACTGGATTTCAATTCGATCTATTCTGTATTTTTGGAAATATTGTAAAAAATTTTTTGAATGGGTATATCTACGGAATGATTGGGCGGATTTTATCCATTCATGAATTCGACCTTCGTAATTAAGTCCCAAACCTACTCTACATATATCGAGTTTCTAAGTCGATTCTTCCGGAATTTATTGCGTTTACGGTCGGCCTAACGGCCGACTGCGTGAACACAGTAACTTCCGAAAGAAACAACTTTAAAACTCGATATTTGAAGAGAAGGTTTGGACCTTAATTACGACGGCCGAATTCGTGAATGGGTAAAATCCACCCAATGATTCCGCAGATATACCCATTCAAAATTTATTTATCCAATATTTCCAAAAATACAGATCAGATCGAATTGAAATCCAGTACTTCATCGAAAAATTACAGTCCGAAGGTTCATACAGAATTTAATGAGGATGACATGATAAGAAAATCACAGAAATTTTTTTTTCAAATTGTTCTTATGACAAGATCATTACGAAATTTTGATGAAGTTGTCTTTCACCATCTTCAAACTAGCTGCGAAGTTTTAACAAGATTGAATTAGTATTTCTCGAGTTAAACCGAAAAAAAACAACGATATCGAGAAGAAGACCTCGAAATTTGACATATTTTTTTCCGATATCTCCGAATCTTATGATCTTATCGAACTGAAATTTGGTACGCCGCTGTGAAATACGAAGCTCATAGTCGGAGTGGAATTTTTTTTTGGTTATGATCAACGGTTTCCGAAAAAAAAATTTGTTGGAAAAAAATTTTTTAAGAAATTACTGGCAGTATGATCCTGACAAAATTTGGCTAAAAGTTGCGCGTCGTTATATTCCACCTAATTGCCAAGTTTGAATCCAATGGCCCAGGTAGTTCCTGAAATAAAAAATAAATAACTTCAAAATTTCAAGTGACTATAACTCCGAAACTGTTCGACCGATTTTACCCATTAACGAACTTAACCGCGGCATTGAAATGTGCGACCTACCCTGAAAGTTTCAAGTTGCTAGCTCAATCCGTTCGGCCGGCCAGACAGAATCAATTTTGCTACCGGATTCGTCATCAGTGAGTCCAATCTAGTCGTTTGAGACCATTTTCGGCCCAATCATCGAAAATAACAGACATTTGGACAAAACGATAGCACGCTGTTCCCCTAGAACATGCGCGCAAAAAGAGTGTTCTCGGCAACTACTGAAGGATGATTCCAATTGCAACACGCTGTGCATCAGGGACAATTGAAAAATTCGCGAATATATGAATTATTCCTTCATTGTTGGAGAGAAATCGAAGAAAAATGCATATTGCCGTTGCAGAAATTAAAAAGGTCCATGCTGGAAAGGCCCAATCAACAACAAAATTGAATTAATCACTTCCTATTTTTCGAAACCTGGAAAAAATTTCATTTAAATTAGTATACAACGAAATTCAGTTCGATTCATCAGTAAGTGACTTTTCCAGGGAACACCTGTTCATCTAATCAAATTAGACATCTGAACGATTTTCACTTTGTTATTCAACGAAATTGCCAACTTATTTATAGTGGTGGTTCGAGTCTGAGCTCCAGGTATCTTACTGCCTTGAATTTTAACCTGGTTAATCCGAAATGTAAACGTCAGTCTGCTCGCTTTTCATTACGCTTTTGAGCTTTTCAATAAGTTCCTGAAGAGATAGGTACTTGGATTTCAGAGTAAAATACCATTTTTTCCTTTTACGATTTACGGAGAAACGGTTCGGCACGTAAACTCCCTAATTTTTTCCGAATCCACTCGGTCCAATGCCTTCTCGGGGCTTTTTGGTCCTGAGAAAAATGTATATTTCAGATCAGAGATGCGGGTAACCGTTTTGATACGATTGCAAGAAAGTTAGGAATACTCAGAACTGAAATATTCCGTAATATGAAATTATGTAACATTTATTCAATATACAGAGTGTCCGCGTTAATAGTAACTGGATACAAAGCTTTGGGGGGAGATTCTGGGGTTAATTTCGTACACAAAATTTCAAAAAGCACTGCCGTGAGGGCAGCAACTTTTGCGCGCATGTTCAATGTAGATGACCGTTTCAGCAACGAATTTGAACATGCACGCAGAAGCTGCTGCCTTCACGGCAGTGCTTTTTGAAATTTTTTACTGATAAATTACTGGATTTCAATTTGATCGAATCTGTATTTTCGGAAATATTGGAAAAATAAAATTTTGAATGGGTATATCTACGGAATCATTGGGCGGATTTTACACATTCACGAATTCGACCTTCGTAATTAAGCCCCAGACCTACTCTACAAATATCTAGTTTCTAAGTCATTTCTTCCGGAAGTTATTGTGTTTACGTTCAGCCTAACGGCCGACTGTGTAAACAAAATAACTTCCGAAAGAAACAACTTAGAAACTCGATATTTGTAGAGAAGGTTTGGACCTTAATTACGAAGGTCGAATTCGTGAATGGGTAAAATCCACCCAATGATTCCGTAGATATACCCAATCAAAATTTTATTTTTCCAATATTTCCAAAAATACAGATAAGATGGAATTGAAATCCAGTACTTCATCGAAAAATAACAGTTCGAAGTTTCTTACAGAATTTAATGAGGATGATATGATAAGAAAATCATAGAAATTTTTTGTTTCAAATTGTTCTAATGACACGATTATCACGAAATTTCGCAAAAAGTTGTCTTTCAGCCTCTCAAAACTAGCTGTGAAGTTTTATCAGGACTGAATCAGTATTTCTCGAGTTATACCGAAAAAATCAACGATATCGAGAAGAAAACCTCGAAATTTGACATATTTTTTCCCGATATCTCCAAAACTTATGATCGTATCGAACTGAAATTTGGTACAGTGCTGTGAAATATAAAGCTCAGAGTGTAAGTGGAATTTTTTTTTGGATATGATGAATGGTTTCCGGAGAAAATTTTTTTTTTTTTAATTTACTAACAACATGATACTGACGAAATTTGGCTCAAAGTTGCGCTTCGTTATACTCCACCTAACTGCCAAGTTTGAATCCAATCGCTCAAGTAGTTTCTGAAATAAAAAATAAATAACTTCAAAACTTCAAGTCCCTATAACTCCGAAATTGTTCGATCGATTTGGCCCATTAACGAACTTAACCGCGGCATTCTAATGCGCAACCTATCCTGAAAGTTTCAAGTTGCTATCTTGCTTCTGTCGACAGTTATCGTTTCCACGGACGGACGGCCGGCCGGCCGGACAGAATTGATTTTGACACCGGATTCATCATCAGTAAGTCCAACCTAGTCGATTGAGGCCATTTTCGGCTCAATCATCCAAAATTACAGACATTTGGACAAAACGATAGCACGCTGTTCCCCTAGAACATGCGCGCAAAAATACCAGAAAAGCACTGAAGCGAAGTCAGCAGCTCAAATTGATTGCCAGGACGGTAATTCTTGAGATATAATAAAAAAAATAACAACGAAATTTGACAGATTTCTTGATAATATTTCCAGAAATGAATGTTGAATTGAGCTCAAATTTGACACAGTGATGAAGCACACTCAATCCAAGGTTTGTGCCGAATTTTATTGAAATGTGATCAACAGTTCCAGAAAAAACCTAGAAAAGCACTGACGTGAAGCCAGCCGCTTTTGCACGCATGTTCATTTTTGGTGATATCCTTTGAACATGCGCGCAAAAGCTTCTGACATTCTCAGTGCTCTTCTAGGTTTTTTCGATGAAGCACTGAATTTCAATTCGATGTTATCTGTATTTTCGGAAATATTGGGAAAATAAAATCTTGAATGGGTATATCTACGGAATCATTGAGCGGATTTCACCCATTCACGAATTCGACCTTCGTAATTGAGTCTCAAATATACTCTGCAAATATAGAGTTTCTAAGTCGTTTCTTCTGGAAGTTATCGTGTTTACGGTCGGCCGTTAGTTGTTATTACAGAAGACGCCCTCGTGGATTGCATGATTGAAACTATTTGTCAAGGGCAGTTTCTAGAAAAAAAAACTGCCTTATGATCAATATTGGAATAATGCAAACGATCAACAAAGTCAACTGTAAAGATTCACAGTCTAAATATGTCTCTCTCTCATCAGACAAACGAAAAAATTTTCAGAATTATTTTCTTTCTGCCACTTTTAATGGTGATCAACTTTTCAAATGGCTAATACGAATTTCTCTTTAATACATTTACATGTTGATATCCTACGATATACTTTTGTCTTCAACGTACTTAGTCTTCAATGACAAATTTAACTATTATATCAACTGGCATACAATGATGAAAATGAAACAAATCTAAAAATAATATAATAAATTACAATACAAAAATAATTCTAGACACAGTGTTTCATCCTATATCCTTCGATTTAAAATCATCAGTAGTATTCATTCTACATTATATGTCAAAATCTTACCAGCTGTTTTCACCAACAATTCACCACCTCGGAATTCAGCTGGACCCACTAGCAAGCTTGTCAAATTGTGAATAGAACAGTTCTACACCTTCATCTTTCCTGGTTAAATGAATAGCGGTAAGGAGTACTCTCAAAAATCTTTATAACTTCAAAATTAAATCACAGTTGATAGTAACTCAATAAAATCATTCGTTTTATTTCAAATATTAAATTCAAACTCAAGTAGACTCGTTTGAACTTGACGATTCATCTGAATCTATTGGTCGCCATAAATTATTTGGAATCCGTCCCTGACCACCTGCATGCCCATAGGCTAGAAAAAGATAAAAAAGCCACCATCCAAATATCGAGAATGAATGAAAGTTGCTTATCAGTATGAGCTCAGAAGAAAGTGTTACAGCCATTAGTGGGTGACCATCATCTCTGTGTCCTGGGCGGAATAAATACAGCATTATTTCTTGTTTACACAAACATATCAATCAAATATGAAGGTGCACAGTTACATTCAAATTTTAGTGGTAATTTGCATTGTGCTTGTGGAGTTTAACAAGGCGGGTAAATAATTCCATGTTGTTCCAAACCGATTCATTTTAATTAATACAGGGAGTGCACGTTTTTCTGTATCCATCGATTCTTCAATTGTCATTAAAAATCCATGTTATTTATTTTTTCGATGTTCAGGAATTCCCATGCTTTGATTGAAATAATAATGGAATTCTGATATTTGAAAACAACCCTCGGCTTTTTTTACGCATAAATATATATACAGGGTCACACAACAGTGGTGCGGTGCTCCATATCTCTATTTAGTATACACAAAAGGAATCTATATTTCTTTAGTGTTACCTCATTGCTAGAGCATTTATTCTGGACGGATTCCAACTGTTTTTTAAGTAATCAGTATTTTTCGGTTTCTACATAGAAATAATTTACTCCGAATATATAAAAGGTTCTCGAGATATTTTGCAGTACATGATTTTTTTTTCCAATATTCCTAACTCAGAATATTTTAATTTATTCAGTTGTACCATGTCCCATTGCAATTTTTTTTTGGTCGAATATTGTACATAGGTTACTCTCTCTGATGCTGTACCAGAAATCGACCTGTGATATACAGGGATTGAAAAAAAGCATGCAACATATTGCAAATAAAATGGACAGATCCTTCCTAATTCCAAATGAAAAACTAGTGAACTTAACGATAGGGAATGCTAGATGAAATATTCATTTACAATATGTGAGAGGCTGTTCTCCATACTTTGTATTTAATATGTTGCTCTGAGATATATCGTCTGCGAGAATAATAAACGAACAACATTAGACCAAAAAATATTTCGAATGAGAACTAGCACAACTCAATGATTTCAAAGATTCATCAGAAAAGACGACCTGATGCCATTCCACATTCCAATGTTGTCGTTCTCAACCGTAAGAGGTAACACACGATAGGATCGATAATGCTGCAGTCCTAAAGACTTATACTTATACGATGGTAAACTGTTCGGGCAGTTACAGGATGGCCTTGTTCTCCTAACCACTCATCAGCCAAAGATCGAATTGTCGCAAATCGGTCTCTAATGGCCATAAGTCTCAGACGTCGATCTTGAACTTCATTTGTGCCTCTTCGACGTCCGGTGCCTACTATTCTTCGATTTTGTGCATTATCAAACCTCGAAATGACAACCACGCCACCCGTAGACCAATAATTCGACCTCTATCAAATTCACTTGGCTGGGATAAATTCAGCGTACACGTGCTCTTGGCTTTTCAACAACAACTAAACATCGACTTTGGATCTCCTCAAACAGCTGGTGTATTGTTAAATTTAAAAAAAATTGCAAAAACGACTACAATATTTAAGTAATAAAAAATTTCCACCTGAAAAAACCTTCACGATTCACGATTTTTTTCTACAAATTGTAATCATTAAGTCCTTGTTATACTATCTATGTTTCACCAAAAAAAATTAAAAATTTGAACAGCTCCTTTTGGGTGTTGTAGTTTCATTGTCAGTTAGTATACAGGGTCTTTCACGAGGAACCTCACCCATATTTATACGGGAAACTACTGAACGTATTTTCATGAAATTCAGCACCTCCGGTTTTTCCGGAAATGACGTCAACTTCCGTTTTTCAAATTAGAACACCATTTTTTTATTGCAGAAATAGATTCCTTAGAAAATTTCAATTTATTTTGATCTAACATTTTTCAGTTTTGGTTGGAAAATTCTCTCTGAGCGGGAAAATTCGAAAAAAAAATCGAAAATAGAGCTCCGCTGAAACAAGAATAACTTCGAGGTTTTTGGATGGAAAATTTTCATTTTTGGGATTTTTCAAGATGTTAGATTGATGTATCCACTTTAAAAATCGAAATCGCGATTCATGATACAGGGGGTGAAAAAATCGCTTTCAAAGTTAGGGATGACAAAATCGTGAAAAATCAATTTTTTCAAATTAGAACCCCATTTTTTTTATGGCAGATATTGAATATACTTTAAAAAATAATGTGAGTGTATGCATCACACCCTTGCCCTAAAATGGATATTTTCTGAGTTATTCACAAAAAACTGTTTTTCGTCTTGAATTTTCAGCTATTTCTTTTCCCTTCACGCCAAAAAGATGAAATTTTCAGTAACTGTTATTTGAACCATGCTGTAGATTTTTCACACCTTCTTGAAACCGACTTCAAGTTACTATAAGGAGAACCATGGCAAACTCTCGCAGTCATAACTAGAGAAGATGCTCAAAGTTTTGACCGTTAATTTCTAGACATTTATTTATACGTCTCAGGAATGCTTCGTGCGTTGCTCTTTTTATTTCATCGGGAGGAAGAGATCTGCAAAAGTGTTTAAAAAACAAATTGAGTTTCAAAACTATGAATCTAAAAATCTAAACAAACCTGAACGCATTTCTGACTCGTTCTATGCAGTCCTCTTTATCAGTCAGGGGAGTTGAGTAGACAATATTTTTTATCCTACCCCAAACATAATATTCTAAAGGAGTTAAATCGGGAGAACGTGGTGGCCAAAGATGTGGACCATTGTTCGCCAACCATCGATCTTCAAATAGCCTGTAGAGGATATTTGACACATTGAGTGAATTGTGTGGAGGCGCGCCATCTTGTTGATACCATAAGTCATTATGGTTCTGTACTAGCGGCTCAATTATTTGAGTCAATATGTCAGAATATCTATCTCCTAAGGGAGAACATTCTTTAAATAATGCAAACATGTGTAGTGTTCTATCTTACCAGTTAAAGTCCCATCATAAATGTGAACATCGAGAATTGCATTATTTTTGATGGCGCAAAAAACATTGAAACTTCAGGTCTCTTGAAAGTTCCATTGTCTGAAGTGGTGGTTGTTCTCTTCATCCCAATAATGACTGTTATGCCTATTGAAAGAACCATTCTTTGTGAATTTAGATTCATCTGTCCAAATTATACAGTCCAAAAAGTTTTCATTCTCTTGAAATCGAATCATCATAGCTTCGCAAAACTCTGTTCTCCTGACGAAATCAGTTTCCTTCAAATGCTGTACCCTATTGAATTTATATGGGTGCATTTTATGTTTTTTTAATATTCTCCAAACACTCGATTGAGATAATCCCAGATCAATCTCGGCATCTTTGAGAGAATTTTGAGGATTCACACGAAAATATGCAAGAACTGTAATTTCGTTGTTCTCATCTTCTACTACACTTTTTTCTCTGTGTGTAGTTTTCTTAACGAAAGATCCGACATTTCTCAAGTTTGTCATGGTTCTGTTAATGGTATCTCTGGTTGGTCTGGGTCGGTCAGGAAACCTCTCAATGAACAGTCGAATCGTTCTATCTACAACTTTATTACATTCTCCATGAAGTAGAATGAGATTTAAATAATCTTCATTGGTAAAATTAGGCATAGTGATCGATTTTATAACTTAATACGAATTATCACCAAATTAATAGTATACACAAAATGCTACTGAATAAAGAGGAATTTGGCAGATGTAATCAATGATATCTATCATTAAAAAAAAATGATGTAAAACATGGTAAGTTTTTGCATATGGTTCATAAGGAAATATTTATTTATCACTGGAGAGAAAACCGATGGCCGATTAGTTGAAATGAAGACGTTTCCGATACAAATTCGAATCCAAATTCGCCATCTATTTAGGAACAACCTGTAACTTTTTTCTCTTGCATATTAGGGTAGTAAAATCTAAAACATGGTTTTAGTAACAGTTCCTGAAAATGTCATCTTTTTGGCGTGAAGGGAAAAGAAATAGCTGAAAATTCAAGACGAAAAACAGTTTTTTGTGAATAACTCAGAAAATATCCACTTTAGGGCAAGGGTGTGATGCATACACTCACATTATTTTTTAACGTAGATTCCATATCTGCCATAAAAAAATGGGGTTCTAATTTGAAAAAATTGATTTTTCACGATTTTGTCATCCCTAACTTTGAAAGCGATTTTTTCACCCCCTGTATCATGAATCGCGATTTCGATTTTTAAAGTGGATACATCAATCTTACATCTTGAAAAATCCCAAAAATGAAAATTTTCCATCCAAAAACCTCGAAGTTATTCTTGTTTCAGCGGAGCTCTATTTTCGATTTTTTTTTCCAATTTTCCCGCTCAGAGAGAGTTTTCCAACCAAAACTGAAAAATGTTACATCAAAATGAATTGAAATTTTCTAAGGAATCTATTTCTGCAATAAAAAAATGGTGTTCTAATTTGAAAAACGGAAGTTGACGTCATTTCCGGAAAAACCGGAGGTGCTCATGCCTTGAAAATATTTTAGATTTCATCAGCATCGTGAAATACGTATAAGTGCTGAATTTCATGAAAATACGTTCAGTAGTTTCCCTTATAAATATGGGTGAGGTTCCTCGTGAAAGACCCTGTATATCGACAAAATATCTTAAAAAATATTCAAAAAGCACTGCCCTGAAGGCAGCAACTTTTGCGCGCATGTTCAATGTAGATGACCGCTTCAGCAACGAATTTGAACATGCCCGCAAAAGCAACTTAGAAACTCGATATTTGTAGAGAAGGTTTGGACCTTAATTACGAAGGCCGAATTCGTGAATGGGTAAAATCCACCCGATGATTCCGTAGATACACCCAATCAAAATTTTATATTTCCAAAAATACAGATCAGATCGAATTGAAATCCAGTACTTCATCGAAAAATAACAGTTCGAAGTTTCATACAGAATTAAATGAGGATGATATGATAAGAAAATCATAGAAATTTTTTTTTCAAATTGTTCTAATGAACGATTATCACGAAATTTCGCATGAAGTTGTCTTTCAGCATCCAAAACTAGTTGTGAAGTTTTATCAGGACTGACTCAGTATTTCTCAAGTTATACCGAAAAAATCAACGATATCGAGAAGAAAACCTAGAAATTTGACATATTTTTTCCCGATGTCTCCAAAACTTATGATCGTATCGAACTGAAATCTGGTACACTGCTGTGAAATATGAAGCTCAAAGTGCGAATGGAATTTTTTTTTGGTATGATGAATGGTTTCCGGAAAAAAAAATTTTTTTCTTCGAAAAATTTTTTCTTTTAAATTTACTGATGATATGATCCTGACGAAATTTGGCTCAAAGTTGCCCGTCATTATACTCCACCTAACTGCCAAGTTTGAATCCAATCGCTCAAGTAGTTTCTGAAATAAAAAATAAATAACTTCAAAACTTCAAGTGCCTATAGCTCCGAAACTATTCGACCGAATTGGCCCATTAACAAACTCAACCGCGGAATTCTGATGCGCAACCTATCCTGGAAGTTTCAATTTGCTAGCTTGCTTCTTTCGACAGTTATCGTGTCGTCGGCTGGACGGACGGCCGGCCGGACAGAATCGATTTTGACACCGGATTCGTCATCAGTGAGTCCAACCTAGTCGATTGAGACCATTTTCGGCTCAATCATCGAAAATTACAGACATTTGGACAAAACAATAGCTCGGTGTTCCCCTAGAACATGCGCGCAATAATATCTGCAACACAAAATCAACAGGAGGAATCGAATATTATTATCATATTCTCTCTGACCGAGTCTTTCGACTAGGTACAGTCCTCCAAACAATGAGTTTTCTAATCCTCAGGGGTTCGAAGAATGCTACAGGCCGCTTATATTGGGAAATCATTTCCCATAGATCCATAATTACTACTGAACTAAAAGGTAAATAAAATTCCGGGAATAAATTGAAAAACCCGTGACATCGGTGTGATGAAAATCGTCTATTCTGAACGATGTGTGTGTCTCTCTTTACCTATAATATTTCACCGTCATCCTGTCGATTTTTTTCAGTTCGGTCGTTTCAATTTTTTATAGCACGCGGTCGAGCTGAAGACAACACCTGTATTCTATATTCGACCCCAAATGCTTCGGAGCAGAAGCTGTAAAAGCAGTTGCTGGCAGTAAACTGAAAACGGGCGAAATTGAAATATCCAAATATATACGAGCCTTCAGCGTCTATATTAGCGATTTTGGCGTCGTATCTGCGTCGGTTTTTGGCGTTCCTGCCATTCGGAACTAACCGTCATTCCTCTTTTCCAGAAAAAGTGATAGGACCTGCCGGGACATATGCAGAAAGCCACAGAAATGCGTCGATAACAGCCTCTGCATTACCAGCTACACGTCCTACAGCAGTGATAACGACAACACGAAGACCGATTCTATCTGGCTTGAGATTTCCTTGTTCCTGTCAAGAAGGGGAATGTGGCTGCTGCACTGGTTACATTCTGGATAGATTCAATCAGAAAGGGTGCATAAATATTACTTACGACCCCGACGATTTCTCGGTAACTGCCTCCATGTCTATGAATGGAAAGGTTCTCTACAGGAATAGCATATCAGGTGAATACAGCTACACGTATTTTTGTGCCTTTATCTACGTCACTATGGAACGGATTATCGAGATGTTTCTTTTTCCGTATTTTCTGCAATAACAGCAATGATTTCACGAAGAAACGTACATCAAAGTCCCGATGCTCAATAAGGAAAGAACAATGTTTTCTGAGCTAGGGATAATCTTTCTGAGCTCTTCTCTTCTGAATGTTGCTCCCTTGAAAATGAGCGGATCCATTTGGTGTGCTATTTGTCAATAGGAAACATACAGGGCGCGCGGCAAAAAATTTAGCTCATTCGAGAAGTTTATGAAAAAACCGAGAAAAGCACTGCCTTGAAAGCAGCATGTTCAATGGAGATGACCGCTTTGGCAACGAATTCCAACAAGCGCGCAGAAGCTTCTGATTTCACGTCAGTGGTTTTCTAGGTTTTTTTTTCGATAAACTTCTGGATTTCAATTCGATCCAATCTGTATTTTTGGAAATATTTGAGGAACAAAATTTTGAATGGGTATATCTACGGAATCATTGAGCGGATGAAAAAAAAATTTGAAATTCAATAATGAAGGCGATCTACTTCGTTTCACCCAGCTTGACCTTGCGTTCCGATTTGACCATTTTCAATCCTGAATTATTCAAAATTCGCGAATTGTTAAAGTGTGTGACAGCATACATCATGATTTCGTAGCGAAATAGAATGAGAAAAAATCTAAAAAAAGCACTGCCGTGAAGGCAGCAACTTTTGCGCGCATGTTCAATGTAGATGACCGCTTCAGCAACGAATTTGAACATGCACGCAAAAGCTGCTGCCTTCACGGCAGTGCTTTTTGAATTTTTTTTCTGATAAATTACTGGATTTCAATTCGATCAAATCTGTATTTTTGGAAATATTGGAAAAATTAAATTTTGAATGGGTAAATCTACGGAATCATTGGGCGGATTTTACCCATTCACGAATTAGACCTTCGTAATTAAGCCCCAAACCTACTCTACAATTATCGAGTTTCTTAGTCGTTTCTTCTTAACGGCCGACTGCGTAAACACAATAACTTCCGAAAGAAACAACTTAGAAACTCGATATTTGTAGAGAAGGTTTGGACCTTAATTACGGAGGCCGAATTCGTGAATGGGTAAAATCCACCCAATGATTCCGTAGATATACCCAATCAAAATATTATTTTTCCAATATTTCCAAAAATACAGATCAGATCGAATTGAAATTCAGTACTCCATCGAAAAATAACAGTTCGAAGTTTCATACAGAATTTAATGAGGATGATATGATAAACAAATCATAGAATTTTTTTTTTCAAATTGTTCTAATGACACGATTATCACGAAATTTCGCATTAAGTTGTCTTTCAGCATCTCAAAACTAGCTGTGAAGTTTTATCAGGACTGAATAAGTATTTTCCGAGCTATACCGAAAAAATCAACGATATCGAGATGAAAATCTCGAAATTTGACAGAATCGATTTTGACACCGGATTCGTCATCAGTGAGTCCAACCTAGTCGATTGAGACCATTTTCGGCTCAATCATCCAAAATGACAGATATTTGGACAAAACGATAGCACGCTGTTCCCCTAGAACATGCGCGCAGAAATGAAATATGATATTTTGTGGTACATACGAGAGACCTATTGTGTTTTTTTTCAGGGAAAAACCCTCCTCCGTTCTGTGTAAGGGTTCCAAGATTTCAAAACATCAAATTTTGTGTTGAATTCTCCAACATCTATTTTGCGAATAGAAATGTTCATCTTTGCATAGACGCTGAAGCGGATTGGCAGGACTTCACTCTATTGGAATGGTCCTTCGATTGTATCAGAATGGGGGTGTCAGGATTTGCTGTGGTTCCTCCAGAGGAAGGAGGTGGCTTGCCTTCAAACAGCGTGGATATCATAGATCAAACCGATGAAGACTACGACGATTCTGCTAAAAGTGAACCAATCAAGAGTTCAGGAAACACTTTAGTTTTCCATAAATCTTTAAAGAATTTGAACAAGCGACTTGATCCCAAAAATTTCAAATTGAAGAAGTTGGAAAACAATTCTGTTCTTATTTACTATAAAAAAACATGAATTGTTACGATTTTATGGTTTGAATTTTATTTCTATGTACCATAGGTCAGTTCCCCCCATCATACTGGGTGGTGCCGTTTGGGAAAAAAGTGTTTGCAAATATATTTATTTTTGAGTGTACCTATATATTTATGAGTTGCAACAATATATTAATTTTGTATTAAGATTAATTAATTTTCTACCATCTACACAATAGATTAACGGTTTGCTAGTTTCGAATACATAAAATTTGATCGTTTTTTAGTTTTTTCTGGGTTTTTAATGCCAATTTCTGAAACAGAACCATAAAGAATTAAATAAAATTGTTTTTCCATGAAAAACGCCCTTGCGGATTGCAGGATTAAACTATTTGACAGGGGCAGTTGTTGGAAAACAAATTGCCTAGTGAACAATACAGGAACAATACAAACGATAGAGAAAGTGAACTGTGAAGTTTTAGAGTACAAATCTGACTCTTTCATCAGACAAAGTAGAAAATTTCTAGAATTAACTTATTTTTGAATTTTTGGCTTCCATTACTTTCAAAAGGTAGTTTACATTATTTTATTATTTCTGCATCTACACATGAAAGTGAGGCTCTTTTCTGTGTTTTCAGAGTATACATCTGACTCTTTCATCAGACAAAGGAAAACATTTTTAGAAATATTTTCATTCGATTTTTCGTTTTGTGTTGAGATTTTTGTCAAACTAACATAACCACAAGGATCAATATCTCGAATTTATCAGCAAACATTCCACCTTGATCAGAGCTGATCATCCAATCAACCAAGTTAGAATTTTTGTTGATTGATCGACAGATTTTCGTCCTTGTAGTTATATTACTTTATTACAACTGGAGCTCTTTTCTCTCCAAAAACCATTCCTATCTTTGTCAAATAATGGACCTTGTGGGAAAACTACATGAAGCGAGTGTATCCAAAGTCGTGACGAACGTTGTAATCTGCAAAATCGCAGATGCAGTGACCTGATATAATAAAAGAGGGAAGTCACACCGATCAAAGTATTCTGCACTCGAAGGTAGGATTCGCAAGATGTTCCTAGGAGATGGCGCACTGTACGTTGTTATACTGCAGTATTCTATCTGTCAGGTTGTAAGTGTCTGGATTCCTATGCGGTTTATCCAAGGTAATATGGTCTGACAATCAGTAAGAACTGTGAAACAGCTGAAACCATTCTCCTTGGACTTCTTAAGTGTAGATGTTTTTGGTCGATTGGATAATTAGCTCTGATGAAGGTGGAATGTTTGTTTTTGTTGATTAATTGACGGATATTCGTCCTTGTGATGATGTTAATTTATTAATACTGGAGCTCTTTTCTCTCCATGAACCAATTCCTACCTTCATAGTGTTATTGTTAAAAATATGTAAAAATAGACATCGTCTTACCAAAATACTTTGGTTTCGAAGCAATTCATTCGGTGTCTGATTCTTTTTTGAGATGGATCGTGAACTTCAAATTAATTTAATGAGTACTAAATCATTTACTAGTTCATATTAGTTTTTTCGTCACCTTTTTTGTTTTCAGGTATGATTCCAAGATTTCAACCTGCATCGCATAGGAAAGAAGAAATTTTGTCGATGAAAAAGAAGCCCTTCAATAAAAAACAACAATTTCATTTCGGTTTCTATTCCAATAACTTGAAAGTTCTGTGCTAAGGCCTATCGAATGACATAATAAAAGAGAATGGAAGTATATAACACATATTGGTTCCTAAACGTAATTTTCTGCGATATGGTTCATTTCGACTGAATTGAAATCGAGATTCATCTTCCACATTCCCTGCATAGTGATCAACGATCGATACATGCGCTGAAATTTGAATCCCGGTGCAAAATTACGTGTTGGAACGAAGCTTCATTTCAGATATTGATTACACATGAAATATGTCATATTCATTAATATTTTTCGCCAATAAGAAAGGACAGGCTACATCACAGGAAATAGGGAAGACGATTACACCTGGAATAAAAAAAAAACTACGCTTCAACGGAACAGTGGAGCACTTCAGTTTAATTGGGTTCAAGCCACTGGTTCCAGGAGGTGGAATAAATGAATATTCTCTTTTGTTCCAACAGGGTGAACCTAGAGTATGCTATTTGTTTATGTATATTCCGAGGTGAGCGTACAAATGAAGAATCTTGAAATGTTCAAGATATACATCTTGCGGAAATTAGAATATCGTTCCTGTGATAAATCGAGGAATTCAGCTATGAGATGTGATCCGCTTTGTCGCGCTTTATGTTGAAATTATTCGACGGAATTATGCTCTGAGCAATATATGCATGAGTTTTTATGGTTGCAACAAACAATGGTTCTGTATGAATTGCTGTTAGGGATCACTCGGGAATAAAATTGAGAAAAATCTAGCAAAGCAATAACGTGAAGTTGGTAATTTAATTTCGAATCCTCGTAATCAGGACCCAAATGTTACAATAAAGGATTATTGTAAACGATCAATGAAGTCGTTCAGTTTTCACATTTAATTTTGAAGATCAGATCTGATTGGAACATTTCTGGTGTTTGGTCTTTCAGTTTGCTGTATAACCAAACATCAAAAATTTTCCAATCGGATTTGATCTATAAAATCAAGTGTGAAGACTGCGATGGTGAATTTATTTATATAGGACAGACAACACAATGGTTCAAGAATAGAATAGCTCTACACAGTAGTGAAATCACTAAGAAAAATCAAAGATGAGCATTGGCAAAACATGCTATTGAAAAAGAGCAGCAGTTCAATTCCAATGAAGTAGAAATCCTGGGCAAACACAAAAAATACAATGAAAGACTTGTATTGAAAATTATTCACATAAACGAGGAAGGAGAGGTTGTAAACAAGAAATCAGACACTCAAAACCTCATCAATATGTATATATACCTATCTGCTCACCTACCTGCGAATAGATCCATATTACGAAGGGCCCAAAGATCAATAAAATCAGTTGGTTGGAGAATTTTCTATGTAAATATAATGAATAAAACGTTGATATTCTATGATCAAGAATATAAAATAGAAAATTCACGACAGGTGACAAATTATGACTCATTATAAATCTTAAAGATTAAATAATTGTGGTTGAAAAATTGCCAAAAACATAACTTATGTTGATTACTTAAACTCAAAATTTTGTAAGTAGAGAAATGTTTGCATTCTGTTCATTAAACTGACTTCAAATAAAAAACCTTTGTAGTGGCCCTGACGATTGAATAAAATATTTGATGTGATATCCCGATATCACACCTGCAACCAAAAAAGACGATGAAACCTACGTGAACTAGTGAATGACTCATTATTTATTACAATTTTTTGGAGTTCTCAGTAGATTCAAAATGCACCAAAAGGTCCAGGGAGATTAAAACTCCGAACTTGTTCTGACGGATCGCTGACCAAACCTTTGTTGGATATTTCACAGAAATTCCATTTCGAACGCCAAATTTCTATGTCACTTTTATTGGAATAAAAAAATCGTTTATTTATAATGGTTTACGAGATTTCAATCTAGCAATTTAAAATCCTGGATACAAGACAGGATTGGGAAAAAATTCGGAAAGGAATGATATTTATCCCAAGAATTATCACTGCAACCTGTCTACGAATATGGGGTGGTACAATATTTGGAAGAACTGTTAACCATTGTAGAGGTGTGGATTATAAAATGATGATCTTCATGGCAACATTAAGCTGTGCATAAATTTAACCAACATGAGAGCTGTTGAAACAAACCGAACAACAATATTCAGCAGCAGAAAAAACCAAAGCAAAAGCTGCCGTACGAACTCGCATCTACTCAAAAGCGATACGCCCTCTGGCGATAGAAATGCTGACCCTTCCAAGCTAGTAGTTTTCCGACGTGCCCGTTATTTCAACGTGTTTTGCTTTTAGAGTTAATTTTTGAACTTTATGTTATCTAGAATTTTAGTAATTCCTTTTGAAATCATGCGAGTGAAAACCTAAAAAAAACTGGAAAAGAAAATGAAGTATCTGATAGTGGCGTTGAAAATCAACGGTTTTGAACGACTTTTGTGGATGCCTCACTGGTTGTAAATAACAAGAAATATTCAATTTATAAAGTACTGTCACGAGTTCCTGCCATTTGAGTTCCAGTTTTAAGTGGTAAACGGTGGGGGAATAGAAACTTTTTTGCACATGTATCTCCATTATATTTCGTACATCTCTGAATTCCGAATCAGAAGGGAGCGAAAGGAGCTGGTGTGAATTCCTTCCCACCCGCATCTAATGCATCCCAAAGCCTCAGCAGCGTTAACACAAGCCCCCTGCCTTTTAACTTCAACGTAAATATGGGGTAGAGAATTAACCATAACAGATTTATGGGAAAACTTGAAAAATTCTTGGAGAAACTCCAAGGTCGAAACAAATTGCCATATTTAGAGGGAATAGAAATTTGTCTTAAGAGGGAAGTGTGAAATATATCCATATATTTTGTAGTGGAGCGTAATTGATTCATTATTTTCTTATTTTTACGGCAAGATCGGAGGCTTCCGAACCTATTAGGATGAGCATTTCAGGGCCTCATCAAACCAAATTTATGATATTTAGTTTGAAGCGGTAATTAATTATTCAATACGGATAAGATTGAATTGAAATCCAGTAATATGAAAATGACAGCTTGGAGGTTCATGCAGAATTTCAGGAGAATATGATTAACAGATCGCAAAATATACCAAAAGTGAGTAAAACACGTTGGAATAACGGGCACGTCGGGAAACTACAAGTTTTGAAGGGTTCGGATTTCTATTCGCAACTACTGCTAAGCGATACGCCCTCTGGTGATAGAAATTCGAACACTTCCAAGCTAGTAGTTTTTCGAAGTGTCTGTTATTCTAACGTAATTTTCTTACTTTTGGAGTTCATTTTCGAGCTTTTGTGTTGTTCTCCGAGTTGAAATTTTGGAATACCGAAAGTGTTTGTGATATTCATCAATCGATTCCTTTCTTTCCGATTAAAAATTTTGATCGTATCAATTCGAAATGGCATCCTCCCGAAATGACTATTGTTGTGTGCCTCAACTCAATGTTATTCATGGTCAAAGAAGAAAGGATCATCTAGTGCCTCTAGTTTTCATTTTTTCCAAAGCCAAATGAAATTAAAGTTAATTTGGAAACAGCATTTGGCAGGGAACTCAATGATAGAAGAAAGGCCAAGCTTTAAAAATTGAAGATTGGAAAACAGGTCTCGAAATACATGAAATTATGTTCACTGCATTTCTCTGAAGATGTTTATTTTCATAAAGGTAAATTACCTACAATGTATTTATTTCGAAACAACTTCATACCATGATGTTTTCAGGTGTGAATAAAAATAAGAGAATTTTGAAGAAAAGTGCTGCAGAGAAACTACCCAGCACTTCTGCTACCTAATTCACATACTACACAAAATCATATTCTAAAAGAGTGATCTGTCTGAAAACCTTGACAAAAACTAGATATACTATTAGAGTTGATAATAGCTGAAGTTACTCATATAAATACATTAATACTTTACATTTCTATATATAGGTAGGTTGATCCGGCTGTGACGTTTTTCATTTTGTATGTGTATCTTGAGCTGCTGTAATAAGCAAATGAAATCAATTATATGTCTATCTGTTTCCTTTTCTTTCGAAATACGATGCAAAAGAACTAAAGCAGAAAATCTGTTTTCATTTTATTGATTCACTAGTTTGTAAACAAAGAACAAGTCATATCATTTGGACTGATTCTAGATTTACCACATAATATAGCCTGCATTTAGCACTTCTTCACATAAATTAGAGTCCTTAAATTACTTATTGAGGTGCCTATTTATCCAGAAATTCAAGTAAACCTAGATATTGGTTTAATTTGATCCACCAAGCAACATACATTAAAATAACATCGAAATTATCCTCCAGGAACGATTTGAGGTACGATTTTATATTGTGATCCAGACGAAAAGTTCCTTCTCAAGAAATCTTACACAAAACTATAATCATTTCTTCAAATATTCAAGCACTGCTTAATAAATATTCGTTCTCCACCACATTTCTAAGGTTTGTTTACATAAAACTACTAGCTTGGACAGGTTCCAAATTAATCCGTTAGGGCGCTGGCATCTTCGCAGAAGTTCCCAATCGCCAGAGGGCGTGTCGCTACTCAGTAGATGCGAATAGGGTTCTATGTTCTCCTTTAAAAATAACGGTGATTTATTCACACATGCTATATTGTTCTATATTATTAAGTATGTGATGCTTTCTATCAAAGAATGAAAAATCATCGGTGGGGAAGACAGATTATGCTAAGAGAATTACTACCCAAAAGACGGCATACCAAGCAACCTGCTCCGAATGCATAATATATCATAATAGCGTGGCAAATCAGGAACCAGAACTCCAAAGATTACGTCTAATTTATTGCTGGCAGGTAGGTCCTAATCATATTAATCGGAAGTACCAAAAACTTTCGGGCTTTAACTGCATTCCAATCTCTCAAACGTATAATATAATTCATTACTTCTTGGCCTTCATATAACGGCATTTTGCACACTAAAACTGGCCCATTCAAGATGAAACAGTAAACGGAATGGGCAATAAGCTAAAAGTGGGGATTTATTTGCATCCAATTTCATTGGATCCACTGTAGGCATAAACCGGCAGTTAATTATTAAACTCACGTGAACTTTCTACACGTTCAGTGTTAATTATATTTGCGCTATACCCTAAATTTTTGTATATCTTCAATTGGGAATGTTTAGTTAAAAGTCTGATGCGTTCGCCGATAGGTCGGTAATAGAGAAGTTTCAACGTTCCAAACTAATTGAGTGAGTTCTTAATTAGGGTAATTTCCGAAATGAAATGCCCCTTCTTCGTGTTTCTATTTTGGCTGTTCTCAGTTAACTTTGTGGATGGTAAGTACCGGTCCTTGATAACGTTTCGCTTGATTCACGGATATCTTAGTGCAATTCCTTCTGTAATTGAATTTTTACGTGCTCCATTTTTGCTGATCTCTCGAGTGATTATACTAAGCCTACTGAGGGAATATTCTTGCTTATTACGCGATTGTTCTAGGGAACAGCGCGTTATGATTTCGTCACGCTGTCTGTAAATTTCGAATGTTGAGCCGAAAATGGTCTCAAACGATTGGGTTGATCAGTCCGCGGTCAAATTTGATTCTGTCCGTCCGTCCGTTCTTATGTGCTCTAACTTTCGAAGGAAGAGACTTAGTGACTTGAAATTGTCAGATTAGGTTTGGAGTCCAAATATCTCGGTTGAGTTCGTTAATGGGTGGAATCGGTCGAATAGTTTCGGAGTCAGGCCCATTTGAAATTTCGAGGTTAATTCCTCGATATCTCAAGAAGTATTGACTCGATCCGATTGAAACTTCGTGGACAGTTTCGGAATCTTAAAGCGCAACTCAAAGCAAAATTTCGTGTGGATCCAATATTTCTAAAATCAAAAAAACATTTATTCGAAAACTTTTAAAAATTTCGATGAAATTTCTTTTTCCCTGAAAATATTGACAACATCTCAATGAGATTTGGCATAAACCTTAGAGTAGGTTTCAAACAACAATGTTTCAAATCTTAATTCGATCCGATTTTTACTTCCGGAGATATAAGGAAAAAAATGTGCTAAATTTCGTCGTTATTAGAAATTTCAACGTTATTTCCGCAATATCTCCAGAAGTAAAGATGCAATCAGATTGAAACTCCGTAATCAGGAGTAGATTACAAACACGCAATTAGGTGCGAAATTTCGTGTTGATCTAATAGTTAGAATTCAAACAAGCGCGTAAAAGCTCTTGATTTCACTTCAGTGCTTTTCTAGATTTTATTTTGTTCGTTCTGTCCGTCTGACCGGCTATGCATTCAGTTACTTCGAAATGAATTCAGTTTGATACGATTATAATTTCTGGAGATAATGGGAAAAATATGCCAAATGTCGTTATTTGGAATTTTAACGTTATTCCCGCCATATCTCAAGTACGAATGCAATCAGATTGAAACTCCGTAATCAGGTGTAGATTACAAACACGTAATTAGAAGCGAAATTTCGTGTTGATCTGATAGTTAGGATCTGAACAAACGCGTAAAAGCTCTTGATTTCACTTCAGGCTTTTCTAGATTTTATTCTGTCCGTCTGACCAGCTATGCATTGCTATTTGATACGATTATAATTTTCGGAGATAGTGAGAAAAATATGTAAAATTTCGTGGTTTTTTTCTTGGTATTGATGTTTTTTCTGGAATAACTCGAAAAAACCTACGAAAGTCCAGACGTAAAGTCGGCAGCTTTTGTGCGCTTGAAGGCTCATGCAGAACAAGAAGGTGAAAGTTATTGAAAAATAATTCAACTCTCGAAATTCACCACAGCACGATTAGTATAAAATTCCATTCGTGAACTTTTTCTCTCAATGAACTCGTTCCGTTACATTTAATTGAAAAATTCATCCACTAAATTCCTGAATAAACAGTCGGCGAACCGAAATCCCCTTCATTGAAAAAATATCTGAATAAACTTCTTACGTAGGGTCGGATCGTCAACTTTTCCCTCGTCTCGACAGACATAATCCTGTCTGGTGCAGAATGATTTTAACAAGAAAATTCCTTCCTCGTGTTCCCATCGATGTTTCTTTACTGATTCCAGTACGTGTGTACCTTTATCTTCATGCTACTACAAGGTGAAAATAGAAAGTTTTCCAATGAATTAAGTTAGTTCGAAAACCATGCATCCACTCAGAGTCTCTTCAGAAAGATTGGAAAAGTTCAAATGGATTCATTAGGGCGATATATTGAGGTGAACTTTTCTCCTCTGCATTTGGATATCTCAACTCATATCTGTTTATCCTTAGGAGCTCATAGAGGAAGAGGAGTTTTAGTGTAAGTTGATTCAGTTATTTGTTTTTGCGCGCATGTTCTAGGGGAACAGCGTGCTATCGTTTTGTCCAAATGTCTGTAATTTTGGATGATTGAGCTGAAAATGGTCTCAATCGACTAGGTTGGACTCACTGATGACGAATCCGGTGTCAAAATCGATTCTGTCCGGCCGGCCGGCCGTCCGTCCGGCCGTAGACACAATAACTGTCGACAGAAGTAAGCTAGCAACTTGAAACTTTCAGGATAGGTTGCGCATCAGAATGCCGCGGTTAAGTTCGTTAATGGGCCAAATCGGTCGAATAGTTTCCGAGTTATAGGCACTTGAAATTTTGAAGTTATTTATTTTTTATTTCAGAAACTACTTGAGCGATTAGATTCAAACTTGGCAGTTAAGTGGAGTATAACGACGCGCAACTTTGAGCCAGGATCATATTGTCAATTAATTTTAAAAAAAATTTTTTTCCAAATTTTTTTCCAAAAAATTTTTTTTTTCGGAAACCATTCAACATACCAAAAAAAAATTCCACTCACACTTTGAGCTTCATATTTCACAGCAGTGTACCAAATTTCAGTTCGATACGATCATAAGTTTTGGAGATATCGGGAAAAAATATGTCAAATTTCGAGGTTTTCTTCTCGATATCGTTGATTTTTTCGGTATAACTCGAGAAATACTGATTCAGTCCTGATAAAACTTCACAGCTAGCTTTGAGATGCTGAAAAACAACTTTATGCGAAATTTCGTGATAATCGTGTCATCAGAACAATTTAAAAAAAAAAATGTCTATGATTTTCTTATCATATCATCCTCATTAAATTCTGTATGAAACTTCGAACTGTTATTTTTCGATGAAGTACTGGATTTCAATTCGATCTGATCTGTAGTTTGGGAAATATTGGAAAAATAAAATTTTGATATAATAATATTAATATATATCATATAACTTCCGGAAGAAACGACTTAGAAACTCGATATTTGTAGAGTAGGTTTGGGGCTTAATTACGAAGGTCGAATTCGTGAATGGGTAAAATCCGCCCAATGATTCCGTAGATATACCCATTCAAAATTTTATTTTTCCAATATTTCCAAAAATACAGATTTGATCGAATTAAAATCCAGTAATTTATCAGTAAAATTTCAAAAAGCACTGCCGTGAAGGCAGCAGCTTTTGCGTGCATGTTCAAATTCGTTGCTGAAGCGTTCATCTACATTGAACATGCGCGCAAAAGTTGCTGCCTTCACGGCAGTGCTTTTTGGAATTTTTTTTTCGGCCCGATGTCTTTCGAGTAATTGACGCAATGTCGAACTTTTCTCTCGTCTGTACAGACAAAATGTAGTCTGCTGCATGATGATATCAATGAGGAAATTCCTTCATCCTTTTTCCATCCATGTTTCTCCTTTGATACCAGTAGGTGCGTACCCTTATCTTCATGCTACCACAAGATGAAAATAGAGAGTTTTGCACTGAATTATTTCAGTTCGAAAACCATGCATCCACTGAGAATCTCTCCACAAAGATTGCAAGAGTTCAAATGTATTCATAATATATTGAGGTAAACTTTTCTCCTCTGCATTTGGATTCTTAGGAGTTTCAGTTCTAGTTTGTATTTTGTATAGTTGCCTATTCTCCTAGGTTCCGCTGTGGAACCCCTAAGAAGTTAATCATTGTGCGAGTAAGAAGACCGGGTGTGTTATGTGTAGACATTGTTACAAATTCCTTCTGTCTCGTTGGGAACAACACTGTCAATTGTCAAACCAACAGCGAATGGTTGGTGGGTCTCCTAAAAACCGGAAAAATTATTTGTCGGCCGAGGACTTGAACCCCAGACTTTTTGATCATGTGGCATGGGTTCTAAACACTGAACTTCCGACGCGGATTCAGTTATTTTTGTTTATTTTCGATCTTATGTCTAATCTTCAGTCGAATTTCGATTGAAATAGTTCTAGGAAAGCAATAATCTGAAGTCAGGGGCTTTTGCGTGCATTTTCGATTTCAGGGGGGATGTTTTTTGGAATTGTTTTAATGACACGATTACCATGAAATTCTGCATAAAATTGTGGGTCAGTATTTGTCAACTAGTTATTGAGGTTCATCAGGATTAGATGAGTATTTTTCGAGTTATTTGAGGACTTATGATACCATTGACATATTTTTCCAAATATCTCCGATAATTAGAATTGATTCAAACGAGAATTTGGTTAACTGTGGTTAATTAAATATTGACTTCAAAGTCACTGCAGAAATCTGATGAATTATTCCCGATATAATATTTTTCAACAGAAATTCTAGGAAATTTCGAAATTTTTTTCTGAATCCGCTAACCATACGATCTACAACTATTTATCGAGGGGACCCAACAAGTCGCTAGCTCTTTGCGTCCTCAAGTAATCGTGCCAACGATTGGACGGCTCGACATAATCAATTCTAACATCTCATTCTTCATCACTCAGTCCAATGCAACCTAGTTTAGCATCAAGAATAGTTTTGGTGCATATTCTGATTTTTGAACTGAATTAGACTTTTCGGAAATAATCAAACAAACTATACGAAAGTTTCTTGTGAAAATTGATCGGAATATTCATCTGTACTATCATGTAGACGGATAATTCTCAAAAAGAAATCTGATTATTCTTGAGATCTCATTGTGGAGTTTTCATGCCAGTTAATTCAGTTATTTGTTTTCCTTTACCCAAGCCATTACAGGTGACTGTGAGGGCTCCGAAATCGAGGCATTCTCAGAGTGTTTTGCGGTGAAACGCTCACTTCCGCTTTGAGGAGATCTATCAAATACAGCAGAAACTAATGGAACTTCTTTAAGGTGTCTCGAACAACAAGCGAGTTTGCCGCAAAAAAGTACTTCTTTAATGAGCATTTTGTTCATTTTATTGAAAGCCACGTTCCTTTCGATCAAGTTGATGTATTGGTTACCCGGTTGAGGTCAGTGGCGGGCCAGGATAGATTTTTCTTCACCCTTTTTCGAGCGATGATTTTCTAGGAAACAAGTAATTTGTAACTCGAAAAGAATCTCACACGACTAAGTTGGACTCACTGATGTTAACTTTCCCAAAAAGATACATAGAGACTTGGAATTTTAAGAGAAATCTAACCAATAGTTTTGGAATTATAGCCACTAGGACTTTGGGGATCATTTCACCAATAACTCAAAAAATACTTATCCGATGAGAATAAAACTCAGTTATTACAGTTGTAGAATGACCGCGCGAAAACTTCTGAAAAATTTCGTGAGGATTGTTCCTCAAAAATAAATTGAAAAAATACTATTCTGTCCGTTTATTCGTCACAACGGTAACTCCTGAAAGAATATACCTAGAGAATCACAATTCTCAGTGTGGGTGTGCAGCCAGAATATCTCAGATGATTCTCTTCACGAGAAAATCATGCTCATAGACATATGTTGTCTCTGGTCATATTCTATTATCTAGGTATCAATAATTAGCTTGAAATTGTCCACTTTCTTTCTACGTTCATTTGTTTTATTCAAACAATCATAATTTTTTTCTGTGACGACTCAAGAAAAACTTTAAGACGAATCAACATTACCGAATAACCTCGAAATGATAGCGAAATCAAAAGAAGAATACAATTCTGTCATCTTGGATTTGGGTAAAATCATCTATGATATATTGGTATTCTCTGAAAATCATAGAATAAACTACACTAACTACACTCATTATGTTATCTGTGACTACATTCAACGCAACTCAGCTGCACTGAGAATTGGAATTCAGTGGAATTAGAGTTGTTAGTGTTAGTTCATCCAGGTACAACGAACGAACCTTACGATAACTCCCACACCACTCTGAAAATCAAAAATGACACGACAAATCCCTTAATTTCAAAAACAAACAAATTGAAGAGGAAGCACGGTGTGCAATTCAGAAAAAGCCATAAGGGAGTAGGTACATTTTCAGTGTTTAGTCTCTAGTATTATTTTATTCGTGTTTTAACGCTGTATCTACAATATAACCGTTGCACGAGTCTGTCGCAGAAGGAAGAAATTATACTGGCTGCACTGAAGTGCACCAGGAGAAAAAGGAACATTTTCGCCTATTTATTACTTTTATAATCATACTTGGCCATTCTAGCATGCAGGGACAGCAGTTTTTTTGATCCATTTCACGACTAATAAAGCTCTAGTTGCAAATAATTCCGCAACGAAATTCGTAAATTTGGTCTTGTAAATAATTGCATCTTTTTTGTGCTTTCGGATACTAATTCAGAAAGAATGAGAAGTCATGAATTCAGATTCAGATAATGAAGAACATCTTAACGAACGTGTGTGGAAAATTAGGAAATTGAGAGAAGCATTTACGCGCTTGTTCAAATTCGATAGTTTGAGCACGGAAAGAGGTAGCGACTTGAAACTTCTAGAGCTATTATAACCTTTTATCGATCTTCAAAAACAAATAATGAGTTCACCGATGATTTGGAAGTCCCTGTATGATTGAGAAAAGTTGATGAATTTCCATAGAATGAACCGGTCCAGTTGGAACACGCCATTCGCAAACCTAGCCATTAATACTTCGGTTCCAGGGAAAACCTAAATCATTTCCACTGGGTTATTATCATTGTTATATTTCTAATAGGAAGCGAGAGTTGTTTCCCATTCAATAATTGTCGACTCGCCAACGAAATCCATGAATGGAAACATTTACTTCCAAACTCGGAATAATTTGCATGAACAGAATCAAGTTCCGAATGATTAGAATGTAACCGGATTTCGTTTGATTGCTTTCAGGATTCCCAAACTTCGGTGCCCTCCCGGCCGCAGATAAGACCAGGAATCAATCAAGAGGGGGAGCGGCAGAAAACCTGGATCTGTATGAAATGAACATATTCTACGATCCCAAGAGCCACTCATCGTTCCGGGTAACTTCGATCGAGAACAGTCTGATAAATCCGGTGGAATTGAGTGACCAATCACTCACCAAATCCGGGAAAATTCTTCGAAGAATTGGATACCGAGCCAACGGTTGTAGCTGTCAAGAGCTGACATGTGGCTGCTGTCTTGGGATTAACATGGATCAATTCAATTTCAATAGGGAAGGTAATTTCGTCTCAAAAATCTGAATTCCCAAGTGTAAGCCAAACTTCAAACCAGGCCTTCGGTTGCCTGTCCTGCTTGATCCAGTTGTTCGATATGTAATAGGGTTTTACGTATATTGATGTAACATGTCCTCTGGAGGAGATTCCTATGTGTTCTGTTTGTTTACGGTTTCGTCTACCCTCAAGATTGATCTCTTCAATTAATTGATTCTCTATCTGACGATATTCTTTATATCCGCTCTACTATATGTCAGTTGGTTAACCCTCGGTGATTTTTTACTTCAACATCAACTTGCCCTACTTGAATTGAGAGAGTCCAGAGTCAGTGAAGAATGCAATGCATTGGAACAAGGCATCAATTATCAATTTGACGATGAGCAGTTGCTGTCCACGTGGCGATCTAACATGAAAGCTGAGACTTCACAAGAATTCGAATTGATAAGGAGAAGCTACCATTCCATCTGCCAGACTAGGTATGGTTAGGTTATCTGAGGATTCATATTAATTTGATTCAGGGAGGAGAAGCTAGATCCATACAGCTTCAACTTAAAAGGTTCTGTCTGATCCAGTTGTTCGATATTTATAAGGGTATCACGAGTATTGATGTTACACGTCATCTGAAGGAGATTTCTATGTGTTCTGTTTGTCCACGATTTCGTTTATCCTCAAGATTGACCCCTTCAATGAATCGATTCCCTATCTGACGATCAAAGGAGTCAATCGACTACGATTAAAGCTGATTTCAACCATAATTTGATCATATTGAAATGACATTTCGGAACAGGTTAGTTGAGGTTATGTCAAGTAACGTTGGGTGAACTCATGTTTATCATTGGTTTCAATAAATGAAGAGGTTATATTCCTTACTACAGAATAAGTTGCAGTGAAAATGCGAAATCATCGTTTCCATGTATCCGAGAACTATTTTCGAAATTAATTCACTCAGTTATAAAGCTACAACCATGTTGTTCCATCTAGATGTTTCGTTCGAATGATTTTCAGCGATTTTCCCCCAAAATGTAAACTTCTTATCCAGTTTTATTCCAGGAAGAAAGGTAATTTGATACCAAGAACAAATTCACGATTCCCACTGCTGCAAATGGCTGCTGTCTTGATATCAATCAAGAATCACAACAAAATGGATTCTCATTTTAATTAAACTGTCCGCCTTCTTATCTGTAAGTTACAGTTCATGACGAAATTTAAAGGAATTTATTTAATTAATTGTTTTGTTTCTTTCCTTTGCCGAACAGAATGTTTTCAGGTGTGATTCTATTATACTTTGTTTTGACTTAGAGTTTCCCACAATGAATGATTCAATTAATAATCGTCTGATCCCTTTTTCTGTTCAGAGATTTCTCTATTATTAACGCCCTTTCTCGAAGTAATTTATTCTATATTCACCTAAAGAAAATTACTTTACCAACTAACCTTCTTATCATTTATGATTTATTCTTCATTTTGAACATAATCATTCCAGGACATTTTATATGACATATGTACATATGATGTAATGCGAAACTGACGTTATTTATATGTCTTTTAGGATGCATGAGTTTTACGTATTCACCAGATGACTTCGCTGTCAACATGAACATGATGATGAACAACGATTCAATCTACCAGAATTCTATCTCAGGTAGGTCAAAGAATGAATGAATATATTGAATTACGAAAAACTTCTTCCAAAATACAGTACAGAAGAAATAAGTGAACATAATCATATACTGAATGTTTCATACTTTTTTCATATCTGTTACCAAAAGGAACAGGACTGTTGAAGTTCGTAAATGGGTGGAATCTGTTGGATAGTTTCGGAGTTAGGCCCACTTGAAATTTTGGAGTTAATTCCTCGATATCTCATGGAGTATTGATTCGATCAACTGAGGGCAAAATTTCGTGTGGATTGAGTTGTTGGAAAATAAAAAAAAAAATTATATTCGAAAGTTTTCGAAGAAAAATTTTTTTCTGTACAATATCGATTAGATTTCAATGGAATGGAAGGCACGAACCTTGGAGTCAATATTTAACAACAATATTCCAAATTTCAGTTTGATCCGATATTTACTTTCGGAGATATTAGGAAAAATAAATGTGTCAAATTTCGTTGTTTTATTTGGAATTTTAACGTTATTTCCGCAATATTTCAAGAAGTACGGATGCAATCAGATTGAAACTCTGAAATCAGGTGGGGATTACCAACACGCAACTAGGTGCAAAATTATTTCGTGTTGATCTATTCGTTAGAATTTGAATAAGCGCGTAAAAGCTCCTGACCTCAAGTCAGCGCTTTTCTAGATTTTTATGTACAGAACTGCATCACAACACATCTCGGACAGTTTGTAGAGGATGATGAACAAGCCTCAAATTCATTCAGGGATATTCCCCCATAAAAATTCCCTTTTTGAATTCGGAAATAAGTGAAAGATCTCGTTATGTTGCCAATCACAAAGAAAAAATATAGAAATATCTTTCCATTCCATCATTCGAGAACCAGCTTGTATGGCGAAGGAAGTAATCGAGATAGAGGAGTAAATAGGGAAAGGAATTCAAGTATCAATCCAGAAATCTCCAGGATTATGCTCGGAGTAACTCCATAACTGGAACAAATATTATTCATGCCGTATATGTATACTCGTTTTCAATTTCCCTATATACGGATGAAATTCAAATTGAAGAGACATTACAAAGGGTGCACTCCGAGACGAAGGCTATTTGCTGTATTGCGAATAGTGAAAGAGAAGATATTAAAATTCATACGAATGTCCGCCATATTATCCAAGTCCTCTGGGGGAATCTACCTGTTTACGCTTTCTTTCGAATTGGTCTGTGTTCTTTTATCAGGAGAGGAGTGGTATTTGCAGGACAGCCTGATGAATGATAAAAATACTTTTCATCGGGTCCTGTCGATGAATAGCTACAGAATCCTGTCAGGATCTGTGGAAATGACGATCGATATTTTTATCTTCGGAGAGGACACAAGTTGATGCCATGTATTGGGAGATTTTGGAGGGACCAATATGAGATGATAAGCCCTTTAATGTTTACAGATAATTTTATATTTCAGGGGCAGTGGTGGTTCACGACCAATTAACATTGGTCAGCAGAGTTTATTTAGGTTTTCACATCATCATGTTGTCAGGACAGTACTCGTTCATAGTGGAGGTTCGCCAGAATAGCTATTTTGGCGGAATTCGAGTGATATTTACAGAAATTCGAAATTTTCCAACGAAGATTCCTCGTAAAAGAATCGATCAAAGCTTATTTTGGGAGGATTTTCATAATTTTTCGTTTTTTCTGGGTTTTCCATCCCAATATCCGAAACAGAACTGTTGTTGAAATTGTTGTTTTTATGAAAAACGCCCTAGCAGATTTGCAGGATAGAACTCTTTGTCAAGGACAGTTTCTGGAAGAACAGATTGCCTAATGAACAGTACAGGAATTAAATAAACGATAAACAAAACGAACTGTGTCGTTTGAGAGTACAAACCTGACTCTTCGATCGTTTATCTGATGAAAGAGTCAGATTTGAATGAAATTTGCCACAGAGCTTCGAGTTGATCTTCAAAAACAGCGTGTTGAACTTCAGATAGATCAGATGTGTACTTTGCGGAAACATGATTTCTGGAAATATGGAATTTTTGGAAGCGTTGTAAAAATAAAATTTTGAATGGATAGATCAGTCATAAGGCCGATCTCAGACACAATAGCCTCAGAAAGAAACGACTTACAGACTCATTTGCAGATCAAAATTTTCTGACTCATCGAGAAGGAATACTTTAGCTGGCAAATTGCAATTTCAGCAAATCACAGCCACGCGGATAGATTTGATATGAAAATTTTTCAATTCTACACTCGCTCTAGTAAAGTCTACCAAATATGGTCCATTTCTACAGAATAGTGAGCGATATTATTTTCCCCATTCGGAGAGATACAGGATCTTTTAATATCTACCGGTCACGATGTTTTTCCTGTTTTTCCACATTTACAGGGAATAATTTTTTCAACACAATTTTTTTCATTTCAGTTTTTCGTGAATTTGTTTGGTTTCAGTGAATAAATCATTTCAGTTTTGAAAACTGGTTTTTTGATTGAATTTGGAACCTATTCTTCCGTTTTTTTCTGAAAAGCCATGTACACAAATTATCAGATTGATGAACTGTGTTATTTATGATGGTTTGCTTATTATTGTTCTGGATAGATTTGTTCAAGAATCAGAATTTTTTTGTCATTATTTGAAAATTCTTCATTTATGAATTCTCTTGGATATTCTTCATATTATTCGAGAAATGATTGAAAAGAATTCATTTTTACAAATTTCATGTTTCAAGGCGAGTCTATGTCCGAATTCCCGAAATCACAGACATTTGTCCGAGCACGATGTAATTCCTGTCTTCACGTTACTTATTTTCACGAATTTCATATAAATCCTCATATTTCACATCATTAAGCGTAGTAAGGATCAGCGGAGCATTCCATGGAGAAAACTAAGCTGAGGGCTAGGCCTGAGGCATGTTTGTTGTCTGTCCACAAATCTGGCTTTTCCGGTAAATATTCTCACTCACAATCCTCATAAAGCTCAGATTATATTATTCGGTTATTATTTATCTTTCACGAAAAAGATCCTATCATTCAACACGATGACAATTAAGCTTATCGATATCATTCTCATTTTTTATGTGCTTTCGTTCATGAAATTATTCTATTCTATGTTAATTCAATAACTTCCTGGGACAAGGTTGAAATGAAGATCTTACAAATGAAATGAAGAAAGTTATTTCCCAACGAAAAAATTTCGAAAAAAATTTTTTCAAAATTTACTGACAGTTTGATATCAACGAAATTTCGTGAAAAGTTGTGCGTTATTATGCTTCAAGAAACTGTCAAGTTTCAATTAAATCGTTCGAGTTGTTTCTGAAATAACAGGAAATCAATCTCAAAATTTCAAATGACTATAGGTCTGAAACTATTCAACCGATTTGTCCCATTAACGAATTCAACCGCCGCATTCCAATGGGTGACCTAATCTGAAAATTACAAGTTGCTAGCTCGCTTAGTTCGACAGTTATCGTGTCGTCGGCCGGACGCCCGGACAGAATCGATTTTGACACCGGATTCGTCATCAGTTAGTCTAACCAAGTCGTTTGAGATCATTTTTGGCTGTAGTGGTATTCGCAGGAAAGCCTGATGAATGATAAAATACTTTTCATCGGGTGCTGTCAATGAATAGCTACTGTCAGGTACTGTGGAAAAAGCCGATCTTCGGAGAGGACACAAGTTGATGCTATGTATTGCGGTATTTTGGAAGGACCAATATGAGAAGATAAGCCCTTTAATGTTTACAGAAAATTTTATATTTTAGGGGCAGTAGTGGCTCACGACCAATTAAAATTGGTCAACAGAGCTTATTTAGGTTTTCACATCATCATGTTGTCAGGACAGTACTCGTCCATAGTGGAGGTTCGGCAGAATAGCTATTTTAGCAAAATTCCAGTGATATTTACTGACATTTTATTCAATTTTCAAGGGCAGTTTTTTGGAGAACAATTGCCTTATGAACAATATAGGAATTATACAGAGTGTAACAGCCAAATGTAATAAATTCGATAAGGAATAAATGAGGGCGTGTTGGGAAAAACGCTCGGACACGTCGATTTGTAATTGTCAATTGTCAATGTAGGAAATGTTCAAAATGCTCGCCGCGAACGTCTTGGCAACATGCTAATCTGGTGTACAATTGTCTTCTAACGATACTCAACATTTCTGAAAACACTTAATATTTCCGAAAAAGTTGAAGATAGGTATAGGACATTGTACATGAATTATGTCTAGAATTTTCTGAAGAATCCAAAAAATAAATAATATACAGGGGGTTACATTTGAAATAAGAAAGTTGGTATTGGCCACGGTCGCATGGAACACCCTATATAATTTTATTTTCTTGAAAACTATGCGTATTTGAAATTACAAATCGACGTGCCCGAGCGTTTTTCCTAACACCCCCTCATTTATTCGTTATCGAATTTATTCCATTTGGCTGTTACACTCTGTATAAACGATTAACAAAGCAAACTGTAAAGTTTCAGAGTACAAATCTGAGTCTTTAATCAGACAAACGAGAAATATTTCAGAGTTATTTTTCCGTTGTTAAAATTAACCCGTCTGCATGATCTGAAATTCAGTACACTGTATCCACATGAAGGTCGATGCCAAATTTAAATGAAGTCCGAGAGAAAGCTTGATGAAGAAAGATTAAAGATTGTTATAGATTTTGCTAATGATACAATTCCGAAGAAATTTCACGTGAAATGACATGTATTGAAATACAGTGATGTTTTTTCGTTCCTTGCATATTCATAATCAAGGAATATCTGCCAAGAGTAGAGGTTTTAAGGTCGGACTCTTATTTCATCATTAAATTGTGTCCCCCCTGAAGAATAAATCGACTTGTCGCGACAAATTTATTGTGAACGATGTTATTCCCAGTGGCTTGTGCCAGTTGGGATAGTTGACATCAATTTTGATAATGAACAAAATTCAGGAGCAGGATATTGTAAGAACCTGAAGGACTAGAGGTGGGGCGTATTCATCAGTTTTAAATAGAAATTTTGTTGATTAAATTAACAGCTTAGTGCAGCATAAGCTTCAAACATTTTAGGGACATTCGTTGAAGTCAGTAATTTCTTCTGGGCAACAGCGTGTTATCATTCGATACGACGAAGAATTCGATATCAAATTGAATTCTGTCCGGCCGGGCATGGGTCAGTGGCCATGATATCTTTTAATCGGAACGTACTTAGAAGTTTCAGCGTAGGCTGCGCATCAAATTGAGACGGTTGAGTTCGTTAATGGGCAAAACGGTTTTGGAGTTATACTCATTTGAAAGTTTGAGGTTATTTTCCACATATCTCATGAACCACTGCAGGTATCGGAGTGAAACTTGGTTTAGTTTAGGCAGAATTTCGTTGGGATCGTAGTCAGGAAATTTTGAAATTTTTCTTCCAAAATTTTTCAAATTTGTTCATCGTAATCTATCCATCAGGTTTCTATGAAACTTTGCAGCTTGAAGTCAATATTCAACAATTTTGTACTGAATTTTTATTACCGGAAATATGGGAAAAATCAAATATCAAACTTTGCAGTGGCAGCGAATTTGAATAAGCGTGTGAGGGTGTAAGCTCCTGACCTTACGTCAAGCTTTCTAGAATTTTTGATGGTTTTTGAGCTCATTTTTTGGGGGACGGGGTGCTATCGTTTTATCCGAATGTCTGTAATTTTGAGTCAAAAATGCTCTCAAACAACAAGGTTGGACTCACTGATGAAGAATCCTGTGTCAAATCTCTGTGTCAAAATCGGATTCTGTCTAGCCGAGGTTACAGTCAGTTGAAATTTAGCGATTATTTCTTCAACAGTTAGAAACTATTTGAGCCAAAGTTTTTAAACTTGCTCATTATTTGAGCGCATTGAAGTGCAACTTATAGCAAAAGTTTGGTTCGGAACGTATGATTAGTAGATTTTGGAGAAACATTTTTTTCGAAAGTTTTCTTGAACAATTCTGTTTTATGAAAACTGGTCATTGAATTTCGACAAAATTCACCACAGACCTCACACTTTGTACTACACAACAGTGTACAAGTCTATTCTTATCTGGATTAAAATTTCGGAGATATGGGAAAAAAATAATAATAATTTTTTGAATTTTTCCTCGGTATCGTTGTTTTTTTCAGAATAGTTCGAATTATCCAATCATAATAGAACTTGTCAGCTGGTTGGAGAAGACTAACCCAGAAATTTGTGCAGAATTTAGTGATGATCATGGTATCAGAACAAGTCAAAAAAAAATTTAAAATTTTCTTGAAAAAAAACTATTTCTCCGATTTCGAACGAATTTGGTCCAGCCTTTGAAACCCATATTCAACAACAATTTACCAGATCTATGTTGAATCAGATAATATATTCAAAGACATAGCAAAAAAGTTGGTTAAACTTTGTAGTTTTTTCTCTGTATTATTTTTCCGAAATAACTCAAAAAGATTTATCCAATCATGATAAAATGATAGCTAGTTGAAGAATGCTGGTGCACCACTTAGGGCAAGGTCGTGTCATTCACATCCGTTGCCAATACGGTAATCTGTTCGCGTATTGACCCTGTCAAACGCATTTTTTTTTAGCTTTTCATGAATTCGAAAATTCAGTTCTCGATTCAAAAATAAAATCTGGAAGGCTCATGCAGAATTTTGTGAGGACCATATGAAACGAAGATCGCCAAATCTTTCAAGCACGAAGGACGGGGTCAATAGTTGAAAATATGACAGCTTTGGCAACAACTTTGAACATGCAAAAGCTACTGACTTCACGTCAGTGCTTTTTTAGTTTTTTTTTGATCGGTGAGCGACAAAATGATCAAAGTAACAATTCAAACGTTCTGTTGAAGTCGAAGAACGTTGAATTTGATTAACAAGCTCGTGAAAGCTTCAGAATTCATGCCTCCGAGCTTCTCAAGGATTTTTATATTTGCATCTTACAAAGGAAGGACCATAAACTCTGTGTTATTTCATCATCAACAATCCTCAATGATTCGCTGTTTCACATCATGATTTCCAACAAGCTGAAGCTCCCTAGCAGAAGAGAATCCATTTCAACATCAGATTTCCTGTAGGTCACAACAGTGTCATATCATTTTAGTGTTTACATATCAATGATACGCAAACACATTAATTGAATGTTTGCATCAGTCAGATCGATGTTTTGGACTTAGTTGGTAATCACCATTCAAACTGTCAACATATTACGTTAATGGCATAGAGCTCATGGTTTTCCTTTATGAAAAACAACAAATATTAAATTTCGTTGGAAATGATCGAAATGGTGGAAATTTGAATTCCTGGCTGATTTCCGCCACCTGTCACTTATGAATGATCGATTGAAGAATCCGACAATTTCGAATGCAACAAGAATGATTGAAACAGTAAATCATCTAAAAATTTCAAAAAGCACTGCCGTGAAGGCAGCAACTTTTGCGCGCATGGTCAATGTAGATGACCGCTTCAGCAACGAATTTCAACATGCACGCAAAAGCTGCTGCCTTCACGGCAGTGCTTTTTGAAATTTTTACTGATAAATTACTGGATTTCAATTCGATCAAATCTGTATTTTTGGAAATATTGGAAAAATAAAATTTTGAATGGGTATATCTACGGAATCATTGGGCGGATTTTACCCATTCACGAATTCGACCTTCGTAATTAAGCCCCAAACCTACTCTACAAATATCGAGTTTCTAAGTCGTTTCTTCCGGAAGTTATTGTGTTTACGGTCAGCCTAACGGCCGACTGCGTTAACACAATAACTTCCGAAAGAAACAACTTAGAAACTCGATATTTGTAGAGAAGGTTTGGACCTTAATAACGAAGGCCGAATTCGTGAATGGGTAAAATCCGCCCAATGATTCCGTAGATATACCCAATCAAAATTTTATTTTTCCAATATTTCCAAAAATACAGATCAGATCGAATTGAAATCCAGTACTTCATAGAAAAATAACAGTTCGAAGTTTCATACAGAATTTAATGGGGATGATATGAGAAAATCATAGAAATTTTTTTTTCAAATTGTTCTAATGACACGATTATCACGAAATTTCGCTTAAAGTTGTCTTTCAGCATCTCAAAACTGGGTGTGAAGTTTTATCAGGACTGAATCAGTATTTCTCGAGTTATACCGAAAAAATCAACGATATCGAGAAGAAAACCTCAAAATTTGACATATTTTTTCCCGATATCTCCAAAACTAAAATTTGGTGCACTGCTGTGAAATATGGAGCTCAAAGTGCGAGTGGAATTTTTTTTTAGATATAATGAATGGATTCCGAAAAAATGATTTACTGACGATATGATCCTGAGGAAATTTGGCTCAAATTTGCGCGTCGTTATACTCCACCTAACTGCCAAGTTTGAACTCAATCGTTCGAAATAAAAAATAAATAACTTCAGAACTTCAAGTGCCTATAACTCCGAAACTATTCGACCGATTTGGCCCATTAACGAACTTAACCGCGGCATTCCGATGCGCAACCTATCCTGAAAGTTTCAAGTTGCTAGCTTGCTTCTGTCGACAGTTATCGTGTCTACGGCCGGACGGACGGCCGGCCGGACAGAATCGATTTTGACACCGGATTCGTCATCAGTGAGTCCAACCTAGTCGATTGAGACCATTTTCGGCTCAATCATCCAAAATTACAGACATTTGGACAAAACGATAGCACGCTGTTCCCCTAGAACATGCGCGCAAAAACTATTTACTTTAGACGGAAATGTTTCAAATGCAGTTTGTTAGGTATCAAGAGGGAAAGAAAATGAACATATTTTGTTTCGAACTTGACCTTGACTTCAAGGTTATTTCAAGGCCAACTTGATTTTTTCAAATGAAAGGGTATTTTTTTAGTGGCAGGTTATTATTCTCCATAAAAAGAAGTAATTTTTTTCATCCGATTGCAATTGCGATAGATATGCTTGCAGGAATATTCATGCTGAAACTATGATAGAATGTGATGCATCATTTATTAAAAGAATTGATAATTGTATTGACGTCCAAGGTCATCATTTTGAAAGTTCACTGAAATGATATGAAATAAATATTAACATGATCATTATTGAAATTATTTCCAATACTTCCCAACCAATGAAATGTAACTCAGTTGAATATTTTTCTAATGCGATGGAAAAAGTTTTGGAGGAAACTTACTCCTTTTTCATGAATAAGAATCTGCACTGAAAAATAGACCTTTCCATGAAAATAAATGAAGTGGAACTTTTGAAATAACCTTGTAGTCGAGGTCAGGGTTACAAAAAATTATTTTATTTTCGTTCCCCTTTGATGCCGTACAATTTTCATTTGAAAAATTTTTCTCAAGTACATAGCTTTTGAGATAATTCACTGTTTGAAGTTAAATGCCAAACCCCGTAAATTTTTCTCACAATGATTCGAAAAATATACATTCGATCAAATTGAAATCTGGTAAACATTCCTTCGTTTTGATTTTCAGCAAAAAATCCACCCCCACTATGTCTACCCTTCGTCATACCAGGAACACCAATTCGTCTGCCTGTAGATTTCTGTGCCAAAGTTTACGACATATATACCCAAGAACGAAATATCCATATGTGCTTCGATTTTCAGGCACGGTTTGCACAGACTGAAATTTTAGTACTCCATTTTGACTGTATGGCTATGGGTAGTCAAGGAATAGTTTCGCTTCGACCAGGAGAACAACTTCCATCAACATCTACAATGGGTCCTGAGGACGCAGACTATGACACTGTATATGAAAAGAAACAATAAACATTGAAATCTATCATTGATATTTAATAAAACCCGATAACCAAACTTCAACACATAATCAACATATAAATCTTAATTTCAGGTATTTCATTGACTACTTATTAATTGAAATCAAACTTATAAATCTACCGTCTTGTGAACTTCATGTACCTTTATGTTAAAAAAAGTGTTTTTTCGGAAGAGTGAACCTATCGAATTGAAATCGTATTCATGGTTGAACAACGATGAGTCACATGCCCACACAAAATTTTATTTGAACCCGACTGTGAGTTCCTGAAGTGAAACATTCTTCAAATTTTTATTTTTTGTCCTATAACACAATCCTCACACAATTTTGTCTTTGAGTACTATTCAAGAATTTTCGATTCGTTCGGATCGATATTTTTCGAGTTAACGAAAAAACACAATTACGTATCATAGGTTACTTGATTGATATAAAATACTCATACAGATGATCACACATTCAAATGTCTGCAACTCTAATAAATTTTTAATTCACCCTCGTATAGTTTTGAAATTTTTTGAGGTCTTCGTTCAAGCGCAAACACACAAAAGTGTGTTTGCCAATATCTTTATTCTCAAGTCCTTGAATTTATTAGTAGCTCCCATATATATTTGTTCTTCGTTTCGATATATTTATATTATTTCAAAGTTCCCAACAGTGCAATCGGATACTGCAGAATCAGAAAATTGTTCCTTCAAGACATAGGATGGAATCAGACCGATTATCTTCAAACTCTTTCCTCGTTATCCGAAAATTGTTTACTCATCATGGATCCCCACGATTGTTTCCAGACAATAAAGTCTGGACTACCATCAGGACAATCCTATCTGCCTGGAAGTTTTTTACATGAGAGTGGTGTGTATCTATATTCAAGTCGCACAGAGGACCATCTTGAAGAGACTGAATTTCAATTCACTCTCAATGCCGTTATTTCGTTATGTGGACGTGCAATTTCTGGTGGCTTAAGAGGAGATCCTCCTTGTTGAGATATTTACTTCAGGTGCCATTTTATCCTTCCATGCGGGAAGTAATACAGGGTCGTCCCTGCGTTCTGAATCCGAAAAGAAGGATTTTCGGTTAACACAATTTTCCAATTGTTTTCACTGAATTTGTGGCTACGAAATCGATTTAGTGTGACTGTCGATCGTGCGATATAACAGCTTTGTTTCGGTTCAGAGTGCAGAACCAATTCAGAACTGTTCGGAACGGTTCGAGAGTGCGCGATTGCTGTTTTTCAGACACAAGATCGCAATTTCGCATACTCGAAACGTCCCGAACAGTTCTGAACTCGCAACCAAAACAAACCCAAAAGCTATATTCGCGGCACCGATTCCGAACCAGTTTCGTTTCGAACGCATGCGTACTCTGAGGAAGAGCGTTTGTGCGTCGTACAATTCCGAACTAGTATTTACGGTTCTTCCTAGTTCTGTGTTCGTGGTTTACATCGCTTTCGTAACAATTCAATTCGAACCAGTTCTAGCAGACTTCTCATGATAGGAAAAGTGATCATCATTTTGCTGATCAAATGACGAAGATTTCGAAGAATTACTGCGAATTGTTAGAATGCCTAAAGTTAGGGTAGTTCGGAGAGGAAGTGCCTCGGAATTGGTTCAGAACTAGACATACGCACTCTGACAATTCTGGGTGGGTAAGGAGTTGTTTCAGAATCGTTTTGTTATCGGCCCGGCGAAGAAAACTTCTAGCTTTGTCGTGGTTCCGCAACTCAGAACGGTCCCAGGATAGTTCTAGTTCTGCGCCGAATCGATGCGTTGTTGAATCCCGATTATGAACTATCCTAAAACAGTTCGGAAAGTGAAGAAACCAAAACGCGAATAAGTACAGGTTTTCATCAGGATCATAGGGGAAGAAATACATCCGTTTGTGTTCCATGAAAAGAAATTGAAACATATCTGGAAGTCCCTGGGCTTTGAATGGAAGAGAAATATTGTAGGATATAGGAGGTGATATATTGAGAAAGATCTCGACTACTATCTGGCGAAGCAAGGACACTGAACTTTTTTGAGTCGGCTACAACAACAAATCCAATGTCTGAAAGTCTACGCATAATACATATCCAAAGGTATAACTGGAATTTAACTCGACAGGAACCATCATGCAGAGGAAACAATGAAATCCTCCGAATTAAAACTAGCCCTAAACTTTCTCTGATTTCGAATTATTTGAATGGAATACTTTCGGTTGAAATGAGCAAATCCTTCAGTAATTGAGGACGTCAACTTGGAATTGGTTCGATGTCCATCGAAGTATTTGATTGAATTTTCGTTCATCGACGAAGTTGAATACCACTCAAATCAACCAAATTGAAGCTCTATCCTTGATTCCCAAAAAAACTAACATTATTAATGATCAGTTATTTCATGAAATAGACTTCTTGTAGGATATGGAACGTGGTGCTTCAAGGAAGATCTCCATTCCTTAGAGGCGGCTTCGGCAAGATCCAATGTCTGAAGATCTGCTGCGCATAATATATACCAAGTTGAGAATCGGAATTAATATCTTGGGGTATCGTTATGCAGAGGAAACAATAAAGCCTTCAAATTAAAGTCACCCCAAAATTTATCCGATTCAAATCATTTGAATGGACTACTTTCGGTTGAAATCCACACATCTTACAGTAACGCAGAAACCGAAGTCAACTTGGAATCGACTCAATATCCATCGGACTATTTCATTGAATTTTCTTTCGTTAAAGAATTCGAACACCATTTATTTCCACCAGATTTAAGCTCAATCCTAGATTCCTTGAAAAGCTTACCTTATTAATGATCAGTTATTTCGTGGAAGAGAATTTAAAAGATATGCAACGTGATACTTGGAGAAAGATCTTGACCAGTATCTGGCAAGGCAAAATTACTGCGCTGCTAGGAGGCAGCTTCAGCAGGACTCAATGTCTGTAAATCTCCTGAGGAAACCATAAAAGCCTTCGAATTAGAACTAGCCCTAATTTTCTCTGATTTTGCTTCATTTGAATGGACTACTTTCTGTTGAAATCCGCACATCCGAAATCAATTGAGGACCTGACGTGAACAGGGAATAGGTTCAACATCCATTGAAGTATTTGATCGAATTCTCGTTCTTTAACGGAATTGAACACCACTCAAATCAACCAAATCGAAGCTCAATCCTAGATCACCAAAAAAGCCAACATATCTGCTGCGCATAATATATACTCAAGTTGAGAATTTAACTAAAAAAGAAGAAAGATCTTGGCCAGTATCTAGCATGGCAAAGATACTGCACTGCTAAGAGGAAGCTTCAGCAGGACTCAATGTCTGTAGATCTGCTGAGGACACTAAAGAAGCTTCCGAATTAGAACTAGCCCTGAATTTTCTCTGATTTTGCTGCATTTCGATGGACTACTTTCTGTTCAATATCCATCGAAGTATTTGATCGAGTTTTCGTTCTTTAACGAAATTGAACACCACTCAAATCAACCAAATCGAAGCTCTATCCTCGATCACCAAAAAAACCAACATATCTGCTGTGCATAATATATACTCCAGTTCAGAATTGAACTGGAGAGGAACCATCATGCAGGGAAAACAATAGAAGCCTTCGAATAAGAACACGCCCTAAATTTTCTCTGATTTTGCTTCATTTAAATGGACTACTTTCTGTTGAAATCCGCACATTCGAAATCAATTGAGGACCTGACGTGAACTGGGAATAGGTTCAACATCCATTGAAGTATTGGTTCGAATTCTCGTTCTTTAACAAAATGAACACCACTCAAATCAACCAAATTGAAGCTCTATCCTAGATCACCAAAAGGGCCAACATATCTGCTGCGCATAATATATACTCAAGTTGAGGATTGAACTAAAAAAGAAGAAAGATCTCGACCAGTATCTAGCATGGCAAAGATACTGCACTGTTAAGAGGCAGCTTCAGCAGGACTCAATGTCTGTAGATCTGCTGAGGACACTAAAGAAGCTTCCGAATTAGAACTAGCCCTGAATTTTCTCTGATTTTGCTGCATTTCGATGGACTACTTTCTGTTCAATATCCATCGAAGTATTTGATCGAGTTTTCGTTCTTTAACGAAATTGAACACCACTCAAATCGAATTTCTATCCTCGATCACCAAAAAACCAACATATCTGCTGTGCATAATTTAAACTCAAGTTCAGAATTGAACTGGAGGGGAACCATTATGCAGGGAAAACAATAGAAGCCTTCGAATAAGAACACGCCCTAAATTTTCTCTGATTTTGCTTCATTTAAATGGACTACTTTCTGTTGAAATCCGCACATTCGAAATCAATTGAGGACCTGACGTGAACTGGGAATAGGTTCAACATCCATTGAAGTATTGGTTCGAATTCTCGTTCTTTAACAAAATTGAACACCACTCAAATCAACCAAATTGAAGCTCTATCCTAGATCACCAAAAAGGCCAACATATCTGCTGCGCATAATATATACTCAAGTTGAGGATTGAACTAAAAAAGAAGAAAGATCTCGACCAGTATCTAGCATGGCAAAGATACTGCACTGCTAAGAGGCAGCTTCAGCAGGACTCAATGTCTGTAGATCTGCTGAGGACACTAAAGAAGCTTCCGAATTAGAACTAGCCCTGAATTTTCTCTGATTTTGCTGCATTTCGATGGACTACTTTCTGTTCAATATCCATCGAAGTATTTGATCGAGTTTTCGTTCTTTAACGAAATTGAACACCACTCAAATCAACCAAATCGAAGCTCTATCCTCGATCACCAAAAAAACCAACATATCTGCTGTGCATAATATATACTCCAGTTCAGAATTGAACTGGAGAGGAACCATCATGCAGGGAAAACAATAGAAGCCTTCGAATAAGAACACGCCCTAAATTTTCTCTGATTTTGCTTCATTTAAATGGACTACTTTCTGTTGAAATCCGCACATTCGAAATCAATTGAGGACCTGACGTGAACTGGGAATAGGTTCAACATCCATTGAAGTATTGGTTCGAATTCTCGTTCTTTAACAAAATTGAACACCACTCAAATCAACCAAATCGAAGCTCTATCCTAGATCACCAAAAAAGCCAACATATCTGCTGCGCATAATATATACTCAAGTTGAGAATTGAACTAAAAAAGAAGAAAGATCTTGGCCAGTATCTAGCATGGCAAAGATACTGCACTGCTAAGAGGAAGCTTCAGCAGGACTCAATATCTGTAGATCTGCTGAGGACACTAAAGAAGCTTCCGAAATAGAACTAGCCCTGAATTTTCTCTGATTTTGCTGCATTTCGATGGACTACTTTCTGTTCAATATCCATCGAAGTATTTGATCGAGTTTTCGTTCTTTAACGAAATTGAACACCACTCAAATCGAATTTATATCCTCGATCACCAAAAAACCAACATATCTGCTGTGCATAATTTGAACTCAAGTTCAGAATTGAACTGGAGGGGAACCATTATGCAGGGAAAACAATAGAAGCCTTCGAATATGAACTAGCCCTAAATTTTCTCTGATTTTGCTTCATTTTAATGGATTACTTTCTGTTCAAACTCGCACATCCGAAATCAATTGAGGATCTGACGTCAGCTGGAAATTAGTTCAATATCCATTGAAGTATTTGATCGAATTCTCGTTCGTTATCGAAATTGAACACCACTCAAATCAACCAAATCGAAGCTCTATCCTAGATCACCAAAAAAGCCAGCATATCTGCTGTGCATAATATATACCCAAGTTGAGAATTGAACTGAAGAGGAACCACTATGCAGGGGAAACAAAAGAAGCTTTCGAATTAAAACTAGCCCTAAACTTTCTCTGACTTCGAATCATTTGAATGGATTACTTTCGGTTGAAATCCGCACATCCGAAATTAATTCAGGAGTCGACGTCAACTTGAGAGATCGGCTCGGTATCCATTAAAGTATTTCATTGAATTTTCGTTTGTTGGCGAATTTGAACTCCACTTATATCCATCAAATCGAAGCCCCCTCCTGGATTTCCGAACACAGCCATCGGACATAATAATCCGTTATTGTATGGAAAGGACTTATCCAAGGATTTCGGACGTAAGACTTCGAGAGAGATCTCGACACGCATCCGACTCGAAAGCTATTGCCATAGAATGGAATTGTCTGGAGGTTTGAATTCATGGCCCAGCACACAGCTTAATTCTTAATACTTCTATGACTGCCGATAAATTATGACCAGAATGGGGGGAAAATCTATCGGGGCCTTTTGAGCAACGTCAAGATAGGTTTTCGTGAAAAAAGTTTACGATATTGTTTGTCATCCGAATATGAATGTCGTATCACCAAAGCTGGAGTGTTTCTTTTTCTATTCAGTTAAAAATAGCTGAGTGTGTATGTGTGCAGATGGAGATTTATTTACGTGATGGTAATTCATCTTGATCTGAGGTAACCCATTATCAGTTCCTCTCCTTTTTGCGCCAATGTACGAGTATAAGGCAACAGCCTGCTATCGTTTTGCCCATATCTACAATTCTTTCGAAAACGGTTCCTCAAATTTCTGCAAAACCATGCAAATATCTGGAACTGTTTATATTACAACAGTGTGCCAAATTTCAGGGCGATCGGTGTTCAACTTTCGGAGATACCTGGACATAATATGTGAAATTGTGTGATTATGTCCTCGGTGTCATTGTTTTAGACGGAATAACTCAAAAAATACTGATTCAATTATAATGAAACTTCGTGAGTAGTTGTAAAATACGAATTCACAAATTTGTGCGAAATTTCGTGATGAAAGTCTCATGAGAACAATTAAAAATAAGTCTTCGACATTTTTTTGTTCGGAAACTGTTTATCAAATTTCAGAGGAAATTTGCCGTTGGAGTTGAACTGCAAATTTCGATCCGATTTTAAATTTTAGAAATATTGGGGAAAAAATATGTGAAACTCTTGTTTTTCCCGCAGTATCATTGTTAGTTTCGGGACAACTAGGAAATTACTGATCCAGTCCTAATGAAACTTAGAACTGATTGGAAAATGCTGATGCAATTTCGTGATGTGATAGAACAATTTTGAAAAAGTCCTATCTTTCCGGATGAACTTTCAAGCTAGAATTCTCCAATGAAGAGTACAAGATTTCAATCCGAACCAATCTGTATCCTTCGAAATATTGGTAAATATATTTCCAAAGATACAGATTGGATCGAATTGAAATCTAGTACTCAATCGTAAATTTATAGCTTAAAAGTTCATCCAGAATTTATGTATAGCATCTTCATGTCGATTCCCTCCTAATACGATGGTTAATTCAAGAAATTTTCTTCGAAGAAATGTATATTTTGTCGGCGTTCATTCCACATTTCCATTTCACTGCTTGCGAACTAGACCACTATTTAAAACGTGGAAAATGTGAAAATACGAGTGGTCATGCCATCGCAAAAGCCAACCAAGATGATCATAAGAGGTATAAGGTCGGAATTCTCTGATTATTATCATTTCCTTCTGAACCTAATTAAGTCGAGTGTTTTATGATTCAATTAGTGGCAAGTTTTCGAATCAATTAAGCTATACATGAGAGAGAGCAAGACGGAATTAACATCACAGATTCAGAAAATCTTTATTTGACTTTAGTCGAATTAAACAGGGTTAATCTAATTTGATGTTGAAACATATAAACTTCAGATCATAAATGTAGGATGAATCGAACCTTTTACATTAAGCATTCTTTAGACGGGTGGACTTTTCGATGTACAAATTCTGGATTAAGATTTAAACAAAGAAGATTCGAATGATTGTGTAATGTTGATGCTTCAAAGTGAATTTAACTCGAATAATTAGTTTCTGGTGATAGCAGGGTTCTTTCGTAGAGGTGCTGCGAAATGTGACGTCATTGGTGGGCGCACTATAGTTTCATGATGTGAACAACACTTTTTGAAATTACTAACAAACTGTCGATTTTTTTTTGGCAAATATGTTCCGTTCAATTCAATCATGAGAACTGATTTCTACTGTAGATATACAGAGTATAAATCATGATTCTTGACGCTTATAACACGGGAATGTATAAGTATATTCCGTTTATCGATTGAAGCTTACTTTGGGAGGAAACAGAACTATTAAAAATGAAAGAAAAAATTGTGTTTTTATGGAAAACGATCTTGCAGATCGCAGGATTGAACTATTTGCTATTCTTTTCCTGGAAAACAAATTGCCCGATGACAATACAGGAATACAGCAAACGATAAACAAAGCCAACTGTGACGTTTCAGGGTACAAATCTGACTCTTCAATCAGAAAGACTGGGGAAAAAGAGCAGTAACTTCTGCCCAAGTGTTCAATTTTGAGTGGCAAATATTTTTGATCCTTCGCTATAAGGGTAAAATATGTATTTTCAACCTATTCGAAGTTGAAAAGGAAAAAAAATTCGAAAGAACATTTTCTGTTCTTTATATTTTTATTTCAAAGACATTCATGTCAGAATTCACCGGATAATTCGAATATGCCAAGAAAATCCAGAAAAGACTGGCTTGAGGTCCGGCCTTGTAAAAATTCGTTGCCAAATGGATACCAATACAATCCCCATGAAATTTTGCATTTAATTTTGCGTCAATATTCTACAACGAATCATAAAGTTTCCATCTGATCGCTTCGTATTTCTTGAGATATCGAGAAAATCATCTCAAACTTTCTAGTCTCCAAAAAATGAGTTTTTCAACAAAAATCTGGAAAATTATCGATATTTGTTCAAATTTCCCAACAAGTAAATACCCCAAAATGTATGCATGACGTTAGGCAATAGTATTTTTCAACTGATTCCAAAGTTCAAATCTAATCAGTATTACTATACTATATTTATTTATCCATGTTACAATTAAAATCACATGTAAAAACGCCTATAATAAGAAACAGTTCGCATATGAGAAAATCCAGCATAATGTGGTGAAAATAGTCTTTCAATTAGCAAAGTTTTTGAAAATGATTAGTTTTGTTAAGACCCTGAAGGGCGACAGCTTTGTCCATGAATTTGAGCAAGTGATGTTGATAACTCCGGTCATTGCTTCTCTAGAACCTCTTCAGTTTGCTGTTGTGGGACCTTTCCAACATTCGAATTCTGCATGAACAGTGCAGCGAATTGAAACCAGAACCACATGAGGGCATAGAGTAATTCACTGAATCATGTTTGGAATAATCCGCTGTCCAAGAACAAATTGCAAATTCAATCGTTTCATGTCCATGTCTCTTTGCAGCGTATTCTCATATTAATTACACATATACTTAATTGTGTCGGCAGTTGAGACCTCTGATGGCATATACATAGTCACCTCAGACTCGAAAGCAATATCGAGTGGAATTTCTGCCTTTGTTGTATCACGTATCTCAGAAGTGACGGAAGTTATATTCTATGTAAACATCAGTTGCTACAATTAAACTGCTCCACAAGAGTTAGGGATATCGTATTCAATCGTTTTTAAAAGTATGTAATCTTCGAGAAAATCGCTGTAAAATCATTTGAAACTCAATAACAACTTGAATCGATCCAATAAAAATCAGTATGAGACATTTCGTTAATCTGGTCGCCTTTTTGCTGAAGTTTGGTTTTTTGCATATGCTTCATGAATGTTCTTATTTTGAAATGAAGTCAGTTTATCAACGGCTTCGATTTAAAACGAGTTTTCTGAAAATGCCAAGATGTAAATTAACAAACGCTGAGGCTCTTAGGGCTATAGGAATGCTACAGGGTGGCCTAACTCAGGTTGTTGTAGCGGAAAGGCTCCAAGTCAGACAAAGTGTGATATCTCGACTTTGGAATAGGTCAGGGAGACAGGTTCCGTGTTGGAAAGTCCAAGGCTTGGTGGGCGACGAAAAACAACACCTGCTCAGGATCGTTTCATCACCGTTTCGGCGAGAAGAAACCCTACATCTACGTGTAGAATGCTACGGAATACTCTTCAAAATGCAGATGGGGTCCAAGTTTCCATCGAAACCATCAGACGACGTTTGATCTCTCAAACCAGCTAGGTGAAGCCAGGTTCTAGACGTCCATTAAGAGGAGTTCCATTAACACGTGACCATAAGCGTCAAAGACTGGAATGGGCAAGGCAACATATCAATTGGAACTTACAATGGCGTAGTGTCCTTTTCACTGATGAATCCAGATATGGACGATTTTCAGATTCTCGAAGAATAAGGGTATGGACAATCCAACGCATACCCCGTAATCGTCGCTATGTCCAAGAAGTCCATCCATTCCGAGGGGGTAGTGTTATGGTATCGGCCGGGATATGTTTCAACGGGCGCACAGATCTACACATTTGTCCTGGGGATATGACCGCCTTGCACTATAGGGAGCATGTCATTGACAATGTTGTGCCAAATTTTTACGCTGCTATTGGTGAAAGTTTTCAATTTCTAGACGATAACGCTAGACCGCACGTGCAGCCATAATTGAGAATGCGCGCGAGAAACTTGGTATTCCACATTTACCAATACCTCCGCACTCACCAGATTCGAATTGCACAGAACATGCATGGGATATGCTCCAGAGAAGATTAGATAATCATCAACCTACCCCAGAATCCTTAAATGATCTGAGAGAGCTTCTGCCCCGTTTATGGAACCAAATTTCTCAAGAAATGTTCAACAACCTCGTGTGTAGTATGTATAGAAGATATCAAGCTGTTATTGATGCCCATGGAGGTCATACATTGTATTGATAGTCTTAAAATGCTTGAATTCTCTGGAAATAAAATTTAGTTATTCTACTCGATTTTTCTTAACCACCCTGTATACGCTGCAGACCTACAGGCTAAAATCAATTTGCAACTTGAAATCATATTAATATGAATTTTCATCACAAAAATCTTATTTTAACTATATTTTTTTGGAATTTAAGTCAATATCCCTAACTCATGTGGAGCAGTTTATTTCCCCATAGAGGAAACACAGAGTATCGTCCATATGGAAATTGGAATACAAGGCGTTCAAAAAGTGTATAGTGCATTTGTAATTGCTATTGGAAAATAACGATGAGGCACCGTTTGAGACAACAGTGTCTTCGAAAATACCTTTATTTCCAAGTGAACGTATACCGTTTGCTATAGAATACCAACTTTCGTTTTTCGAATGGGCAGGCCCATATTTCATTAAGAATATAGATTCTTCATGAAACTCTGAGTTGTCTTGATGTGAAATTTTTGAATTTCTTCGAGAAAATTATTTTTCGACGTGAAATTACGATAAAAAATTAAGGATAGTGCTTCTATTGCAATAGTAGAATTGAAACTCATGATACAGGAGGTCACGAAAGCTTTGTCAATTTTATCAAATAATAAACCAAAATCGTTCTGTCCGCCGTCCGTTTTCCGGGACTTTTCTCTGAAAGTACTGAACCGTGAATCCGAGAAATTTAGTAGAAATTCGTGCGTTGCTCGAGATTGATCCTCCAAGCTTTTCAGCAGGATCAGTGTACCATAAGAGCTCAAAACTAGGGGTAGAAGGCAAAAAAATTCTTCTCGGAAACTTTCCACCGAATTTTCATGAGAGTCTCAACGTTTATTACTGTTGCATAACTCAACCTAAAAATTTTCACCTGGGTGATTTCCGACCAGTGGTCTCTGAGTCATAAAGAAAATCTAGAAAAGCACTGACGTGCTTGTTCAAATTCTAACTATAAGATCAACGCGAAATTTGCACCTAGTTACGTGTTGGAAATCTTCACCTGATTACGAAGTTTCAATCTGATTGCATTCGAACTTTTTGAGATATTGCGGAAATAACGTTAAAATTACATATAACAACGAAATTTGGCACATTTTTTTCCTTATATCTCCGTCAATGAATATCGAATCAAATTGAAATTTGTTACTTGATTGTCTCAGTCTTTACTTGTCGGAAATTCATCTTGATGATTAAAAAGTAAAATAACTTATTTCCGCTTTATATATTTATTTTCACAACAATTGTTACCAACAACCAGTTGGTAACTGGTTACCAGTTACCATACTCACCTGATGAAGTCATGTTATCATGACGAAACAATTGTTGTGAAAATAAATATATAAAGCGGAAATAAGTTATTTTACTTTTTAATCATGAAATTTGTTACATCGTTGTTAAATATTGACCCTAAGGTTTGTGCCAAATTCCATTGGAATCTATTCAATATTTTCAGAGAAAATAATTTTCATCAGAAATTTTGAAAATTTTCGAATAATCTTTTTTTTTATTTTCTAACAACTATTTGCACACGAAACTTTGCTCTACATGAGATCGAGGAATGGGCCAAATGGGCCTAACTCCGAAAAAATCCAACCGATTCCACCCCTTAACGAACTCAACCGGAATATTTGGACCTAATCTAGCAATTTCAAGTAGCTGAGTGTTTTTCTTCGAAAGTTAGAGTACATACAGACGGACGGACGCACAAAATTGAATTTGACCACGGATTCTTCTTGAGATATCAATGGTACTGGGTTATTTTACTGTGAAAATAATAAACTCTTTTATAAAAATTGCAGCGTTTTTTTGCATTTTATTCTTATTGATATAGGTGCGCTATACCATTTCCTACATCAAAGATTTCCCTTTGTCGAAGACGAACCAAATTTCTCTTCATCAGAAGAGTGACTATTTCTGCTTCGATTGAACAGTTAAATAATAAAATACTTCACCAAAATCACCAAAGCACCTTCCGAAATCGAATGCCAATAAAGCCACATATCAATGTCATTTGCGAAATCCAATTGTCACCTACAATTTAGAATCTGGAGGACGATAAGTTTGTACAGAATGGGTTCATCGAAGGAATTGGTTTTCAGAGTAGGAAACCATCAAGCCAGCAGGTTCATTTATATTTAAAAACAAAATAGGACGAATCTAATCAATGATCGATGCAGTTAATCCCAACTGTTTAACACCGTTTGCTGTTCAATTAATGCTGAAACTTTTGACAACGAGTTCAGCATTAATTGGGTGTTATATGTCGAATGTTTTAGTGGATTGTTTTATCTTACCAGTAATAGGTTTGTTTCGAGACAATATTGATTGATTTATTTTTTGATATTCATTTATTTGATATGAACAAAGAAATTTCTTTTGATCCAAAAACAAATAACCAGGAACAACAACGAACCAACCATTATGAACAACCAAATTTATTGAATGTGATTCCTTGTGTTCTTAGCCTTTCAGGAAAAAATTCTAGAGGAGCACTGACCTAAGGTCAAAATCTTTACATGCCTGTTCGAATTCTAGCTATAAGATCGACACGAAATTTTACACCTACCTCCGGAAGTGAATATGGGATTGAATTGAAATTTGAATCATTGAGGTTAAATGCTGTCTATAAGGTTTTGTGATACATTTCGTTGAAATCTAATCGATATTTTCAGAGAAAAAAACTTTCTCATCGAAAATTTGAAAATTATTATTATTATTATTTTCAGCAATTGGGTGCACATGAATTTTTGCACTGAGTTGCGCGTTGTTATTCCAAAACTGTTCACGAAGTTTCAATCTGATCGATTCAGGGCCGGTATTTGAAAACTTAACTGAAAGTTATCTTTAACTTTAACTGAAAATTAACTTTTGCTCAAAAATGTCGGAATTATAAAAGTCTCATTTCTATCATAGACAAGAAATACTTGATGATTTCTATGAAAAGGAGAATGAAATAATTTGAGATTCTGTAATAAATCTAACCACCAATTTCTGGGTTGGAAAAGCTGGACTTTGGAAAAATACTCCCTTTCATAATATGATAGGAATAAACAAATCCTTTATTGACAAATATTCGCACTATTTATAAGGGAGCTTAATGGATTGTGGTTTCCATAAAAATAGAATTACTGATTTGAGGGAGAGTTGCAGTGATCAATTTTGAATTCTCATACTTTTTACAATATGGAAGGGGTGTTTGGGTATTTATTCGGTCACCTAACTAAAAAAACTACTTCTACTAATGAATATATTGAAAATGAAAGCTTAAAAGGAAAAACTTTGACAATAATGAGATACATTCAATTCAGGAATGATATAACAATTACAATAAAATTTGTCCAAATCCAATTAGGTACAGAATTTTTTACAAATACTTCACTCTTCACCAACGGGAAAGTACTTTCAACTGACACTGGGAGTGATAATAATCTCAACACTAAATTTGCAAAAATTGTCATTCAATTAACAAATATGGTAATGTTTTGTGTGGCTCAGGGTTATCGAGCCCTGATATCTAGAATTTGTGTAGCTACCAGCTTGGACATTACTATAAGAAAAGTATCCATTGCAATTGTGATGATTTCCTTTCATCTTAAAAGTAAAATAATTTGTATAAATTATTATGCTTCATTACGCATTTACAACTTTTATCTGTTATATTAGGCACCGAAAAGAATAAATGCCAATGATTTTTTTCATTTACATCTTATAATAGTTGAACAGAAAGAGTGACTGATAATTTCATTACAATAATATGCCATGAGGAACTCTCGAGATTGGATTACTACTCGAGTGAGGTTTATAGCAGGCATTTTGATGTAAATAGATAATAAGTATGCAATTTTCCATGAGACATTTCTGATGATACAGCCAGTATAGTTGATTTGTGAAAATCCCCTAAATCTCCAGCAACTATCAAGAAAGAACAAGCTGCATAAACTCTGCGTGTAATCAACACATTTGCATCACTAGCGTCACAGCACGATTTCTAAGAATATGTATTCCATTACAGGCGTGCAGAGTGTCCAGATAAGCGAAATCGGTTTTTGAATTCCGTTTCTTCCCATAAGTTCAAATGGTTCAGCCGATTTTTAAATATCCTTTCTCAACAAGGATATTCAACAATTTTCATGGGATCATCGTCATAGTCAGTTAAAAGTTCTTCAAAAATGAAGTGAATATCTCTCAACGAGGATGTTCAACAATATTCATGTCATCTTCGTCATCGTGAATTAAAAGTCCTTTAAAAATGAAGTGAATATATATCTTGCTAACATGTTTCCGAAAATATCATAACAACAAACAAATCGAGGTTATATTCCCCTTATGTCAGCCGAAAAGACAGAGAATCTGTGGAAAAAAACGATTTAACTTTAACTTTTACTATAATTGATACCCAAACCACCAGATAAAGATAACCCTGCAAATCTAACTTTAACTGGAAATTACTGCTTAATTTTCAGTTAAAGTTAAAGATAACTTTCAGTTTAGTTTAATAATACCGGCTCTCAGTGCTTCATAAGATTTCCATAAAAATTTCAAATGCGCCCAACACTGAAACTATTCGGCCGATTTCACCTATGAACGAAATCAACTGAGATATTTGTAGAACCAACCTGATCTCACAATTCAAAGTAGCAGGGTGATCAAGCTAATCTTTTAGCGCCATTTTCGGCTCAAAATTCGAAAATAACCACATTGTGACGAAACGATAACGCAATATTCTCTGTAGAACAAGCGCGTAAAAATCGAAAGAATTGATACTAAATTCAACAGAAGAATAGTTTTCGAATCGAAAATGGATTTCAAATCAGGAATAAGAAATTGGGTTTATAATAATCCCTGTTTTTGTGGAAAGACATATACAGGAGAAATATCACGGCAGATATCAGAAAGCGAGAACACAAAACAACCTAGACAATATATTCTTTACGTTGGATTGGAGAGATACAAAGATATCATATAACGGATCATATATGTTAATTGAAATAATTGAATTAAAGAGAGTTCCCTTGTATTTTACTGAATGGAGAAAATAATTTTGGTGATTGTTCTTTGGAAATGGACAATATTTGGCTGAATTCGCCCAACAAGAAATTGAATCAAGTTAGTCTGCTTTGATGTGTTTTTGAAAAATGTCAATTTGACAATAGTCTTGAGAGTAACCCAGTAGGTTGTCCAGGTAAAAAATAGATTCTCTGAAAACTAATTATAAATATTCTGTCCAAAATTTTTGCAGGCAACCAATTTGCAATCTATTTCCTAATATACTGAATTTATTATGAAATAAGTTTTATTCTATTATTAGCACGGTGAAGGTTAATGTAGGTTCGGATCTCAGACTATACAACACAAACCAGTAATATGTTTTTTTTGTGAAACACTGGCAAGAATTCTTATATTGAGATGCTTTGTCGACATCCTATCCTCTGGACCTTCTCTATGAAATTCTCGAGTATTTCTATTTTATGCCCCCTTAACACCGTATAGATGGGGCAATAACATCCTTCTGTTTTTTTGTAAGGTACACACGTATGTGGAATACAAGTTTTACGACCCGAATGTCGTATGTGAGCCATAAAACTGATTTCGGTGTACGTGGAAATTTATTGAAGAAAATAGAGTTTCCGCCTACACTATTAGGGCAGGTCGTTACACTGGAAAACTGAACTATTTCCTTCTATCGGCCCCTTGGCTCGTGGATTTTATTTTCTTACTTCGCTGCGTGTTAACCGGACACGCATATTCTGTGCTCATGTTAGGTAGAGGTAGACAGGATTTCGGGTTTATGTGTGGACAAGGCATTAGCTTTAACTGTAGACGGCAACAATCAAGGGGAAATATATGAACATCCACGGAGGAAACATAAAGAATACAGGATATACGGCTTGATGTAGTTACCCGGAATTGTTGTTATGTGGAACAACATAAACCCAGGATGTGGCATGCTTTGCATATTTTTTAGGGACTCTCTTTTCATTTCACCTAATATACGTTCGTAGACTTCAAGAAAGGATCACGTTTCATTGACATAATCACTTTAGTTGAAATTGCGAGAAAGACCAGATTATCTTAAATAGAGTCTGTTTCCACGCCCATTCTAGGGAACAGGAGCGTTATCGTTTTGCCCAAATGTCTGAAACTTATTTTGAGCTGAAGTCTCGAACGACTTGGTTGGTTTCACTGATGACGAAACCGGTGTCAAAAACGATTATGCCTGGCCCATCGACCGTAGGCACGTCTACAGGAGAACGGAAAATCCTATCCACTTGAAACCCCAAGAACTGGTTTAATTTCGAAATGTGACAGCAAAGTTTGTTGTTAGACAAAATCGGCCAAACCTTTTCGGAGTTATTGTCATTTGATATTTTGAGGATATCGTCCTGATGCCGTCGCACGAAAAGAGACACCACTGGGATTTCTGGATCTCACAAAAGCTTTCGACAGTGTTGAGCATGGAAGATTGTTGGAAATTTTTGAAGATTGTGGAATAAGAGATAATCAATTGGGACTACTGGAGACCTTTTTGTCTTCCAGAAGGCAAGTGGTTATCATGGAGTAAGGTGGTGTAATCGTGGAGTCTGACAAGAGAGAAATACCCATGGGTGTACCACAAGGCAGCATTCCAGGACCTCTCCTGTTTTCGATATACCTAAATTATCTACCAAAAGTTCCAAACTTAAGTCAGTATTCATTCAGGATGTTTGCTGATGACACAGACAATCTGGTCTCATCGCCCTCTATTGATTATTCTATCCAGATTTCTCAAGATCTGCTTGAGTCAGTCGAAGGCTGGTATAGTAATCAGAACCTGATTCTGAATATTGCTAAGATCAAATGTATGTTCTTTCATGGTGACAGATCCAAAATTGATATTCAAAATCAATTAACATCTTGGGAGATAATGTCATGGTTGAGGAGAGCATTTGGTTTTTGGGAACTGTACTGGACAAGCATCTTCATTGGGGTCCCCACAATGAACAACTTGAGGGAAGACTCAATTCCAAATGTTAAATGCTTTTTATGTTGAGGTGTCAGTAACAGAATTGTAATTTTTTTAGTGCATGAGAATACGCAATGTTGCCACTTTTTATATTCCAGAGTTTTCGGGAATTAAAACTGAAATGGAGTGAAAAATGGAGAAATAACTAACATTGCGCATTTTCACAAAAAAATTAAGTACATCAGGAAAACATTTTTTTGAAACTACTCACTGGAGCCTGCTGAACGACACCCCGTTTTTTCCTATAAACGTCGAAATTTCATAGAATTCTTATATTCCTGCGGCTATTGACAACGTTAAAGCATGTAGACTGCGTGCAGGTGCCTGACCTTGAGATATTAACAAGGTTTAATGAAACTTGAATGTGGCTGTGTTGTCTAGCCGTAATTTAGCACCACGTGGTATTTTTCGCTCTTAAGAACCACTTTCGGCCCAAATTTCGAAAATTACAGATATTTAGACGATAGCAAGCCGTTCCCCAGAACATGCGTGCAATACCTCATACTACTTTCTAATAATCATAGTAATAAAAAATATTATGGAAATGAAAATGTATGAAAATCTGAGAAAAAATATTTCGGCTGACTTCCGTATACTTCAGTTTCATTCCTCGCTGAGCGAAGAAGGAGTTATTGCTCTTAATTGCTCCCCACATATGGAACAGAAAGGCCTTTGCGATGGCTTTTGCCAGATAATAAGCGTATCGCCAAACGTCCCACAGAAGTAAATTTTGATAGTGCTATTATTTTTTACTGCGTTCCCTCAGGAGTTCCACGAGAATAACCCAATACTATATCCACAATATATTTTTATTGAACTCCTCCACGAATAATGGCAATTAAAGGGTTCCCAAGTTCTGCTCTTTATTGTGAGCATGTTTTTATAGATACTGTGGGTATTTCCAAGCGGAATTTACTGATTCCTAAATTGACTCAGACTTCGAGGACAATTTTGAATTGAAAAATTGTTTCAGCTTTGTCATCAGTTTTTGCGCGCATGTTCTAGGGGAACAGTCTGCTATCGTTCTGCCCAAATATCTGTTTTTTTAGAATTTTGAGCCGAAAATGATTTTAAACGTCTAGGTTGGAGTCGCTGATGACGAATCAGGTGTGGAAATCGAGTCTGTCCGTCCGACCAGCCGACAGGCCGGCCGCGGATAAGATATGGAATTATTCTCTTTCGATTTTTCGTTTTGAGTTGAGACTTTTGTCAAATTGACATTTTTGAGACAACACAGCAACACAGATTCATTTGGTTTGAAAGTTTTTTATTTCTACCTCTTTTGGTTTGTTATTTGATAGAATCAATTGAATGACAATTTGACAAAAGTCTCAACTCTAAACGAAAAATCGAAAAAACATAATTCATAAAATTTTTTTTTGGTCTGATGGAAGAGTCAGATTTGTTCTCTGAAACGTCACCGTTCACATTGTTCATCGTTTATATTTCTCCTGTATTGTTCATTAGGCAATCTGTTTTCCAAAAAACTGTCCTTGACAAATGGTTCAATCCTCCAATCCGCAAGTGCGTTTTTCTTAGAAAAAAAAATTTGATTTAAATTTTAATAGTTCTGTTTCGAATATTGGGAGAACCCAGAAAAAACCTAAAAAATAATTTTTAGCCTGTCAAACATGGTGCTAATTTTGACGTCTTCGAGCTCGAAACATTTTGTTACGCCTAAATATAGTTCACACAAGTCGACTGCCGGGAAATAACTAACCTTAACTACGAAGGCCGAATTCGTGAATGGGTAAAATCCACCCACTGATTCCGCAGATTTACCCATTCAAAATTTTATTTTTCCAATATTTTCGAAAATACAGATCAGATCGAATTGAAATCCAGTACTTCATCGAAAAATTACAGTTCGAAGGTTCATACAGAATCTAATGAGGATGATATGATAAGAAAATCACAGAATTTTTTTTTGAAATTGTTCTAATGACACGATTGTCACGAAATTTTGCACAAAGTTGTCTTTCATTGTCTTCAAACTAGCTGCGAAGTTTTATCAGGTCTGAATCAGTATTTCTCGAGTTATACCGAAAAAAACAATGATATCGAGAAGAAAACCTCGAAATTTGACATATTTTTTCCCGATATCTCCGAAAATTATGATCGTATCAAACTGAAATTTTGTACACCGCTTTGAAATATGAAGCTCAAAGTGCTAGTGATTTTTTTTTTAGATATCATAAATGGTTTTCAAAAAAAAAATTTCAATTTACTGGCAATATCATCTTGACGAAATTTGGCTTAAAGTGGAGCGTCGTTAAAGTCCACCTAACTGCCAAGTTTGAATCCAATCGCTCCAGTAGTTTCTGAAATAAAAAATAAATAACTTCGAAATTTCAAGTGCCTATAACTCCGAAACTATTCGACCGATTTGGCCCATTAACGAACTTAACCGCGGCATTTCGATGCGCGACCCACCCTGAAAGTTTCAAGTTGCTAGCTTGCTTTTGTTGACAGTTATCGTGTCCATGGCCGGACAGAATCGATTTTGACACCGGATTCGTCATCAGTGAGTCCAACCTAGTCGATTGAGCCCATTTTCGGCTCAATCATCCAAAATTACAGACATCTGGACAAAACGATAGCACGATGTTCCCCTAGAACATGCGCGGAAAAATCTTTGTTTATGCAAACTAAAACATTGAAATCATTATCATAGCATGCTTTGAATACAGTAATATTGCTGGGTTCACAAGGTTCACGGACTGACATAACACGAGCATCCAAACTTTCGATTTTGTGTATACGAGAGAAACCATTTTTCCAATTTGTCGAACTTAGGTTCAGCCCAAATGAAAAATCGTCCAGATTCATCGATGTAGATCGAAAGACTCAGAATTCTCAATAAGTTCGTGTTCCGAGATAAGAAATGATTATTTTATGCGATTCGGTTGTCAGAAACTTTTGTCGACTTCCTATTTTTCCAGGAATTCATAAGACCTACTAGTTTGAATTGGCTGTATTGGGCATGAATTTTTCCAGTGGATTGATGTAGTTTCTCTGCATTTCACTGTTTATTCGTTGGTATTATTGGATAGGGAATATCATCAATATTATTGTATATTTGCCATTAATAAAAATCGGACTTGAGAAAGTACTGTTCAGGATTATTATTTAATAAAATCAAATAATAAACCTTAGTGATCGATCAAACCGAAAAAAAACATAATAACTTTTGCAGGCGATTACAACGAATATCGATATTCAAAATGAAGTTTGATAACGAAGGAAGAATTCATGAATGGGTGGAATTCGTCCGATGATTCCGTAGACATGGTTTTATAAATAAACGTTCACTTCACTGCATTCTAGTTCGTTTGAATCTGAATTTTCGGATTTAAATCTTGTTTCGGGCCTTATGAAGAAATTTGAATTCATTAATGAGTAAAATGAGATAATACGCATTTAGTTCAAGAATTATCAAAAAAATATCTCTAATGAGCATTAAAAATCTCCTGCTGCGATACTATATTAAGAAACAAATGTGAAAGCTGCATGCAAAAATTTGTGATAAAAGGATATCGTTAATGCATTTCTAGAATTTTATTCTGATCAATTGAATCAAATTCTCTCATTGTGAAGATGATTGAAGAATGTAGCTCGGATTTGATTATAAACAACTATGGTATAAAAAACACACACAAAGAAATCCTACAGGCGACGAAAAAAATCATATGTTGCAAAATGGCGAATGTTCTACCTAATTTCTTGGATTTCCAATACAGAAGTCGCTTGCATGTTTTTTCACGTTCCATATTACTATTGAAATCGTTGGAAAATGAGTTTGGGTACACTCTCACATTCAAATTGAAGGAAAACAACAACTTTCATGAATCTACTCGCGAATGTTATGGACAATAAACTTCGACGGTATAATGAAAATTACCAATAAATTGGCACTTATACTGATTGAAGTTGACAAAAGTGAAATTGTTTGTCAACCGAATAACCATATTTATTATTTTTAATTTTTTTTGCTTAAATGTAAATGAGATTTTCTGAAAATATTGCCAGCAATGAAGTTCCCGTAGTTCTTTTTCTGGGTTTGAAAACACTTCTAATTTCACCGAGTATAAATCAATTTCTGAAATTGCCTTGAATTAGTATAAGCTTATGAACTCCATGCTCTAATTTCGTATTTTCAAATAGACCTAAAAACATCCAAAGAGCTTCAACAGGAACAAACGAGTCAAACTAGACGAACGATACATCATAAGATAATTATTTTATTTTGTCGGCTTGAAACGGTGGAACGATCTAGATTGCCTTGAAAACGTTGCCGCAACATCAAGCTGGCAGTGTTAAGAGAAGTTTTATTGGCGAATGAAGATTACCGCTACTCCCTCTGGTGGCTATAAGAGTAACCCGAGATAGTCAGATTATCATTGTCAAGTTAGGAGAAATGTCAAGAAGTTTAGGTATTTTTCTTGGCGTTTGTGTGATTTTACAAGGGTGTTTACTGAGAAAAAGCAAACTCAAATGTCACTCCCCATAGATTTCCACAGCCCGGTGAAAAATTTCGAGTTTGGGTAAAAGTTTGAAACACTGTTGTAAAATACTGACCAGAGGTTTTTTAAATTTTACTGAAATATGATAAAAAAAATCAACATGAATTTTCGATTTTTTTACCTCTCGATCCTCAGTAAATTTTGCATTAAGTCGTGCGATGGTATTCCTCGACTAACTACATAGTTTGAATCTGATCGCGTTTATTCTACTTGAGATATTGAGGAAATAACCTCAATCTTTCAATATCTCCGAAACTCAATATCTGCTCGAACTGAAATTTAGATTTGTTTTCAAATATTGACTTCAAGGTATATCCCAAGTTTCATTCTGATCGCGTCAATAGTTATCGTGATATTGAGGAAATATTCTCAACATTTCAATTAACAACGTCATTTGACATGATTTTTCCTGATATCTCCGGAAATGAACATCGTATCAGATTGACATTTGAAAAACTGTTGAGAAATACAAGCTTCCAGGTCTGTGCCTTAGTTCAACGGAATCTGGTTGATGAATTCAGAAAAAAATATTTTTTTTCAATAAAGATGCGGATAACTTAAGAAAAACATTTTTTTCAAAATGTTTGAACAATTGGATTCACATGAAACTTCGCAGTAAGTTGCGTGTTGATATTCTTCAACTGATAACAAAGTTTCCATCTGATCGCATCAGTACTCAATTCTTGAGATATTGAGGAAATAACCTCAAAAATTTCGAACAATAACGAAATTTGACATATTTTGTTCCATATATCTTCGGAATTTAACATCGTATCGATTGGAAATTTAAAACGTTGTTATTGAATACTGATTTTGAGGTATGTGCCAATCTCATTGTTATCTGATCAACCCTTTCCGAGAAAAAAAGGTTCAAAAAAATCTCAGGGATTTTCGAATGAATATTTTCCAACCACTAGATCTATACGGAATTTTGCACTAGGATGCGCGTTGGTATGCAAGAACTAATAACAAAGTTTTAATCCGCTCTAATAGGTACTTCATGAGATATCGAGGAATCAACCTCAAATTTTCTTATAGATATAACTCCGAAACTGTTCGGCTGATTCTGCCCACTAACGAACTGAACCGAGATAGTTAGGCTCCAAACCTAACCCGAAAATCAAATTTGACCACGGATTTTTCACCAGTGAATCAACCCTAGTCGTTCAAGACCAATTTCGGCTGAAAATTCGAAAATAACAGACGTCGTGACGAAATGATAACGCGCTGTTCCCCAGAACAAGCGCGTAAAAATTAGGATATGGATATATCTTCGAATCACCCTGGTGGTGGACGTTAAACGGATTCCTTCAAAATTTGAATTTTACAGAAAAAAAAATCAGACAAAACGCGTAGGAAAATGCTGCGCATGATTCCAACTGGACCATTCTCCGTACGAAAAGCGTCGGAGATGTTCACGTTCAGTGATATTTCGTATTTCATCGCGAACTGTTGCCGCGTTAGCTCATACCCTCGCAGGTTCGAATCTCGCAAACCGTGCCGGATTAGGTCTAGCGGATAAGCTACGGACAATACGATTTAGTGCGGATTCTATACGGTAGACTTCGTAGTGGTCGCATGACGCCAGACAATTGAATGTTGTTACCAGTTTAGTTTTTATATGCGGACTTCCAGACTGCTCCGGCTAGGGTTTTCACGACAAAACTAGGTTAGAAACATATTTTTTTTCAATCATATACTATTAGGAAATATGGACCCTTTTTCAGCCGGTTATATACATTTGATACTTTCTGAACTTGACGTTGGTTGAATTTGGACTTTGGAAGGTTATTTGGTATTGAGGTTTTTAGGTTATTATATGAATGAATATACAGGGTGTCCAGCAAAGAGCCTGTTAATAATCTAGAGATTAGGAAGAAGCTAATTTTCATAATGAAGTTGAGTCCTTCCTAGGGAAAACAAACGTAGGTACTGATTTCTTAAAAATTATATTCCGTATTGGTCAGTGGTAGGTAGTTGAGATTCAGAGCAAAGTTATCCAAATGAAAATAAGTGATTTTAATTGTTGAGGCAAAAACTACAACCAACAGTGTGAAAAAAAATGATTCCTCACTAGGTGATCAAATATGTTTCTTCGGTAATTGAAAGTCAAGAGTTTGCCAGAAAGGGCAATAGTTTTTTTTTGAAGTCACTTAAAATATAAATTCAGAAATCAACATGGAATGAAAAATTTATTGATGTAATGTACTGCAGTGGCCTAGAACATTTTGATTCCACTATAAAGGACTAAATTTCACGAAGAAAATAATATACCGCTAAAAGTTATGATATAAACATATTTCACTGCTACCCTTCAGAATGCAGGGAGATTTTTTTCAACGTCGGTGTTCAAATGAACTTTCCAAAATATTTTTCTGGTAAAATTATTCAGGAAAGTGCAAAATTACCTACACTCCATAGAAAGGGACAACTGAGAATGGAAAACTTCAAAGGTTTACCCTTATATGTAAAGGGTATTTTCATAATGAGTAAAGCAGTTTTATTTTCATCTATATTCCCTTAACCTCTGACGTGTTCTTTAAGCGACAGCCTGTACATGAAGATCCCTTAATATACAGAGTGTAACAGCCAAATGGAATAAATTCGATAACGAATAAATGAGGGCGTGTTGGGAAAAACGCTCGGACACGTCGATTTGTAATTTTAAATGCGCATAGTTCTCAAGAAAATAAAATAATATAAGGTGTTCCATGCGACCGTGGCCAATACCCACTTTCTTATTTCAAATGTAACCCCCTGTATATTATTTATTTTTTGGATTCTTCAGAAAATTCTAGACATAATTCATGTACAATGTCCTATACCTATCTTCAACTTTTTCGGAAATATTAAGTGTTTTCAGAAATATTGAGTAACGTTAGAAGACAATTCTACACCAGATTAGCATGTTGCCAAGACGTTCGCGGCGAGCATTTTGAAAATTTCCTACATTGACATTGATGTTTTTTGTTTTTTTTTTAATTATTAAGAAATAATCAGTATTACTTATTAGGTTTTAAGTGTAATGTACCGAATTTGTGAAATAAAATAATTTTTATTTAAAACGTTGATTTTTGCACTAAATCTGAAAACACTTAATATTTCCGAAATAGTTAAAGATAGGTATAGGACATTGTGCATGAATTATGTCTAGAATTCTCTGAAGAATCCAAAAAATGAATAATATACAAGGGGTTGCATTTGAAATAAGTAAGTTGGTATTGGCCACGGTCACATGGAACACCCTATATAATATTATTTTCTTGAAAAATATGCGCATTTAAAATTACAAATCGACGTGTCCAAGCGTTTTTCTCAACACGCCCTCATTTATTCGTTATCGAATTGATTCCATTTGGCTGTTACACTCTGTATAATTTCACTTCTGTCATTAGTAATATTCGACATAAGGAATAAAGATGTTTCATCTTTTTAGCTTATTCTGGATAGAGCTTGGTAAGGAAATTATATTTATTTTTTCTTTCATCACGATATCTTTAATTTATTTGCTTACATCGAATTGAATGTTTTGAAACTTGGGTGAAATAAGTAGATTTTTGAAGGTTCGAAACATGATTGGTTCTTTGGTTACTGTTTAATATAAATATTTTAGGTATATTTAAATGCTGTGGACATGAAAAGGATAATATTTAATAGGCATTTGTGATGAGACTGATTCATTCAAAGTTAATTCCTTGCACCTGCAAAAGGTTTTTTTGTCACTAATATATATTGTGAAACTTTAGGGGCCAAAATCTTCAGAGAAAGGAGAGTTTCAACTTCAGATTTAACATACGAGCAAGAATCTCATCACTATCCGGAAAAACACAAGAAATCAATTCATAACCAATAACTAGATCGAAATGTCTCGCAAAATTCGTTGAAAAAATAAGCGGCCCCATTGAAAAGACAGACCACTTTTAATATAACTGATTTGGGAATTTATACATTCCTGTATCAATCATTTTCGACAGCTATGGTGTGTCCAATATCATCTCGGTGGAAATTTTTCAATAAGGAACGTTCAAAACGTTTACAGGAATCTAAACCATGGGAAAATGCACATCGACCGAGAATCGGGTTTCGCTTGAATCTTTTATGAACGGAACATCGTTGGTGTGTACGGTCTATTTGGAATTAACTAAGATCCCATGTTTTCCCCACCCTACAATTTACCCCTTCTCATTTACATAAGGCTAACTGTAGGAAACCTCAAAACATAGTTTTCAACTCATGAAAGCCGTTTCTAGGGTCCATTATATACCGACCTTATTTGTGTTCAATACGTTTTTGAAAATATTCCTTTCGAATGGGCTCAATTCATATTCTCGTCTCATTTCGAATATTTCAAATTCTAAGTGAGATGTGGAGATATTTTGGATTCAACTTTCTTCTAGGCCTGCATTGAAGAACATTATTTAAATAAAAAGTGTCCAAAAAGGGTATCGAGGGTTGTAAATATAACAAAAAATATGAATGACCGAGGAGGTTATTTATGAGTAATTCACAAATAATAAACTACGAAATTATTTGGAAAAGATAAAACTGTTCAGATGCAGATTCGTTTGGACTGAAGTGTGTGTTCGCACATATATTCGAACCAGAGTCGATTCATTTATCAGTTTCAGCAATATATCAATTTTGGTGTGAAGATATATTCATTTGTATCAAATATAATTATAAATTCGATCTATCTAAGATCTTCGAGAGATGGCGCGTCGAAAGCAGGCATATTGTTTTCCAGCAATCAAAATCTGAAAGAGCTTAAAAATAATGACAACCAGTTCTGGTTCCGATATGAATTCAAAATATTTAGTATCTAATTTTCTGTAATAGGCTAGCAAGAAAAAAGTGATATGGGACCCTGTATACTACTCCATTGCAACTGGTCTTCACGAAGTGATGCTCGAAGCAATTCATACCTTGAACACAAAAACCAAACCCTGATACTCTTTTTGGACATCCTGTACATGCTCAGTTATGACCCTAACCTAAAATTGCCGGCGCTGTTCCTTAAAGTATATTTGTTTCATTCTCATTTTGTCAACCTGTATATTGAATATAAATGTCTATTCACGATTGGAACAGAACATTCGAAAAATGTTTTATATGTCATATTTTTCAATCAAGACAATGGTCCGTTCCCAACTCGAACTGTTCCAAGAAATATTCCGAGAAACAAAAACACATCCTGTCAATTCATCTCTTGCTTGTATGGTTTTCAGATACGAAATTTCAGTAAAACATATTGTGAATTCCCATTGAACTGTCACAACAAAAGATAAAATTGAGTTGGAAAAATTGTTCAATGTAAGAGACTCAGACGTCTTCTGCAACCTTCATACTTTTCACGAGTGCAACAGTTACCTCTGCCACTGCTACTGCTCAAAGCTGTGCTTCCTCCATTTCGGCTGTTTGAAATCCCTGCGATATTGAAAAAAGTGTGTGGGTTTGTTCAAACACGACTTATCCTGGATGCAACTCCAAATCGAATCTCTACGCAGTGGTGTTCGAAGCAATTCATACATTTCGACAATCCTGTATATACCCAATTATGTCCACAAATATTTGCAGACGCAGTTCTTGAAATTTTTTTCTGTTTGGTTTACATTTGGCCAACCTATGTATATACTGAATATACTTATTTATTTACCATTGGAACAGAACATTTGGAAAATGTTTTATATGCCATATATTTCAATCATAATAATGGTCAGTTCCCAACTCGAACTATTCCAAGAAATATTCCGAGAAACAAAAATACTACCTGTCAATTCTTCTCTTGTTCGTATGGGTTTTCAGATATGAGATGTCAGTGGAATATATTGTGAATAGCCATTGCACTGTCACAATAAAAGATAAAATTGAGTCGGAAAAATTGTCCATTGTAAGAGACTTCAACTGCAAACTTCATACTTTTCATGAGAAGCATATTTTTATTTGTTACTGAGACCCTTATGGGAAACACACACGGCTACACAGATCTCGTTCAGAATGAGGATTTTCATTGCTAACATTTATAAATTTTTATTTTATACAGGTAAGCCGTCTGTGCTAAAAAAAATCTTTTGAACTATGGGCGAAAACATTCTAACTCGACATGACAATTCAGTGGTTTTCAGTAGAGTTTATTCGTGGAACTCAAAATAATAAAGATAAGACTTCCACAATCGAATTCACCGAGGAGTATAGGAAATATCCATGTTTGTGGTGAATTATATGGAATATAGCGCCAGAATCAAGAATAATCATTACTTATTATACGTGTGCTACCTCTGCTTTCCCCATCTCGGCTGTTGGGAATCTTGGCAATATTGAATAATTAAATTATGTTACATAATATTGAATAATGTGTGTGGGTTCGGCAGGTTGTCGTTCAAACACGACGTATAGGTTTTGACGTTCAAATTCGCTGGTTTTGAAGAAAATTTGTGAGCCCTTCAGTTTTTACATTTTTTTTTCAATAGAATGAAACAGTCTCATCTAGAACATCTAATAATCAATGGGAGATCCAGATTGTGAATGATATTTTAGGTTTGTTTATTCTTAATCGAATGTTGATCATTATGGGTGGCTCTAGGTTTAATGAATCATCTCACACATACACTTTAATGATGAAAACTATCCAGCACAATTTGCTCAAGTTTAAGAAGAATTTACAGTGTGTCAATCTGAGAAATTACCAAGCTTAATATCTCGACCCCCATGCAAAATCTGAACAATGCAAAAAGAAGTAACATAGGTTCTAAGAGGGACATTTTATATGGTAGGTTTCGTATCAAGCCCGTGAGCATGAAGATGGCAAAACCTAGAATCTCAAATGTTATTTTTCTGAAGAACAAACAAAAAATTCGAAAATCACAGACATTGTGACAGAACGATAACGCGATGTTCCCTAGAACCAACGCAAAAAAAGGTCAAGTGTATAGCATTTTTGAAAAAGCAATAAAATCGCCTTTGGAACAATGTGTCACTCAGGAGTCCTTCCCAATTAAGATTTTACGGGTGGCTGAAGTCACGCTCACAGGGTAGATACAAATTGATTGAAACCAACCGTCAAAATTGTCCCCTTACGAAGCAAAGCTTACATCTTTTCGAATTTGTTTTGATTTTGCAAATGGGTCAGGATATCAAAGTTCATACCCTTTCCAAACTGAAACAATAATAAATAATTTATAATGAATCCATTGAGATAAGACGAAAGGAATTCCATAACAAACTCTTTACGTTTTTCAAAATTTTCAGTTTGGCTTCTTAAGTACTACTTGCACATTTCAACCAACGTCCGAAAAATATCTTTTGAAACATTTGAATAAGAACCACCCATTTTAAGTCACTAAGGTTATAAAATAAGTCCAAATCTGGCATATTTTCCATTCCAATTTGTTCTCTAATTCTTTACGTACTTCTTAAAATGTTTACGACGGAATTCAGCCATAAGTATGAAGTAGAGTGGAGACTTATTCTCTGGAAATTTAAATTTAACCCATATTTTGTTTTACACCAGCGATATTCTCCAACAGGAGGAGAATGCTCTAGAAAATGAAAGAAAACAAATAAATTCAATTAGAGTTTCCACTGTTCCAGTTAAATCTGGTTGCTCGAAAAATAATTCGGAAATCCGTAATATGAAAAAGGTTTACGTCCGACAATATTTGCATGCAGTTTGGTGTTTTCAATATTTAATGAAAACAGGAATCTTGTTAGGATTCCTTGGGTTTCATGGTAAGTGAGAAAAGAATGGTCATCAATCACGAAGGAACCAATCAACAAACCCACTTAAAATTCATCATCTGCAATTTCTCGATGGTGGGTTTGCTTTCAACTCCTTGCGGAAGAAATGAAATTTTTTCTTCAACCTTTACGAAAACTCCAATAGTGAAGTCGATATATCTGGTGTTTCTCAAACTACTAAATATCCAAATGAAAGATAGATAATCAAAACTATTAATGATTATTTTCATCTCATGTTGGAAAAAGGCCTTGTATCGTAAGTATTTAACCCTTTGAAATATAATCTCGATAATATGAGGAATTAAAGGTACTTTTTATTTATTAATCTAAAAGGAAAAAATTCCACATAACAAAATATTTCTGAATAACCGTTTTTTCATTGATATTTGAGTTTTGTCATCGTGCGAATAATTGATTTTTTGTTTTGTACCCAATTTGGTGTTCCGAATATAAATCGGCTGTTGAAATACAGCAGCTTTATACTTTCAGCTTCTAAGTTTCCGAGAAAGTCCATTTTAATTATCTTTTTGCGAGCATGTTCTAGGGGAACAGTGAGCTATTGCTTTGTCCAAATGTCTGTGAGTTTCGATTTCGGAACCGAAAATGGTGTCTACTACGACTAGGTTAGACTCACTGATGACGAATCCGATGTGAAAATCGATTCTGTACGGCCTGCCGGCCATCACTACAATCACGGGCGTACGGAGGATTTTAAGTTTATTAATGGGCAGAATCGTTCGAACGATTTCGGACTTATAGCACTTTGAAATCTTGAGGTTATTACCTTGATATTTCGAGAACAGCTTTTTGCAGAATTTTGTTTTGATCGTGCAGTTGGTGAATTTTGGAAGCTGTCATCCCCATTGAACATGCGCGCAAAAGCTGCTGCCTTCACAGCGGTGCTTTTCTAGGTTTTTTCTCTATAGGGAATTTGACTTCGATCTCAACAAAAAATTGGCATCGACGCACGTTCTTCTAGTCCAAACATTCAATTGCACTGAACTAACCTAACCTCACCTAGGAACCAAACAAATTTATCTGGATTGATTGATCAGACTTCTTCCATATTTTATTCAAACCATTGGAATTTATGAGCAGTGGGGGAATTGCCGCGATGCCAAGCGTCACTCGTAATCGAAGTCAAATTCTCTAAAATGACAGCTGAAAGGGTTGCTCGATGAATTCGATGTTACTCAAATATTGCATATTTTCAGATAAAAAAAACGTCAACCGTTGTGAAAAAATCGGGGATGACTTGTGAACTAACTGGAAGATGTGAGCAATTGTTCTGATATTAGGAAAAACTATCTGAAATTTGATTTTTTCGAAACTACGTTACATAGACCGTCGAATTCGAACAGTTGAGTTCAGAAGACCAAATTGAGAATGTACAATTCAAATCGAGATATCAGAATTACAACCTATATTTCTCACTCGAAAAACATCATGGTGAATCACCCTGTATATGAACTCACAGTAAAAAAACTCCACACGTTTTAAAAATTGTGTTTTAGTCTAATTATCCGAATTACCTGGTAATTCGATTCTAAGATTGAAAATCCTGTACCCGATCGCCATGATTTATAACCAACACTCAGGAAAAAGAGTTTGAAAGTCAGTTTTCCCTTTGAATACAAAGCGACAGTTATCGAAGGGAAACTGTTAATCTCAGTTCCAAACAAGAGTCAATATAATTCGCCATATCCACAAAAAAAGTGGAATGGAGCTGATCGGAATTAATTTTTCTTCATGGCTTCGTATTACTTCCGCACTAGAAACTTTGTTTTTCGCGATTCTCATTCTCAAAGTGCTTTTCTAACTTCGGGAAAGTCCATTATAGGAGAGAGAATATTCACATGGTCCTCCTATAGTCTCTTGCCACACTCAGGTTTTTAGTAACGTTCAGAAATTTAGTTCGAATTACTTATGAGTTCGGCTTGGAAGTTGAAAAGTCTATTAGTCTGATTCCGGTTAACCATCTGCTAGTATTTCTTCAGAGGAACTGCTTCAGTCAGGAGATAAACGAGGAAAGTCCTCATTTACGATGTCGAATCTCACACTGTAATGGTTAGTTATGTCCAATGAAAGAAAAGAACCTGCCACAGAAAACCCTATTACTGTGCTGTATAAGGTCCACCCTCCAAATAGCAACCCAGCAAAACTACCAAGATTTTCCATTTTCCAATCTAGAGGATACATTACTCGATATTCAAAAATGTTTAAATATCCTTGCAATCCATTGTACAACCTTTAGTCAAATTGTATTGATCACTTCTTGTTCTCTGAACAAGGTCTTTATTACCTTCTGCTTGACTAGAACTTACATGGATTCATTATACAGGGAGCTCCATTATACAGTGCGCGTCAAAATTATGGAATAAATTAATTTTCTCAGAAGGAAAATATTTGGCAACAAAATCCTGAAAGAGGTCAATTTTTGTTTCACTTTTACCAAATTTATATGCATTTTTGAAGGATTTTTGTTGCACTTTGTGCCAATCCCATCAACCCTCTAAATTTTTTGAATAGGGAAAGTAGGTCATGTGGTACTTTTTTGGCAAGGTCTTTGTATCTTATTTACAGGCGTGAAGAAATTTCCAAAAAAAAATTTATTTTTTTTTGAAAAATTAGTCAGTTCAAAGAGTTTTCAGTATGTGCACTTAGTCATGGCTCATTGACTTTGAGACGATGGTACCTGATGAAATTTGTCGCCGAATGAAAGTCGACCATCACAGTTTTGTTCATGCACAACTTTCAACCCATTTCAACCCCCTCACGTGAAAACAATTTTTTTCTCCATTAAAGGGTTCGTAGGGGTTGAAAGTTGTACATGAACAAAACTTTAATGGTTGACATTCATTCGGTGACGAATTTCATCAGGTTCCATCGTCTCAAAGTAAATGAGCCATGACAAAGCGCAGATACTGAAAACCGCTTTGAACTAATTTTTCAAAAAAAAAATTTTCTTTGAAACTTCTGCACGCCTGTGAAGAAGATACAAAGACCTTGCCAAAAAAGTACCACATGACCCACTATCCCTATTCAAAAAATCTGGAGGGTTGATGGGGATGGCACAGGGTGCAACAAAATCCTTCGAAAATGCATACAAATTTGGTAAAAGTGAAACAAGAATTGACCTGTTTCAGGATTTTGTTGCCAAAAATTTTTCTTCTGAGGAAATGAACTTGTTCCATAATTTTGACGCGCACTGTATATAGCTCATTTATGAAGAACAGTTTGAAACAAAAGTGCGATAGCAAATTTACCACTTTCTAGTCGATATATTTATTGGTTGCAGCGATTTATTTATTTTATGTTACGATATATATTTATCCAACATGTAAGACCCAATATATTCATTAATTTCATGGAGGTAGAAGAAGGAGAGGGAGCATATCGTATATTTCCTTGTACCAAAAGTGTCACACACTTTTGGGAAAGGATTTTCCCATACCAATATGGCCGACTTCGAAATATTTAAACGTTGAATATTTTAAATATTCAACGTTCAAATAGTTCGCAGTCGGCCATATTGGTGTGGGAAAAATCCACAGAACTTCCTCAAAAGTGTATGATACTTATCACATGTTATGCCCCCTTCACTTTTTTCCTATCTCCATAATTACCTACTATACTTTGTCCACGACATCATTGGTAAAAATGGAATAATTCTGCATTTTGAAGAACCTACAATAGAGTTGTCAGAATGTCAAACTTCATTCTCTGTGATTGCTGTAAACCGTCAAGCTTACGAGAAACATCAAAACTTTCACTTGATCTATGCATAGAGTGTATCATTATACACACCTATTATCCACCATTTGATTAAGGGCTGTCATTTTCCTTCAACACGAGCCATAGAAATATATATTATTCAATGGTAGTGGACAAAATATATATCGTTCAAATACGAAGAAATCTATGATTCCGAACTAGATTTGTGAAACCTTCAACTGTCAATCCATGTGGTGAGTAAAAGTGAATAAGCGTCTGATGACTGATGATGAGTTGGTGTCAGTGAAGTCAGAAAGAAATTCAACTGAAGAAAAATGAGAGCGAGAAAATTATGGAACCGACATAAACTACTGTTGTCTTTCCACTCTGAAGAGAAAACACAGCCATTTGTGGACTTTTCGGGAGTGAAACTGTACACCATAACAGAGATGTCACATCAAGAATTTATGGATGTAATAAAGGGAATAAAGGGGGTGGATTTTATTCGTCGGAAGATTTTCTAAAGTAACAAATTCTGAGACTTTGTTTTGAGTATGTCCACGATCACAATCGCGTAATAATTTTAGTTTGCACTCTGTAAAATAATTTATTATGATTTTTGTGTTCTACAATATCCGATAGATCTAATGTATGGAAAGAATCCTTCGTGGGTTGATATAAAAAAGGTTACGCCCTGATGTTGCGCCAGGAAAGCAATTCTTTAATTTATATCATACCATTCAGAAATTGATTCAAGATAGCTTCATCAATTCTGAACAAAGGAAGTCTGTTTTGATTTCCTGCTGAAATGTACTGTTTTTGAGGAAAAAATTGCTCAACAGGTACGCAGCGTGAATCGTATACAAGAAATATCCAGATATGTTATATTTATTCGGAATGAAACACGCCAGAACCTTCGAATAATATTATACAGAGTGTAACAGCCAAATGGAATAAATTCGATAACGAATAAATGAGGGGATGTTAGGAAAAACGCTCGGACACGTCGATTTGTAATTTTAAATGCGCATAGTTTTCAAGAAAATAAAATTATATAGGGTGTTCCATGCGACCGTGGCCAATACCAACTTTGTTATTTCAAATGTAACTCCCAGTATATTATTTATTTTTTGGATTCTTCAGAAAATTCTAGACATAATTCATGTACAATGTCCTATACCTATCTTCAACTTTTTCGAAAATATTAAGTGTTTTCAAAAATGTTGAGTAACGTAAGAAGACAATTCTACACCAGATTAGCATGTTGCCAAGACGTTCGCGGCGAGCATTTTGAACATTTCCAACATTGACATTAATGTTTTTTTTTGTTTTTTTTTTAATCATTAAGAAATAATCAGTATTACTTATTAGGTGTCAAGTGTAATGTACCGAATTTGTGAGATAAAATAATTTCTATTTGAAACGTTGATTTTTGCACTAAATCTGAAAACACTTAATATTTCCGAAATAGTTAAAGATAGGTATAGGACATTGTGCATGAATTGTGTCTAGAATTCTCTGAAGAATCCAGTAAATAAATAATATACAGGGGGTCGCATTTGAAATAAGAAAGTTGGTATTGGCCACGGTCACATGGAACACCCTATATAATATTATTTTTTTGAAAAATATGCGCATTTAAAATTACAAATCGACGTGTCCGAGCGTTTTTCCCAACACGCCCTCATTTATTCGTTATCGAATTTATTCCATTTGGCTGTTACAATCTGTATGATTAAATAGAGCTGCTTTAAATGATAATAAATCTAGAAAAAGCTTCTGAGTTGTTACCCGAGCCTTATTCATTGAGGTTTCAACGATACTTGAGTAATAACCAGGAATTTCACATATCTTTTCCCAATATTCCCAGTAGAATCCTCTCTGCAGTGAACGAATTCTTCGAATATTGCTTCGGTTTATTGGAATATTTTTCGAGTTATTGAAACATATTCGCCTTGTGTCATGTTAGTTAATTACTGTTGAAATGAAACTCTTCATAAACGATTCCTTTCATTCTTAACAACTGAAATTGAAAGTGTGTGGTGTTACTAGCATCAAAGTTTCTCTTGTGCTCATATAAATGTTCAAAACTCTAAGTTGTTATTATGAAAGTTTTCGCGTTCAAGGCAGGCCGAAACCGAAGAGTAGTTTCACAGTTTCGGCAAAAGAGAATCAATGATGATATTTGAGTAAAGTTCATTTATAAACGGAAAGAATTGGAATAAATGCTCATTGTGAATTTTCTTCCTGATGGCGATGACTTTTTCTGTTTTCCTGATAAATTTCCTGAATTATGATCACGATCAGTTGAAACAATTATTTTAGAAGTATTCCAGCTCATGGTAGTGCAAATGCTCTTAGCAATACTTTACTGTCATCTGATAATGAAGTGAAATTTGCCTAGATGACATGCGAAAAAATTATACTTTACTCAACGGCACCTGTGCTAATTACCGAGCTTAATAAAAGCACTTCGGGTGCCGTAGTTTCCACAACGAAATAATAATTTTTTTTTGATGCATTATTTTACGCGTTTTGTCTGAGGGACAGGTCAGAAGCACAATAACTTCAGCAGGAGGCGACCTGTAGTCTGAAAATTTAGTATGAAGGATGAATATCTTGCATGAGTTCGTGGAAGAGCGTAATCCGCCATATTGTTTCGGAGTTATATACATAAGAATTCGTTCTGTTATTTCCACATTTGACTCAGGATATCAATCCTTTTGATTTGACAATCGGTAGATCATTGTAAACTTTCCAATCGGAAACCAGTACAAATATTTGTGAGGAACGTATGGTATGAGAAATTCATACATTTTATAAGTTTTTCTTCGAAATTTTTATATTTTCGAAACAATCCGTCGGATTTCTCTGAAATTTCACATAAAACTCAAGCCAACATCGTCCATTCGAATAACAGATTTGAACTCGGTCGAATATTCATTTCTGGAAATAACTCTGGAACTTCATTTCTAAAATGAATGATTTCAACGAAAAAAATGCTCAAATTCTAGAAAAGCACTATTGTCAGCTTAGGAGCTCGAACTGTTGCTGAATATAGACTTCAAGGTCTTTGGTGAACTTCAAAGGAATCCGGTGAACATATCCAGGAAAAAATCTCACAAAAAAATTTGAAAAATTTCAGAATATTTGTTTTTTGAAAGAATACGACATCACGAATCCAACGAAATTTTTCACAGAGTTGCGCGTTGGTTTTCTACAACCAACCACTGTATTGGGGAAATAACCTCAAAAATTGAAATGTCAAACACTGGGAAACCATTCGACCGATTTCGACCAACCACAATTGAGTAGTTCAATTCCAATACTGAAAATCAACAAACCAAGTTTCAATGCAACTTCAAGATATTTAGGCTACAAAAGCGTGCTCTATTTTTTCAAGAAAAATATATAGAATTCGACTAGGTGGCGCGAAGCATTTAACAGACGAAAGGAACGGACTTTTTGCAGCCAGAAATTTATCAAAAATTCGTTACAACAACAAGTTTCATTCCACCAGGAAAGTACCGAACTCCGGGCTACAATCGATTAGTATGCTTCAATCCGGTAGTATTAGCTCTTCTTGAGATATTGAGGAAATCACCTCAAAGAATAAAATCTACAAACCAAATACGTTGAGATAGATATTTTCCAATTTGTTGGAAAAACGAAATTAATTAATCTAACTCCGGAAACTTTGGGTGAATTTTTCCCATACAGGAATATACACTGCGCAAAAAAATGAACGCACATTATGGAAATCTCAAATTTATTCTACAACTGAAGGTGTTCTCAATGATAATTATTTTTATCAGAATTATGCATGCATATGCTATCCACTTTCAACGTTTTTCTTCAATACAGATGTTTTTTCCCAGCAGGAATAAAAAAAGATGATATTATCAGATTTTGAATGTATTGGCTCCATTCTAAAATCAGTTGTTCTCGATCAATTCTAGTGATCAATAGTTTTTCTTTCGTTTGATTTTCTACACTCGATCGCTATGCAACGCGAAACACGCAATTTGACCCAAGAGGAATTTGCCCAAGCGGTAGTTTTGCGAGAAGAAGGGTGGACATACACAAGAATTGCAGAAAGGTTTGGAGTTTCCCATACAAGTGTGTCCAGAATGTTGCAGCGATTCAGGGAGACAGGTATGAATGTCCGAAGACCAGGACAGGGTAGACCACGGGTGACAACTGCCATTCAAGAACGTTACTCGAGAGTTTCTTCGTTGAGACAACGGTTTGCAACCGCTCGCCTCCTTCAAATTCAGCTTCAGCAAACTCATGAGGTGCAAATTAGCACTCAGACAATAAGAAATCGCCTCAGAGAATATGATTTAAGGCCTCGTGTTGAGGCAAGAGGCCCAGCTCTTACCCCAGCCGATCGAAGGGCGCGTTTGGATTTTGCGAGAGAGCATATCCATTGGGAAGAGGCCGATTGGGAAAGAGTTCTCTTCACAGATGAGTCTAGATTCTGCCTCTACCATTGTGATCGACATTCCCTTGTATAAAGACGTCCACATGAAAGATATGCTCAGTGCAATTTCCTGAATACTACTGGTTTCGGGGGAGGATCGATTATGGTATGGGGTGGAATATCTTTGACTGCTCGCACAGACCTAGTGGTCGTTGATAATGGAGCTATGAATGCTGATAAGTATATAAGGAACATTCTTGAAGAGCATGTAGTGCCATTTGCCCCATACATTGGTGAAAATTTCATTTTTATGGACGATAGTGCCAGACCCCATCGTGCGCGCATCGTTCAGGAGTACCTTGAAGAGGTTGAAGTCTCTCGAATGGAATGGCCAGCAAGAAGTCCAGATCTCAATCCGATTGAGCAGGTTTGGGACAACCTCAATAGAAGGCTGGGAAGTTCAGAAAATCATCAAGCTACTCTTAATGACTTAGGAATCCAACTCGGAGAAATCTGGGAAGGATTAGATCAGAACATTTTAAGATCACTCATTTTGAGTATGAACCGTCGTTGCCGAGCTGTAATTAACGCAAGGGGTGGAAATACCAAGTATTAAATCACTTATCAGCATTTCAGTATTTTGAAAATTGTTCATTTCTCTTCTTTCACATAAGATTCGGTGAAATCCTGAATTTTTCTTCCATTTAATGTGTCTTGCTTCGTTCAAAACCTTCCCGAGAGAACATAAAAAATAAGTTATAACGTCAATGTAGAGTTAACTTTCATTAAAATTGAGATTTTCAGAATGTGCGTTAATTTTTTTGCGCAGTGTATTTGAGGAATTTCGGCAAAAAAGTGATCCTGAAAACCTCAAGACTTCAGGTCTGATTTTCCGGAAGTTACAGCACAAACGAAAAGACTCAGAGCACGTTTGTAAAAAATAGAACAACATAAAATAACCGGAGTTACTTTTATGTGAAAATCGAGAGTGTTGTTTCCACCAGATGGACTTTATTTTTTCAAGGAAAATATTTAGAATTCGACTAGGTGGCGCAAAGCAATTTACAGAGGAAAGAGAAGGAATTTCTGCAGGCAAAAACTTATCAAAAATTCGTTACTACAACAAGCTTCATTCATAAATGATTGCAGCCGGGAAGTACAGAACTCCGGGCATTAATTTATGTCGCAATATAGCCTTTCTTGGATAATCCATAAAATGGCCAAAGTTGACTGTTTATTTTAGCGCTAAACTCCTATCGTACGTTCTGTTATTGTAGAAGATTTTCTTCAGAACTTCATATAAATTTCAGACTTTCAACTGATAGTTTCGCAAAAATTGCAATAAAAAGTTCCTGAGTTCAACTCGTCCATAAATTACGGAACTTCTGAAAGATTTCATTCAGAATAAATTCACCTTTTCATTCACGTCAGACTGCAGACCATGTATGAAACTTTCGGATATCAATACGGCTAACGGCTTCACCTGGCAATTTTCCCTACATTTTAACCGGTCCTAACCGAATAACAAAGGAGCAGATGAAAATAGGAAAAATTCCAAAAAGCACTGACGTGAACTCAGGACCATTAGCCCATTCAGTTTTATATTCGTGCTACAAATTCACTCTGAAATTAATTTTTTTGTGTTTTGCGCGCATGTTCTGGGGATAAGAGCTATCGTTTTTTTCAAATGTCCGTAATTTTCGAATGTTCACTCAAAAATGATCTTAAATTATTCTGTCCGTCCGAAGATACGATAACTATCGAACTGAACGAGTATGCAACTCGAAACTCTCAGGGTAGGTCGCGCATGAGAATGCGAAATCGTTCAACTGGTTTCGGAGATTAAGTTATTTGAACTTTTGAGATTATTTCGCCGATATCTCAAGAACTACTGGAGCCATATGATTGAAACTAGTAAGAAAATTGAAGCGTGTCAACGCGCACCTAAAAACAGAATTTTGTTAGAATCGGACTGTCAGTAAATTGAAAAAAAAAATTTCGAAATTTTTTCTAACAAAATTTTTTTTTCGAAAAATATTCATTATATTGCCACGGAATTCTGCATATACCTCAAACTCGATATTCCTAATAAGAGTATCAAATTTAAATTTGATTTGGATTTAACTTTCGGAGATATCATAAAAAAGTATGTGAAATCTTGTTGTTTTCCCTCGCTATGATTTTCATATACCAAATAACTCAAAAACTACTGATCCTGTCATGTTGAAACTTAGCAGCTGGTTGAAAAATGATTCCTTTCAACGTCCCGCGAAATTTTGTGATGATTGTGTCATTAGAATTGAAAAGTTATTAGATATTGGGAACAAATATGTCAAATTCATGGTTTTTCCTCGGGATAGTTTTTTCCAGAATGAATCGAAACTAACTTTTCCAATCAGTAAATAACTAGATGACTAGTTTGAAAAAACTGATGCACAACTTTGTGCAATATTTCGTGGTGATCGTGTACTTGAAACAATTTGAAACAAATGTTGAAATTTTTCTGGAAAAAATTTCAAATTTTCAGATTGATCCGATTATAATTTCTGAAGATATTCGGAAAAATATATCAAATTTCCTGTTTTTTTGGAACACTGTTGTTGAATACTGACTTTTGCCAAATTCCATTGAAATATAATCAATATTTCCAGAGAAAAAAAAATTTCATCGACAATTTTGAAAATGTCGAATAAATTTTTTTTAATTTCCAACAACTGGATACACACGGCATTTTGCCCTGAGTTGCGCGTTAATATTCCAAAACTGTCTACGAAGTTTCGATTTGATCGAGTCAATACTTCATGAGATATCGAGGAATTAACCTCATTTCAAATGGGCCTAACTCCGAAACTATCCAACAAATTCTACCCATTGACGAACTTAACCGAGATATTTGGACTCCTAACCTTATCTGACAATTTCAAGTCTTTTCCTTCGAATCTTATAAACACATACGGACGAACAGAATGGAATTTGACCACGCATTCTTCTTCAGGGAGTTCAACTCAATCGTTTGAAATCATTTTCGGCTCAAAATTCTAAAATTACAGACATCGTGACGAAATGATAACGCGCTGTTTCCTAGAACAAGAGTTTGAACATGCGAGCAAAAGCTGATGACATCTTGCCAATGCTTTCCTGCAATATTTTTCAACCAAAATTTTCGGAGGTCACCAGACTATACATTGAAGGATATGAACGAGAAATAAACAGAGTTCTGTACATTCTGATGAGGGAATAATAAACCTTTGTGTACTATTTGCAACGTTTTCCCTCTTGATATTCAAGCATTCCGTATCATCTATGCTGTGATAAAAAGCGACAAACTGAAAATCTTAGAATATCAAACAACTCCGACCACTCCTTGAGAGCAATCCTCTTTAGGAGTTATGATACGATTCCTCAAAGAAATAGTTTGAAGATGATATCCAATTCCTTCGTGATTCAGAACTTAGAAATCTGTGGTTTTCCTTAGTCGAAGTTCATTTCCGGTGGAAAAGTTTTTATTCCATGTTCCGTTTGATGTGACAAGGTTTGAATGCTTTATCTTATTTACAGTTCAAAACATATTTCCACATGGTAACTAGTCGATTTCAGTTTTCAACTTTCTTACTGAAAGTAATATAATTTCGTATAACTCAGACAGATTAACTTGAAAGAAGAAAATGGTAGTTCAGAGAAACCATTTAATTTCACTCGAATAAATTCCAACGAAACATATTTCTCATTTAATTTTTTGGTTTATACGATGATCTCACACACATGTCACAGTTATTTGCGCATGTTATAAAGAACAAGACCCTTATAATTTTCACAATTTCGAGTTATTTTGTTTACAGTCGGCAGTTATTTTTCCAATATTTCCAAAACTACAAATTAGATCGGATTGAAATCCAGTACCTTATTGAAAAAAACCTAAAAAAACACGCCCGTGAATGCAGCAGCTTTTGCGCGCATGTTCAAATTTGTTGCGATCATCTCCATTGAACATGCGCGCAGTTTTTGGTTTATTATTTGATAAAATCAAATAATAAACCTTAGTGATCGACCAAAAAAAAAAAAAATTACCCCCCCTGAAAATTTCACAGTTTACATTTTGAAGTATGTAGATTTGAATGAACTAATAAAAAAAAATCCGTCCGTCCGCCGTCCGCCCTCCGTTGTCCGGGGCTTTTCTAGGAAAGTACTGAACCGAAATCCATGAAACTTGATAAAAAAATCATGTGTCGCTCGGGATTGATCCTCCAAGATTTTCAGCAGGATCGGTGTACCATAAGGGCTTAAAATTGGGGGTTGGAGGGAAAAAAAAAATATTTCTCGGAAACTTACCACCGAATTTTTGTGAAACTCTCAACGTTGATTACTGTTGCATAACTCAACCTAAAAATTTTCACCCGGATGATATCCGACCAGTAGTCCCTGAGTTATAACGATAAATGCTGCAAATTTCCAATAATCCCGAGAATGAATCATCGCATTCGGTTCTAAGATTGGAATTCAGTGAAATAATCGGTTAACTTTTCATCCAGAATCATAAATCTGAAAGTAGATGAAAAGATTGTAACCAAATTTTCAACATATATTGAGAAATTTCTAATGGATTCGTTAATTATTTTATAAACACAATGTGCAAATGCCCTATCGATGTTCTCGACAATTTCATAATCGTTAGTAGTTCAAATTAAATATTTTTGGGGTTTCTCTCCTAATATCTGAAACATAACTACAAAAACTCGGATAACAATTATTATTTATAGATATCACCCTGCGAATTACGGGATGAAACATTAAATTTCTTCATGGAGCTCAAATATATCTTAAATAAAACTTATATATTATTCATAAATCATTGGTTTTTCACAACCCGAAAACTGATTCCATGAAAAAATTCATTTGAAACATTGAAATCTCAATAAATACTCTTGTGTAACTGAATAACCCATTCACATGCAGAACGCGAATTAAGAAGCGTTATTTAAAATAATGAATTTTTCCAAAATATTTGGTCGATCGGAGGTTTCGATCAATTTTGGATTGCTTAGTACAATTATCGTCAACGTGTGGATATCGGCTACTGGTTTCAATCGAAATCCAATATTTTTCGTACTGAGACTTTGAAATAGGGGTGAATATAAAAGATAATGAGCATGTATATGATAAAACAAATTGGAGGATATATGCAGAGAAATCAATTAACAAACCGGAAATCTCATCAATTGTCGAGAATCTAATACTAAGGGTACTGGGGACCGTAGACAAGAATACTCCGCATGTTTCAACATCTGGTGGTCCGCAAACTACTTGTTTGAATTGAAGGTTTTTACATTAAACAGACGTTGGGATTTGACACCCTCTTAGTTGAGTGTATCTGACAACTATACGGAACGAAATTTCTCTTTTAGAATTATTCAGTTGAATTCAACCTTGAGAGGTTCACGATATATTTGATTTTTACAGAAAATTTATTGAAAATAACTTTAGGTCTTCAGTTTGTGTATTGGATATTTTGTGAATCAAGTGAACCCTTATCGGATATATGCACTGTGGAAAAATTTTTTTCAGATAAGTTGCACAGGACGGGTGAGTTTTTTTTCATTTCATTGATATTTTTCAGAACAAAGTTGAATCCTAGTAGGAATCACATCCACACATACAATATTAGCGGAAAATCTTGAATTTTGTTTTACGTATTTGTTGTTAATTTGAGAGTTTAAGTTAATTTTCCCGAAAGTTTCTCAAGAAATACTAACGCGATCAAATTGAAACATCATAACAAGTTGTGAAATATCGACGCTCAGTTCAATGCATGATTTCGTGAGAATTGTATTGGAAAAAAATTGAATTTTTTCTAAACATTTTTTTCGGAAGCTATTCATTAAAGTTCAATATAATTTGGTACAGGTCTTAGTCAACATTTTGAAACCATTTTTATTTGCAGAGGTATTGGCGGAAAATTTTGTGGCCATTTTAAATTTTGAGGTTATTTCCCTTATATGTCAAAAGGCGCAAATGCTTTCTGATTTGAATTTCATTTCTATTTGTGTAATACCGACACGCAATTCAATAAGTAATATCGTGAAGATCGTACTGGCAAAATATTAGTAAAAAATATTTTTCGGAACTTTAACTTAACTTTAACGAAAGAAACAACATAGGGACTTGACCTTTGTAAAGTAGTTTTTTAAGAAACTCAACACCTAGATAATTTTCTCTTCAACTCCAATATTTCATAGGAAATGTGATTTGGAATGAAAAATATTTAAGATTTTTATGAATAACATCCTCTAGGCTTAATTATAAAGGGATTCTTTCAATTCTTTCCAGCAAAATTTTCGTTATATGTTGATACCTTAGTGAATAGGTTTATCTACCATATTTCGGGAATATATTTAGATGAGACAGACAACATGGATACGGTAATTGATTATATCGGTGACAGGACTGATAATTCTGATGATCAGTCGGACATAAAAACTCCATCTCATTGTCGTAACTCGACAGATTTGTCCCCAGATAATTAGGGAATACGGCCCTGTGCGGCCACCTGCATTGGTCTCACTTTTCGAGCGAGCTAAGGCGGTTCGCCCTTCAAGTGGTTTTGTGCGTTATTATAAACATAGACATATTTAGGCATGTAAGATTTATCCTTGGGGATATTTGAAAATTCCAGACATAAGTCAGTCGGGATCGGAATTGGAAGCGATAAGCTTGAGGTCGAAAACGCCGAGGCTCGGCTCAAATATTTAAAATAGGTTTTTTACGTTTTTGTTCATATTTTCACACGATCGATTATCGATTAAATATTTCACATGCATTTCTTCATGGAATAGATTTTCGTTTGGTGAAAAACCAATGAGTTATAAATAATATATACGATTGATTTGAGATATCAATGGTATTGGGTTATAAAACTGAGAAAATAATAAACCCTTGTGTAAAATTTGCAGCGTTTTTTTTTACTTCAGCTATAAACTGACTACTTTACGGTCTGTGTATTGTAGAGATTGAACGATTGAAGTGGATAAAATTGTTTCGGAATTACAAATGTAGACAAAGCATGTAAATGATTGGAATAGGCCGACGAAAGAAGATTAAATAAAAGCAGATTTCTCAGTCTCATCACATTGCTTGTCCAGAATAATCCATTTATTTGATTGACTGTTCAGATATGGTTGGAAGCGGAATAAACCATCATGTTTGACGATACTATATGTCCTTCGACTGGGGGCGATCATCTATTAATTTAATCTAGCAGCCATGCTGTTCCGACATTTATTGCATCTCTGATGCGATTCTTCTTGAATTGCATGACATCCAAAGTGGAGCCGTTTCGATTAAACGAACTGTCAAATGCATGTATATTATAGCGTAATTCCAAGACTAGACATCAGCTGACTTCATTGGGTCCTATCGCTTAACATTTTTCATCTCACTAAACTATCCTTATCTATCAGCATTATTCTGAGTAGCCCGTTGAGATTTGTTCCTAAAAAATTCTGGAAATCTCAGGCAAAACCTGGGCCGCTAGTCTTGAGAGCAAACACTTCCACGTGTTGGTAAATTACGGCTTCGGCAACACAGCCACATTCAAGTTTCATTAAATCTCGTTCATATCTCAAGGTCAGGCACCTGCCTACGGTCTGCATGCTCTAACGTTGGCAATAGCCGCGAGAAATATTAGAATTCGGGGAAGTTTTGACGTTGATAGGAGAAAACGAGGTGTCGTTCTGCAGGCTTCAGTGATTGTTTTTTGAATATTTTTTTTTGTACTCAATTCTTCAGTGAAAACGCGCAATTATAGTTATTTTTCCATTTTTCACTCCATTCAAGTTTAATTTTCCCGAAAATTCTTGAATAGAAGAAGCGGCAACATTGCACATCCTAAAAATTTTTTCAACCATTCGCACCCAAAAATTTTTGCGGAAAAACAATCTGTGGCGTCCAACAGTCATCCTGTTATTTTCCAGGTATTGTTTGCTCTCATCGGTACACAGAGGACAGGGAACTCTAAAATCCAATATAAGCGAATTCTGGAATTAAATAATCTTCCCTCAAGAATAATAATTAGAAAGTTTCCAATAAAGTTCTTTTCGCGCGCATACTCTAGGGAAACAGCGTACTATCGTTATCTCCAAATATCTGTAATCTTCGAATTTCGTGCAGAAAATGGTCCCGAACGACTAGGTTGGACTCACCGATGACGAATCCGGTGTCAAAATCGATTCTGTCCGGCCGGCCGTCCGTATGCACGATTATGGGCGTACGGAGAATCCTATCGACCTGCAACAGTAGGTTGCATTTCAAAATGCGACGGTTAAGTTCGTAAATGGGCGAAATCTGCCTTGAGGTTTCAGAGTTAGAGCCCTTCGAAATTTTGTGGTTATTTCCGTGATAACTCGAAAAGTCCTAAAACGATTAGATTCAAACTTGGCAGTTAGTTGGAGTATAAGAACGCGCAACTTTTCGCAGTTTCTTGTCGAAATGAGAACCTAAGAATAAGCGTTTTCTGTTTCGTCCTATCATAAATCCGGAAAGCGGTGTTTTATACCACAGCCCAACCCTCTGATCAGTCATTCGGTACTAGATTCTATGGTTCAAGATCAGCTCCGTTGAACTGCAGGTCCGTTGACAAGCCTACTTTCTCCTAGTTGTTCTACTCCCTGTTTTTCAAAAAAAAAGTTTCTTTATACATGAACACATTCTATAATCTGTAGTCATGAGCTTCTTGCGCGCCCGTATATACATAGTGTCCCAGAATGCGCAGACGATAGCTCAACAACGCATTCTGCGATCCTTCTAGAAGTTTATTTTCTGAGAAAAGATGGTCCAGAATATGAGGCAAAGATTCGAGCAGAATTTATACCATTTAGTTGAAGTTTGCAATGCTCAAGTTTAGCACTTGTTACGTTAAACCATTCTGGACTCTAATCTCGTTTTTTTTTGAACAAATTTCTCCCCCTGCAATCAGTAGTAATGTTATGCTTCAGGTGAATTCGGCGATATTTCATGTTCACAGCCAAACCCTGCCTGGATTCTCTCGAAGAGGAAAAGTTCTATGAAATGTTTGGTGTCAGCAAAGCATCCTCATGCATTTTCTCGACAAATTCACATGGGGATTAGCAGAGATTCAAATTCATCAGATAACAGACTGCTGAAATATCAGTCGAGTTTCAGATATTCGCTGATTCAGGCAGGAAGATATAATCCATCAGACTATGGAACACATACATTATCGGTGTCACTCTTCAATCTGATAATAATTCTGCAGCGAGCTTCAAGATGGATTCAATTTATTAGAATCTTCCACTTCCCTTGAAGGTTCCCAGAAACGGAGAAGCTGATGCTTGGGCAAACGATCTTTCCTAATCTGGAAAGTTATCAGAATATGTCAGGCGGATATAAAAAATTATTTAATGCTTAGTTTGAACGCGAGGCGCAACAGAGAGAGATTTGGCTGGAAAGATGGAAAAAAACCCTGGATTATGGTCTCTCAGTTCTACGCTGAAAAAGATTCAGCTGTATTTGCGTGTGGAATCAGTGTTTCCATAGGAAAAATCCACTTCCTCTTCGGAATTACGTAGGTAGGTGCGGGAACTTTCAATTTACAAATATCGAACAGTTGAGGGCAGAAATTTTGCATTTTGAAAATTGTACATGCATGACAGACATGAAGATTTCTATTTTATGCGAGCGTTTTCTTTTTTTCCATCTTTGACATTTGGTTATTTTTAGAACTGAATGTATTGCGTTTTTTCTAAGATTCAATTCTCGTTACAATCCGTGCAAAAACCTAGACTTAATGAGTTGTTTTACTTCATTCAGCGTCGATCATAGCTACAAGATACCTCTCGTCGCGGATTAACGGTGTGATCCTAACAATTTTTTTAACCATTTGCACCCAAACGAAAGATGGAAAAAAACCCTGGATTATGGTCTCTCAGTTCTACGCTAAAAAAGATTCAGCTGGGTTTGAGTGTGGAATCAGTGTTTCCATAGGAAAAAATCCACTTCCTCTTCGGAATTACGTAGGTAGGTGAAGGAACTTTCAATTTACAAATATCGAACAGCTGAGAGGAGAAATTTTGAAACTACATTTTGAAAATTGTACATGCATGACAGACATGAAGATTTCTATTTTATGCGAGCGTTTGATTTTTTCCCATCTTTGAGATTTGGTTATTTTTAGAACTGAATGTATTGCGTTTTTTCTAAGATTCAATTCTCGTTACAATCCGTGCAAAAACCTAGACTCAATGAGTTGTTTTACTTCATTCAGCGTCGACTATAGCTACAAGATACCTCTGGTCGCGGATTAACGGTGTGATCCTATCCTGGGATCACATCGTCATTTTTGCTTGGGGTCTATCACCGAAACTGTGCGTTTGTATCCTACGGAATATCATTTTGGTAAATTAATTTGAAATTATCGAATAAACTAAGTCAGTACGCAATACCAATTTGCCGTCATCTGGAAAATATAATACATCAGACTATGGAACACAAACATTTATCGGTGTCACTTTTAATCTGATAATGACTTTGCAAGGAACTTCAAGACGGATTTATTCATCAGAACCTTCCACTTCCCCTGAAGGTCCCCAGAAACAGAGAGGCTTGGGCAAACGATCTTTCCAAATGTGGAAAGTTGTCAGAATATGGCAGACGGATGTTAAAAATTATTTAATGCTTAGTTTGAACGCGAGAAGCAACAGAGAAAGATGGAAAAAACCCTGGATTATGGTCTCTCAGGTCTACGCTGAAGAAGATTCAGCTGTATTTTTGTGTGGAATCAGTGTTTCCATAGGGAAAAATCCACTTCCTCTTCGGAATTGCGTAGGTAGGTAGGTGCGAGAACTTTCGAATTTACAAATATACAACAGTTGAGGGGACAAATTTTGAAACTGCATTCTGAAAATTGTACATGCATGACAGAAATAAATATTTTTATTTAATGCAAGCGTTTCATTTTTTCCCATCTCTGATATTTGGTTAGTTTCAGACAAACTGAGTGTGACATTTATCGGTGTCACTCTTCAATCTGATAATGACTTTGCAAGGAGCTTCAAGACGGATTTATTCATCAGAACCTTCCACTTCCCTTGAAGGTTCCCAAAAACAGAGAGGCTGATGCTTGGCCAAACGATCTTTCCAAATGTGGAAAGTTATCACAATATGACAGGAGATGTATTTAATGCTTACTTTGAACGTGAGGCGCAACAGAGAGCGATTTCCTGAAAAGATGGGAAAAACCCTGGAATATGGTCTCCCAGTTCTCCGCTGAAAAGGATTCAGCTGTATTAGCATGTGAAATCACTGTTCCTATCGGGAAAAATCCACATCCCGTTCGAAATTACGTGGGTTCATGAACTTCAAATTCACAGAATATCGATTAGATCAAAATTAAAATCCCAGGAGAACTCTGAAAAAATTCAAGGAAGCTCACAAATATCGGTCCTGCATGACAGGAAAAAAGTTAACTTTTTTGATGCGAGCATTTTATTTCTTCCCATCTCTGACAATTTGTCAGTTTTGGATAAAATGTATGTATTGCGTTATGCCTAAAATTTAGTGTTAGTCACAATTAGTACAAAACCCCGAAATCAATATGTTGTGCTAATTCCACGAGTGTCAAATATGGAGAGGTTCTAATCGTATCCTTGGTCACGTCGTGCTCTCTGCTATGAGAATCTGTTACCAATATGGCGCTTAAATAGAGCTCTCAACGTTTATATCGTTCAGAATATCACTTTCGCAGCGCAATGGTTCAGAATTTCAAAAATATCGGATCATCAGTATTAAAGACTAATTGCGTTTGATCTGTGAGAATGCAATTATCGATGGAGTAATGCTTCGACTTGCCAAAATCTTTCATTATCAATTGGGAAACGCAATCAAGAACTGAACAAATAAAATGCATTTGCAGTTGATTTCGAAGAAACATCCAGAAGCCTTCAATATCGAGTTGGTTCAACAACTGAAGGACTAATAAACTGCTCCACATGAGTGAGGAATATTCACTTAAATTCAAAAAAAATATAGTTAAAATGAGATTTTTGTGATGAAAATTCATATTAATATGATTCCAAGTTGCAAATTAATTTTAGCCTGTAGGTCTGCAGCGTATATAGGGTGGTTAAGAAAAATCGAGTAAAATAACGAAATTTTATTTCCAGAGAATTCAAGCATTTTAAGACTATCAATACAATGTATGGCCTCCACGGGCATCAATAACAGCTTGACGACATCTTCTTTGCATACCACACACGAGGTTGTTGAACATTTCTTGAGGAATTTGGTTCCATAAACGGGGCAGAAGCTCTCTCAGATCATTTAAGGATTCTGGGGTAGGTTGATGATTATCTAATCTTCTTTGGAGCATATCCCATGCATTTTCTATGCAATTCAAATCTGGTGAGTGCGGAGGTATTGGTAAATGTGGAATACCAAGCTCCTCGCGCGCATTCTCAACTATGGCTGCACGGTGCGGTCTAGCGTTATCGTCTAGAAATTGAAAAGTTTCACCAATAGCAGCGTGAAAATTTGGCACAACATTGTCAATGACATGCTCCCTATAGTGTGAGGCGGTTATATTCCCAGGACAAATTTGTAGATCTGTGCGCCCGTTGAAACATATCCCGACCCATACCATAACACTATCCCCTCGGAATGGATGGACTTCTTGGACATAGCGACGATGACGGGGTATGCGTGGGATTGTCCATACCCTTATTCTTCGAGAATCTGAAAATCGTCCATATCTGGATTCATCAGTGAAAAGGACACTACGCCATTGATCGTTCCAATTGATATGTTACCTTGCCCATTCCAGTCTTTGACGCTTATGGTCACGTGTTAATGGAACTCCTCTTAATGGAAGTCTAGAACCTAGATTCACCTCCCTCAAACGTGGTCTGATGGTTTCGATGGAAACTTGGACCCCATCTCCATTTGAAGAGTATTCCGTAGCATTCTACACGTAGATGTAGGGTTTCTTCTCGCCGAAACGGTGATGAAACGATCCTGAGCAGGTGTTGTTTTTCGTCACCCACCAAGTCTTGGTCTTTCCAACACGGAACCTAACTCCCTGAACCTATTCCAAAGTCGAGATATCACACTTTGGCTGACTTGGAGCCTTTCCGCTACAACAACCTGAGTTAGGCCACCCTGTAGCATTCCGATAGCCCTATTAGCCTCAGCGTTTGTTAATTTACGTCTTGGCAGTTTCAGAAAACTCGTTTCAAATCGAAGCCGTTGATAAACTGACTTCATTCTAAAATAAGAACATTCATGAAGCAAATGCAAAGAACCAAACTTCAGAAAAAAGGCGACCAGATTGACGAAATGTCTCATACTGATTTTTATTGGATCGATTCAAGTTGTTATTGAGTTTTATATGATTTTACAGCGATTCTCTCGAAGATTTCGCGAGCAATATGTCAACGCGTTGCTACCAATCCATGGCCACACTTACAGTAAGCTAGCAGGGTGGCAGCAATATTTTTTTCCTGAATTATGCCTCCGTCCATAGTTGCAAAAATCATAGACAACCTTCTTGATGATCTATATTTTTGGGTACCTTGAATAATTCCACTCAAAGTTGATACCAATGTGAACCACGTTTCAACCTTCAGGGCCATAATTTACAAACTATGTGGTGCAGTTCCGACTGCAAATTCGTGCTCAGCATAAGTGGCTACACGAATTCTCGCGATGTCTGTGCTCTTGTTTTGATAATTAATATTCACCGGAATATGTTCGAACTTTTCAAACTCAGTTCCCATGGAAGACTTTAAAGGGCCGAAGAAGAGAAAGGCCAGAATTAAACGAGAACTGCGGAGCGCCTTGTCGAATCTCCAAGCTCATAAATGTATTCGCGATATACAAACAAGCCGTATTTTAATCTTAATGATAACAACCCCATAGTGTAATACTAAAAAATGGTTTTTCCACGCAGTTACCCTGCGGTCACGAAAGATAAATGGATGTAAATTTTGGTCCGATGAAAAATCTATTCCCAATAACGATGACGAAAATAGTGAAACACCAATGTAGACTCGACTGAAATTCATACCGTAGCCTCATCAATATTTATAGTGGCCATTAGTTATTTCTGTAATTCTAGCGTCCGAGCAGCTATGACATTTTTTTAATTGAATGACCCAGATACACGTGCATATGTTTAGTTAGTTGGCGAGCCACCGCCAGTAATGTTTTTTTGCAACATAACCAACATATTTCATATTGTGTCGATATTTTTCTCGAAGACCTTCGAAGTTTCTGATATTGATGGTTTTCCATAAACTTTAAGGTGTCATTCTGGGGCTTTGCCTGATTTGAGGATGAATCAATCGAAGTAATCTCCTCTGAAATTTGGCATTTTGACAGTTCACGAAATTAGAACATTTTTGCGCGCATGTTCTACGGGAACAGCGTGCCAGCCGGACGGCCGTGGACATACGATAACTGTCGAACGGAGCCAGCTAGCAACTTAAAACATTCAAGGTAGTTCACGCATCGAAATTCCGCGGTTGAGTTCGTTAATGGGCCGAATCGGCCAAATGGTTTCAGAGTTATAGCCATTTGAAGTTTTGAACTACTTGAGTGATTGGATTGAAACATGGCAGTTAGTTGGAGCGTAATGACGCGCAACTTTGACAGAAATTTCGTTGGGATCGTATAGTCACTCAATTGAAAAAACAAATTCGAAATTTTTCCCCGGAAACTGTTAATCACATTCGGAAACAATTCCGCTCAAACTTTGAGCCCAAAATTCCACAGAAGTGTATCAAATTTCAATTAGATACGGCTATAAGTTTCGGAGATATTGGGAAAAAATATGTGAAATCTCGTGGTTTTTTTCTTGATATCGTTATTTTTTTCGTTATAACTCGAAAAGTACTGATTAAATCATGATGAAACTACGCAGATAGTTTTTAGATGCTGAAGGAGAACTTTGTGCAAATTTCCGTGATGATTGTGTCATCAGAACAGTTTGAATAAAACAATCAAATTTTTTTCGAATATTCGATTATCTGTGATCTTTTTATCATATTATCCTCATTAAATCCTGTATGAACCTTCCAACTGTGATTTCTCGATGAAGTAGTGGCTTTGAATTCGATCTTATCGGTATTTTTGGAAATATTGGAAAGGTTTGAGGCTTGATTACGAGGGTCGAAGCCGTGCATATGTAAAATCCGCCCAATGATTCCGTTGATATACCCATTCAAAAAATACAGATAAGATCGAATTGAAATCCAGCACTTCATCGAAAAAAACCTAGAAAAGCACTGCCGCGAAGGCAGTAGCCTCTCCGCGCATGTTCAAATTCGTGTCCTCCATTGAACATGCGCGCAAAAGCTGCTGCCTTCACGGCAGTGCTTTTCTAGGTTTTATCATACATACTTTCAATTTATTGTAACAGTGGTTTCTAAGCTACATCCCAGCAAAAGAAACTTATTGAATCTTGAACATTTTAGTGTGACTATCTTTCACAATTCGAAAAATGGCAAGGTCAAAATCAATCGGTAGTTCAGTGAATTCAACATGGTTGTGTTTCGCTGACAGACGAATTTATGGAAGGTCGTCGTGCTAGAAAATATTGATGGTGTGTTCGAACGGACGATAGGAGATTGTTGAGTGACTTATCGTTAGATCTAAGTCTGCCATCGCATTAGTTTGATAACAATTTATGAGATATTTTATGAATAAGATGAAGTTAAAAATTTGTTCGCATTGAAATCTGTACAATCAAACAGTCGATCGAAAACGACTTGCTTACTACAATAAATTTCAAAATGTGGATGACCGCTTCAGCAACAAATTTGAACATGCACGCAAAAGCTGCTGCCTTCACGGCAGTGCTTTTTGAAATTTTTTACTGATAAATTACTGGATTTCAATTCGATCAAATCTGTATTTTTGGAAATATTGGAAAAATAAAATTTTGAATGGGTATATATACGGAATCATTAGGCGGATTTAACCCATTCACGAATTCGACCTTCGTAATCAATCCCCAAACCTACTCTACAAATATCGAGTTTCTGAGTCGTTTCTTCCGGAGGTTATTGTGTTTACGGTCAGCCTAACGGCCGACTGCGTGAACACAATAACTTCCGAAAGAAACAACATAGAAACTCGATATTTGTAAAGAAGGTTTGGACCTTAATTACGAAGGTCGAATACGTGAATGGGTAAAATCCACCCAATGATTCCGCAGATATACCCATTCAAAATGGCATTTTTCCAAAATTTCCAAAAATACAGATCAGATGGAATTAAAATCCAGTACTTCATTGAAAAATAACAGTTCGAAGGTTCATACAGAATTTAATGAGGATGATATGATAAGAAAATCACATGAAATTTATTTTTCAAATTGTTCTAATGACACGATTATCACGAAATTTTGCGATCGAGACCATTTTCGGCTCAATCATCCAAAATTACAGACATTTGGACAAAACGATAGCACGCTGTTCCCCTAGAACATGCGCGCAAAAATCCGGTGTATGCACAGCAGATGAATCTTGAATTTTACCGAACTGAGTAAAAATTAACTGGAGTTGTCCATTGTCAATTTAGAATAGTTTACATTTAGAAGCGTTTTCTTCACCAGAAGTTTTCTGTGAATTGAGGAAAATGAATCTTCGAACAAGTATCCTTCTCCAACTTGACAATTCGAGCTCAAACACACCAGCCCAGATAGCGCGCCATTGGAGCACTCAAATCATCAAACTTAAAGGTCATCTCTGTCGTTCAGTCCTGATTTAGCAACAAGTGATTTCAATTTGTTCCCTCAAGTGGAGAGTAAACTACTTCAAGAATCATTCTCAAATAGCTGTTGATGTGATCTTGAACAGTGTTTTGAAATATACTTCTGAGTCGAAAAACTGATTTGCCAAATAATTAAATCGAATAAAGGAATGTATAGACGGCTAACGATAATCGTTCGAGAAAAATGAGGAAGATTCTATGCCCCAATCATTGTTTTAGTCACCCTCTCTGAATACATTAATCCCAGCTCTCGTATTTCACTCAGATTATAATTTATTCAGTTTCAGAGTTCACTTTAAAGGTCTTTCCGTACAGAAAACTGGTATTGGAACCATTCCAGAATGGGAACAGTCCTTAAATGTAACAAGGAGATGGCTCAGCCAAAACAAATTATACTGATGAATATACTGTCATCATTTTGCATCACGTGAACGATCCTATTCTGCTGGTCTCTTTAAGCCTTGCATGTATCGCATGCACCAATCGGTTATCTTTCGTTATTGTTCCACCGTTTTTAGGCTGTCTATTATCTACGAGAAAATATCATCTACCCCCCATTTCTTGTATAGAGGCTGTTTCTGAAAGGTGGTCATTTGTAGACGATACGCATTCACTAGTGCAAGAGAATAATATCGGCGTGCCACAGGGTTCGTTACTTGGACCTGTTCTTTTCCTGATACGTCCGATTGGCTTCACAAATTCTATGTAATACGCGTAACTCAATAAGCTTTCGACTTTCCAGTGTTGACAGAGGAGGTCTCTTTTGATGCGTAGAGGTTTCTGGTTTCGTGAGCTCAGTGAGGGTGGGCATACCCAATGCATTTGCTGTTAACTCAGGAAAACTCAGAACATCAGATATCATCATTGCATAATGTGGATAATATGTTGGATACGGTAAACTCGACTGTTGAAATTGCAGTAGTTTCATACGATGTTCAGATTACATAGGAGAGAACAATATTGCCAAATTTGAATGCAATAATTGTTGTTCGTTAGAGTGCATGCAAGGCCATACAGAGAGTTACCCTAAACATCACCACTAGTCTAGGAATTACTGATTTATACCCATACGAAATCAAATATGTGAACTGTGAAAGCGGATTTTCCTATAACACTATAAACGGAAATTTCTGCCTCATAGCATAGGAGATGGCTCAGCCAAACCAAATTATACTGATGAATATACTGTCATCATATTGCATCACGTGAACGATCCTATTCTGCTGGTCTCTTTAAGCCTTGCATGTATCGCATGCACCACTCGGTTACTGTATCTTTCGTTATTGTTTTACCGTTTTAAGGCTGTCTATGATCTACGAGAAAATATCAAGTAGCCCCCATTTCTTGTATAGAGGCTGTTTCTGAAAGGTGGTCATTTGTAGACGATACGCATTCACTAGTGCAAGAGAATAATATCGGCGTGCCACAGGGTTCGTTACTTGGACCTGTTCTTTTCCTGATACATACGATTGACTTCACAAATTCTATGTAACACGCGTAACTCAATAAGTTTTCGACTTTCCAGTGTTGACAGAGGAGGTCTCTTTTGATGCGTAGAGGTTTCTGGTTTCGTGAGCTCAGTGAAGGTGGGCATACCCAATGCATTTGCTGTTAACTCAGGAAAACTCTGAACATAAGACATCATCATTGCATGATGTGGATAATATGTTGGATACGGTATACTCGATTGTTGAAACTGCAGTAGTTTGATACGATGTTCAGATTACATAGGACAGAACAATATTGCCAACTTTGCATGCAGTAATTGTTGTTCGTGGGAGTTCATGCAAGGCCATACAGATAGTTACCCTAAACATCACCACTCGTCTAGGAATTACTGATTTATACCCATACGAAATCAAATATGTGAACTGTGAAAGCGGATTTTCCTATAACACTATAAACGGAAATTTCTGCCTCATAGCATTTCAAAGGTTGAAGGAGCCACAGGGTGCATCTCATTTCCTATCCGTTAGTTGTAAAATGTTGCCTGTTTATTTAAGACGGATGTCGTTCACACTTTGTACGGAGAAACGGAAGCCGATTTAACGCCAATTGGATTTATACAGTGAGCACTTAAAACTTGCAAACTTTTGCATTTTTCACAAAAATAAAATATAGGGAAAATTCTGACAACGTGACACCTGTCAATTTTCATTATGAATTGCCAGACTTTTAAGAGACATTTATGATTCAATGATCAGTGATGGGGGGACAACATCAGAAATTTGGTCAATTCTTGAATCTCGATCAAGAATTGACGAGTAGGACGATTGTCACATGTTTTTGTAGATTTTCTAGCTTTTCTTTGAAAAAAAGATTCATGAAAGCACTGAATGAAAGATATCGAGGAATCTTTCGAGAAATCCTAATATGAACATAACCTTGGCACACTTTTGTTCGAATTGGAGACAAGTGGTACGAAGTATAGGAAATAGGACTTTCGATTGTTGAGTGACATTCGTTTCCATGCGTATGTTCCGAAAGGGCGCCAAGGTTATATTCATGTTAATTTATTGTTAATTTCTTGGATATTTGCGAAAACATAGTCGAAATGGCTAATTATACTCTCACAAATCTTGCACATGCTCGAGAAAACTTGGACATAAACATATGACAATTGTCATACTCGACAATTCTTGATCGAGATTAAGGAATTGACCCCCAGCGGCCAATTCTCGAATCTCGATCAAGAATTGAAGAGTATGACAATTGCCATATGTTCGCGTCGATTTTCTTAGTTAAATATAAACAACAAGTTGACATGACCTGCGCATGGAACCGAATGTCACTCGAACATCGAATATATATCTCCTATACTCCGTACCACACGTTGCTAAATCGAAGGAAACGGTGATGAGGTTATGTTCATATTCGGATTAGAAATTCTTCGATATCTTGCATTCAGTTTATTTCCTGAATATTTGCACGAAAACATAGTCGAAATTGCGAATAGAACTCTCACAAATTTTGCAGGTGCTCGAGAAAACTTAGAAAATCGACATAAACATATGACAATTTTTATACTCTTCAATTCTTGATTGAGATTCAAGAATTGTCCCCCTGAATACCCATTTCTTGAAGTTGCCCCCCATGTGAGTACTGTTTATTTCGCGAATATCTGAATATCAGCTTTTTGATATTGTTCCTCCTACTAACCGAATACTATTCATCTCATAAACGTCCAGTTGTCGTGACCCACCCTGTTTCATGTACTCTTCAGAAAAAAGATCAGTAAGTACCCCATTTTGACTAATAAAATAATAGAAATAACTAACTGAATTATGATAATTCGAAGTAACCATTCCAGGCAGTAAATGTAGATTTTACCTTCATTTGTTTCATGATGAAAACAGTCCCTTCGAAACGCTTTACCAGGTTCCTGTTCTAATAGATTTCAGGGACATAACTCTCTGATATGCCAACTTCAGGTTTCTGAGCGAAGCCGAATGGGGAAAATAATAAGTTGTTGTGTCAGGGATTTGAGAGGATTGTGAATGAGACGGTATGTGGCGAATAAGGTGCCTTATTCCTATAGCAGATCGATTATATTTTCCTCGCACAAGTAGAACGCTGATAAATATAATGATTCCACCTTCTACGAAAGTGAAATAGATTGAAAACTTTCACCCATTCACATAAATCGATATAGAATTATTCATTCAGAAATACAACGTAATCGTTGAATCTGAAGCTTTTTATCGTTTGCGAGGTAGCTTCAATCTCTTTGGGGGTATCATGTTACGTCCTGGTTTAGTCTAAGGGAACTAAACAAGACATGTACCGAACTAATACATTTCAATGCCTATGTAAGTGGACACCCTCTATGCGGATTATACAGAAGTGCGCCTGATCATCGGACATTACCAGCGTTATAATTTTTTGAGGGGATTGAGTGGATACAGGCGTGAGCGATAACGCCCTCTGTACGTTGACTGAATCGGCAAGGTGTTACAGGCAGGTAATGTAGGGTACTTTAGACACATGCCATGAAGTAAGGAGTATGTAACTTGTGTAAAACATAGGCACAAGTCCCACTGGAAAAAGTTCAATATTTTATACCACTTTGGCCGTCAAAGAAATTTTTTCGAATTGGATACTGTAAAGTTCGACAACCACTGGAATGAAAGGTGGAACTCGGAAAGGAAGTTATGAAAAAAATCACTGTAGTCCAGAGGATCTTAATCGGTGAGGATTCATGGATCTAGGAATGATGAGAGATGAAGATTTCGTTCATTCAGAAGGGAAAGTGGAAAGGTCATATTCAGGACTTTCTAACATGAAGTTGTGAGCGTATTAAGCAGAATATTTGTTAATTTAGAAGTTGGAAATACTGAAGATAGCTTGGAAGACAGGAATATTAAGTTAATTATATTTTGAGGAATTCGTTTCAGAGATATTTCGCTAGAGAAAATAATTATCCAAGCCAGCAAGTCGAATAGTTTCTCCAGGGCTTGCTATTTCCTGATCCATGGTCCTGTTCACCCTTTGAGCTGATCCCTGGGCATTCGGAATTCAAGGCAAATATACTTTCCCTGCTTTCCGAAGAGTTTCTCGTCCCGCAAATTGAATGAAGAATGCTTTGCCGCTGCAGATAAGGCTTCTAAAATAAACTCCTTTTGTTGAAGTTACTCTTTATTCTGAAAAATGAACATGGAGGCCCGCCAGATCTCTTATTTAATAGAGGGGACAAATCATCTCGGAAAAATCCGAAAATAATTCAATCCCGGCATGATATCGAGTGGACACTTGGTTTGATGGAATTTATTCTTAAGATTATGTGCTCGGGAAATGGAGCGTTATCAGTTCGCCGAAATGTCGGCAATTTCCGAAGATTATAATTTATTCAGTTTCAGAGTTGACTTTGATAGCCTATTCCAGAATGGAAATAATCCTCAAATGTAACAATGTAACGAATTATATTGATGAACACACTGTCATAAGGTTATATCACGTGAACTGCCTTTACTTGCTGATCGCCTTGAGCTCCTCATGCATAGATTCACCATTCAGATTCTGAAGATTTCGTTATCGGGGCTGTTTTTTTAACCATAGTTTTTATCTTCTCTATTCATCTTGAGAAGATATCATCTACTCTAAATCTCTTATATAGACTTTGGTAATTCTTCGAACATCAAAATAGTTTATAAGCTCCATTCACGAATGCATCGGAGTGCCAAATGGTTCCATTTTAGGGCCTGCTCTGCTTGCTGTCGGAGCTTCATGTTGATCTAGACAAAAAAATAAAAAGATCCTCCACTTTGAGGAATGCCTATATGAGAAGCGTGAGGTTTTGGATTTTATATAAGCTTAGTAGGAGCAGGGTACAGCTGAATTATTTGTTATTATTCCGGTAAACTCAGAACATCAGACATCATATCTTGCATAATGTGGATAATATGTTAGATACGGTATACGCGATTGTTGAAACTGCAGTAGTTTGATACGATGTTCAGATTACATAGGAGAACAATATGCTCATTTGCCAACTTTGAATGCAGAAATTGTTGTTCGTGAGAGTTCATGCAAGGCCATACAGATAGTTACCCTTAACATCTCTACTCGTCTACGAATTACTGATTTATGCCCATACGAAATCTAATATGTGAACCGTGAAAGGGGATTTTCATTCCCATAACACTTGAATTGGGAATTCCTGCCTCATAGCGTTTCAAAGGTTGAAGCAACCATAGGGCGCATCTGATTTTCTTTCCATAAGTTGTCAAATGTTGTCCATTTAATTCAGTAGAATGCCTTTCACACTTTATGAGGATCAATTGATCGATTCAATGCTTCAATAAGATCGTCATCGCCTGCACACTCTCTTCCTCTCATTAGAAATCGAATTTGAGCCGGAAATGGTTTTCAACGGTTAGGTTGGATTCCCTTGAACAGAATCGGTTGTCAAATTCAATTCTTTTCTAAGTTCCGAAGAGAAATTCCTGGAATCTCTTAATTCAGCGAAGGTGCGCCTGCTCTATAAAGTTTTTTCCGAAATATCTCAAGGAATTATCCGATGAGATTTGACGAAAGCCTTAAAGTCCATATTTAACAACATTACATTGAATTTCAGCTGCATCGTAGACGTAGAATGATGGAAAAAATAATATAATGATAGAAAGCATTTGGTGTATTTCGCATTCATGAACGAAATTCAAGCTCCAAACGTCATCTACATTTTTTGAGTCAATACGTTGAGGTTCTCGAAAGTCACTGTGATCACGATAGGCCGATATAGTGACTTGAGGCCGTAGATATGATTCTCAAGAATGCCGCATGATTTCTCATCATCGAAAAGAAAATCAAAAATTCGTTTTCACCTGGAAGTCAAGCAAGGTCGGACGAATCGAGGACCTGGATGGGTGACCGTTCCGTCTATGGATCTTCACGTCGTGCTTTGCCTCGATTTCTTTTGAATATTTTCGATTCAGACGACTCCACTGCTGAGATTATTGCTTCGGATAACTTTTGATGAACTTCCAATTTCTTCCAACACTTCAGAGTTTTCATCAAATTTATAATTGATTTTGGGGAGATTACAGATATCGGACAACTTTTCAATCATGATCGAAATATGAATGAGTAATTTCGATTCGGCTTGGATGAATATCGGTTAAGTGGTATTTCTTTCAAGTTTCTCCAATTTAACTTCTCTATGATTCATTTTGGGAACTATAAAAGTAAAAATTTCAATGAGAGCATTGACGTGAAGTCCGTTGCCTTTGTGAGCATGCATAAATGCACGTTGGAATGGTTTTATTTACACATGATCGTCACGAAATTTTGTTTGAATTTGTGCATCGAAATTTGCTAACAAGTTTCCAAGTTTCATCATGATAGAATGAGTATCCTCTGAGTTATTCCGGAAATACCAATGATACCAGGGATCCACAAATTTCACATATATTTTTCATATCCCCGAAAATAAAAATCACAAATAACAAATTCAATAATAACACAACTAATAATTTTGAATTTCATTGAAATCTGATGAATAGTTCTCGGCAAAAAAATTTTGAAACCGTTAGGTGGATTTTATTCATTGAGTAACTGAAACCATGCTCCAAATCTGGAAATCGAGAGACTCTAGGTCTATTTTTAACCACGAAATTTGTCATATTTCATCCCTATATCTCCGAAAACTAAAATCAGATCAAACTGAAATTTGGTGAAGTCCTGTGAAATATGGGGTTCAAGTTCAGTGTATAATCTAGTCGAAACCTGATGAACAGTTTCGAATTGTTTTAATGACACGATCATCACGAAATTTCTAACAAATTCGTACATCCGCATTTTTCAACAATTTGCCAAATTTTATTATGATGGGATTGGTATTTTTGAGTTATTCCAGAAATAACAAAAATACCAAGGAGAAATCCCGAAATTTGACGAACTTTTCCTCGATATCTCCGAAAGTTTAATGATTATCTAACAGAAATTTCGTACATTATTGAGGAGTATACGTTTTGAGGTTTATGTTCAATTTCATTGAAATATGATCGATAGTTCACGAGAATATGCTTCAAATAAACTGCTCCACATGAGTTAGGGATATTGACTTAAATTCCAAAAAAATATAGTTAAAATAAGATTTTTGTGATGAAAATTCATATTAATATGATTTCAAGTTGCAAATTAATTTTAGCCTGTAGGTCTGCAGCGTATACAGGGTGGTTAAGAAAAATCGAGTAAAATAACGAAATCAGAGAATCCAAGCATTTTAAGACTATCAATACACTGTATGGCCTCCACGGGCATCAATAACAGCTTGACATCTTCTTTGCATACTACACACGAGGTTGTTGAACATTTCTTGGAGAATTTGGTACTATAAACGGGGCAGAAGCTCTCTCAGATCATTTAAGGATTCTGGGGTAGGTTGATGATTATCAAATCTTCTTTGGAGCATATCCCATGCATGTTCTATGCAATTCAAATCTGGTGAGTGCGGAGGTATTGGTAAATGTGGAATACCAAGCTCCTCGCGCGCATTCTCAACTATGGCTGCACGGTGCGGTCTAGCGTTATCGTCTAGAAATTGAAAAGTTTCACCAATAGCAGCGTGAAAATTTGGCACAACATTGTCAATGACATGCTCCTTATAGTGTAAGGCGGTCACATTCCCAGGACAAATGTGTAGATCTGTGCGTCCGCTGAAACATATCCCGGCCCATACCATAACACTACCCCCTAGGAATGGATGAAATGGTGTTGTTTTTCGTCGCCCACCAAGCCTTGGTCTTTCCAACACGGAACCTGTCTACCTGAACCTATTCCAAAGTCGAGATATCACACTTTGGCTAACTTGGAGCCTTTCCGCTACAACAACCTGACTTAGGCCACCCTGTAGAATTCCGATAGCCCTATTAGCCTCAGCGTTTGTTAATTTACGTCTTGGCATTTTCAGAAAACTCGTTTAAAATCGAAGCCGTTGATAAACTGACTTTATTTCAAAATGAGAACATTCATGAAGCATATGCAAAGAACCCAAACTTCAGAAAGAAGGCGACCAGATTGACGAAATGTCTCATACTGATTTTGATTGGATCGATTCAAGTTGTTATTGAGTTCAAAATTTTACAGCGATTTTCTCGAAGATTACATACTTTTAAAAACGATTAAATACTATATCCCTAACTCTTGTGGATCAGTTTAATTACCAAGTTTCACTTCGATCGTTCAAAAAGTTCCTTAAATATCGAGGAAATAATCACTTCTAATGACTTTTACTCCTAAACCGTTCGGCTGATTTAGCCCATCTGTGGACTCACTCGTCCTATTGTAATGCGCAGCCTACCCTGAAAGTTTCAAATCGTTAGCTCGTCCTGTTCTACAGTTATCGTGTCATATTTGAACCAAATGATAGCACGCCGTTCCCTAGAACATGCGCTCAAAAAAATGCTAATACTCTCCAACAGGAAAGAGCATCCATGTTTCATTCTCAATCACATTAAAAAACCCATTTTTCTCAATTCTCCTGTCTGAAACTATGACCTCCCCAGAAAATACATCCACTACATAAATTGCAAGAATGTCCAAAAATAGTGAAGATACTGCGAGGGAAAGTTCTGAATGAATAAGAGGTCTGAAAAATGAATACAACTTCATGTTATACGTGATTTGAAAAAGGAAAAGGCCTGTATATCCTGCTAGAGATAAATGGACCCTTTCAAACGCTTTCCGCTATAACACTTAAAGGAAAAGGAAGCCTGCCGAAGTGAAGGAAAATAGTGTTTCTAAGCTAATAGATGGAAATTCTTTTTTCGCTCTGAGGATTTGTTGATCGGATATTTCTGAACAAGAAAAATATTCATTGAGTTATATCGAAAAAACTTCGTTGAATGCAATGCTTCAAGTTGTGATGACGATTGAAAATTTCAATTAGTCAACTTCTTAACTTTTCTGTGAGCATATGGGTGCGAAAGAATGTTCAGACAACTGAAGCTGTAGGTTCGATTGTGCTCATATTAAGACAATTCTGTGAAAGAATTCCATTTGAGATGCCATGAATGGTGCGATGGTATACCTAAAGGATCTGATTCCGGACCACGGTTATGGACTACTTGTGAGGAGGAGAACCCTTATTAAGAGGTCATTTGCTTCTAATTTTCGACCAGAGAAACTTACCACAAATTCTTATTTCCACTCACCCGTATATATATTTTTCTCGAGAATGAGCAGTACATTTTTACACGCTTGTTCCAAGGAACAACGCGTTATCATTTCGTGAGATGTCTGTAATTTTCGCATTTTGAGCCGAGAATGGTCTTAAACGATTGGGTTGAACTACTTGAAGGAGAATCGGTGGTCAAATTCAATTCTGTCTTGTTCTTAAACTTTGTGGGAAGATGGAAAGTATCAGGAAGAAGAATTAGCCATGGAAAAATGAGAAGAAAAATTATTTTTTTCTGCAAATTTTTTCATTTCATTCAAATTTCATTGAAATTTCCAAGTGGCCATTTCGCAATGTGAACAAGCGCGTGAAAGCTGCAGACTTCACATCAGTGCTTTTTTTATAGGTTTTTCATTTCCTAGTTTTGTTTGAAGGGCTCGGCAAGGAGGAACAGATAAGTCTGTGGGATTCTATTATTGCTTTTGATCATTGATTCACTGAATTCTTCAAAATAAGCCGAATATACCGTTTTTGGGGGGTCTAGACCCTTAGTAAAATTTCGATTGAAATTTGAAAAAATAGATTTTCTTCAAAATTGGTATAAACGAAGAGGGTTCAATGGTGGATAATAATCAGCAATTCCCTATTGATTCCGTCAGTTGAGAGGGAAAATAAATGAATTTGAAATTTCACATTTTGGAAAATTCCCATTTGACAGGTTAATATCTAAACGGTAGGAGAAATCGATGAGATAATGTCTCAGTCATATTCATCGACCTCGAAAACCTATGTTATCATACCAACCTTGCCCGGTAACTCTGATATTTTCGAAACTATTTTAGTTAGAAACTTTCGCGTTTTTCATTTCCTAGTTTGGTTTGAAGGGTTCTACAAGGAAGAATTTATGGTTGTGTGATTCTATTATTGCTTTTAATCATTCACACCAACGAGCTCAAGAACTTCACAGCAAATAACTACACGTAGGTTTCACTGAATTCTTGAAACTGAGCTAAATATAGCGTTTTTGGGGGGTCTAGACCCGTAGTACAATTTCGATGAAAATTTGAAAAAATTGAATTCCTTCAAAATTGGTATTAACGAAGAGGGTTCAATGCTGAAAAATAATCTGCAATTCCCAAATGATTCCGTCAGTTGAGAGGGAAAATAAATGAATTTGAAATTTCAGATTTTGGAAAATTCCCATTTGACAGGTGAAAATCTAAACGATGAGAGATATCGATGAGATAATATCTTGGTTATATTTTGCGACCTCGAAAACCTATTTTTGCATACCAAACATGCCTGGTAACTCTGATATTTTCGAAACTATTTCGATTAGAAACTCTCGCGTTTTTCGTTTCCGAGGACTCTACAAGAGATCCAAGTTCAATATAATTGGTGAAAACCTTGAGTCAGTATTTCATTTCAGTGTTTCAAATTCAGTTTGATCCAATTTTTTTATTCGGAGATATTGAGAAGACAATGTGTCAAATTTCTTGGTTATTTCAATAAACACTGAAACAATGAAATTTTGATATTTATATACGGAATCATCGGATGATTTCACGAATTCGGCTTTTTTAATTGAACAGGTTTAACATAACAGCCAAATGGAATAAATTCGATAACGAATTAATGAAGTGGTGTTAGGAAAAACGCTCGGACACGTCGATTTGTAATTTTAAATGCGCATAGTTTTCAAGAAAATAATATTATATAGGGTGTTCCATGTGACCGTGGCCAATACCAACTTTCTTATTTCAAATGTAACCCCCTGTATACTATTTATTTTTTAGATTCCTCAGAAAATTCTAGACATAATTCATGTACAATGTCCTATACCTATCTTCAACTTTTTCGGAAATATTGAGTGTTTTCAGAAATGTTGAGTAACGTTAGAAGACAATTCTACACCAGATTAGCATGTTGCCAAGACGTTCGCGGCGAGCATTTTGAAAATTTCCTACATTGACATTGATGTTTTTTGTTTTTTTTTTAATTATTAAGAAATAATCAGTATTACTTATTAGGTTTTAAGTGTAATGTACCGAATTTGTGAAATAAAATAATTTTTATTTAAAACGTTGATTTTTGCACTAAATCTGAAAACACTTAATATTTCCGAAATAGTTAAAGATAGGTATAGGACATTGTACATGAATTATGTCTAGAATTCTCTGAAGAATCCAAAAAATGAATAATATACAAGGGGTTGCATTTGAAATAAGTAAGTTGGTATTGGCCACGGTCACATGGAACACCCTATATAATATTATTTTCTTGAAAAATATGCGCATTTAAAATTACAAATCGACGTGTCCGAGCATTTTTCCCAACACGCCCTCATTTATTCGTTATCGAATTTATTTCATTTGGCTGTTACACTCTGTATATCCAGTCTCTTAATGGATTTCCAAATTACGGTTGACTCGTAGGCCGATCTTAACCACTATACATCCGAAAAAATTACTTAGATACTCGATATTTTTTTTAAAGGTTTGGGGGTTAATTAGGAATGTCGTTTTCGTTAAAACTTGAAGCGATTTTGAAGATATATCCATTCGAAATTTCATTGATGTGATCGAATCGAAATTCTGCACTTCAAAAATAGGGGCGAGAAGCTTCAACCAAAATGTATTGGGAAAATCGCTTCTAATGTGAACAAGCGCGTAAAAGCTCCTGACCATACGTCAGTGCTTTAACAGAATTTTTAATTGTTCTAAGGATTCCATCATCACGACATTCTGCACAAAATTGTGCTTTTGAATTTGCCTAGTTTCATCCTGATTATATATATTTTTTGGGTTATTCCGGAAATAACAACGATACCGAGAACAGACACAAAATTTGAACTATTGCTTTTTCAGTATTTTAAAAAATTCAGATCGGATCAAATTGAAATCATGTATACAGTTGTGAAAAATTAATCCCAAGTTCGTAGTGAAATTGTTGTTCGTAATTGGAGGGGATTTCTTTCATTGAGAAAATTCCTTCTTTTCTGTCGATGCAGGTTGATAACTCGAAATCACACCTGAAAACAAAAAAAAACGAAAAAACCAATATAAACTAGAAAATCATTTATTATTCACTAGTACACGTGTGGATTTACCTAGCACCCAAACTCGCCTTTCATGTAGTTGAATTTTGAATAATAATATATAAATTATCGAAAAAATTCAGTATCAAATTATGATCCCTTCTCCGTGAACCTCTAATGGATCATCCACCGTTGCACACCCTGTATGAAACTCAAATTTATGAATACCTCGAAAGTTCGTTTTTTCTCTTCTTTTAAAATATTTTTCTTTCAATGACGATGAATTCTCCGTCTGGTACAACATTACCCCTATTCCAAAGATGAGATGAAACTACAAAAAGTTTTATTGTCAGATTGATAACTTGGTTTTCATTTCCCATCTAGAATTTTCCAATGGGAATCCCAGTTATGAGCTGAAAAATAATGTTATGAGTTTAACTGGAGTTTCAGCTTCATTTCGCACGATTCAGATAATTGACTATTCATGAATTAGAATTCTAATGGAAAGAAATTCCGAACTGAAATCAGAAAACTTTTAATTCTGTTTTAATTTCGATTTAAATACATAGTAGAAGTTAAAATGGATATTGGTCAGGAGTGTTATGAAGTGTAGGTAGAGAAAATGTCAGAAATCAAATTAAACTACATTCGCATTTCGTTTTCAATCGACATGTCCGACTGCAAAAGTTGAACGTTTTGTTTTTCAACTTTGCGTGAAATCAATTCTGAATTGGATTCAGAAATTATGCTTTGGTGTGGAACATTCTGAATCATTTGGAAAAGATTATAATTATCTTTTGCGTTCCATGGTACCTCTTGTACGGAGTTTATACTTTTTTTGGGAATGGTTTTGTTTCGAATTGAAAAGGAGTATTTTATGGCAGACTGGTTTTTATTGAATGTTGTGTTTTGTATACGCTTCTTTTAACTTTTTTCAACGTTCAAATGCCACATGTTACCGTCACAATTTTCCGATTTCGCAGTTGGTATTTTGTTGAGTGAGGTTGAGTTATATGTTAGGTTCCAGACCAATATCTTTTCCTCCAGCCTATTTTATATTGTTTGTCTGCCGAATGGTGTTGCTTATATAAGGCTATTTTTTTGAGCGCTTTATATCTTTGAATTCAAATGAAAAAATTCCAAAAAGCACTGCCGTGAAGGCAGCAACTTTTGCGCGCATGTTCAATGTAGATGACCGCTTCAGCAACGAATTTGAACATGCACGCAAAAGCTGCTGCCTTCACGGAAGTGCTTTTTGAAATTTTTTACTGATAATTTACTGGATTTCAATTCGATCAAATCTGTATTTTTGGAAATATTGGAAAAATAAAATTTTGAATGGGTATATCTACGGAATCATTTGGCGGATTTTACCCATTCACGAATTTGACCTTCGTAATTAAGCCCCAAACCTACTCTACAAAGAAGTCTCAGAACAAGTTGTTCTCTCTTCAAAGTGAAAGGGAAGTCGGCCATATGCAACCTCCATCCCGGACCCACGATTTGAAGCCTTATGCTCCTTCCTTATGTTCTTTATTCAGAGCTCTGACCACTTGAACGACGTACGACGTGCTGATTGGAATAAATTCAAATGAAATGAAGTGCGGCCAAGTAATTGGTTAAGTTCATAAGATTATTAATTGTTTTCTATAAGAAAAGCCTAGGCCACGCCCATCAGGTGAATGTTGCACACTGTTATGTGGGTAGTTATATAGATTTATCAATCAGGTGTGGGATTGGTTTCTAATCATTACAAATGTTATTACTAGAGTTTTAGGATGCGACGATGCATGAATATGTGAAGTTCCTAAGTAGAGGTCTTGGAATAAGAAACAATCGTTCGCTGGTATATAGGGTGATCAAATTTCTATGGATAAATGCAAGGCAATATTTCATCAACATCAAGGGAGTTTCTCGGGAACAGAGTTTCGAAAGTCAAGAAGAAAAGGTTGGTTTTAAAAATGAGTTTGATTACTCGAGAACAAAGTTTGAATTGAAATATGTTGGTACATGCCTACATGCATGTGTGTAATGCACAAACATTTTCACACGTATACCTACATTCGGGAACTCCAGACTACACAATTTAGTTTAGGTTGGCGGTCGAGAGCAAACAAAGTAACCAAGCAAATTGTTTCAAAAGACTAATGCTCTTCAATCTTCGAAACCCTGTTCCCAAAAAACTCTCCTGTTGGAAGGTGATCCTTCATTTGCACCTCACAATAACTTCCGGAAGAAACTACTTAGAAACTCGATATTTGTAGAGAAGGTTTGGACCTTAATTACGAAGGCCGAATTCGTGAATGGGTAAAATCCACCCAATGATTCCCCAGATATACCCAATCAAAATTTTATTTTTCCAATATTTCCAAAAATACAGATCAGATCGAATTGAAATCCAGTACTTCATCGAAAAATAACAGTTCGAAGTTTCATACAGAATTTAATGAGGATGATATGATAAGAAAATCATAGAAATTTTTTTTCAAATTGTTCTAATGACACGATTATCACGAAATTTCGCAAAAAGTTGTCTTTCAGCATCTCAAAACTAGCTGTGAAGTTTTATCAGGACTGAATCTCGAGTTATACCGAAAAAAGCAACGATATCGAGAAGAAAACCTCGAAATTTGACATATTTTTTCCCGATATCTCCAAAACTTATGATCGTATCGAACTGAAATTTGGCACACTGCTGTGAAATATGAAGCTAAAAGTGTGAGTGAAATTTTTTTTGGATATGATGAATGGTTTCCGAAAAAAAAATTTTTTTACTGACATGATCCTGACGAAATTTGGCTCAAAGTTGCGCGTCGTTATACTCCACCTAACTGCCAAGTTTGAATCCAATCGCTCGAGTGGTTTCTGAAATAAAAAATATATAACTTCAAAATTTCAAGTGGCCATAACTCCGAAACTATTCGAACGATTTGGCCCAATTCAACTCAACCGCGGCATTCTGATGTGCGACCTACCCTGGAAGTTTCAAGTTGCTAGCTTGCTTCTGTCGATAGTTATCGTGTCCTCGGCTGGACGGCCGGCCGGCCGGCCGGACAGAATCGATTTTGAAACCGGATTCGTCCTCAGTGAGTCCAACCTAGTCGATTGAGACCATTTTCGGCTCAATCATCCAAAATTACAGACATTTGGACAAAACGATAGCACGCTGTTCCCCAAGAACATGCCCGCAAAAAGGATGAGTGAATTATCATCGATATTTTATTCGTCTTTTCGATGGCAATTTGTTTTGGAATATAGAATCGATGGTTGGTGCACATCCAGGTCCAGTGTTGCCAATATTTCAGTTCCATTTAGTTTTCGATCCTAAAGCACCAATTGAAACAACCAATTAAAGTTCGATAGATTAAACCCCTCAAATTGACAGACCTAGGTACGTGGATACAATTACGCTACAAGCTGAAGCGTTATTAAATATACAACTCCAATGGATTTCAGGGCCGTTTCTCGTCGCCTCTGAACGTGAGTTGATTGAAGCATCAATTAGAGCTAAACTATCTTCGAAATGGCGGTCCTATAACTCAATCCCTATTGTGGTTTTGGACAGGCTTGTTGATTTACAACAAACATTCCGTACGATTGGCGAATGTCCGGATATGAACTCGTTCATAGTTCATACTCGTATATCAGTGACGTACTACTATGTTTTACAGATAAGGGGCATCAGGAATAGCCAACACATTTGTGCTGAATGTATCCATTCTTTTCTTTCGAGAGGGGAATATCATGAATACGTGATCGAATATGCACGTTCGAATCTCTCATCACACTCTGATATATTGGAATTCCAGATCTGCTCCGAGTAGAACAAGGAATCTAGTAGCTGTTTTGAACCTGCATATTCTTTAGTGATATTCAACAGAGCGAATCTGATGGGGGTCTGTTATTGGAATTTATGTCAAGTTTCGTTACATTTCAAGCACGTGACGATGTTATGAATAAAATAAAAATACACTTGTCGACATCGACGAACGCATTTTATCAATTGGAAATGGTTTATTGCGTGTTCTAGGGTATATAGTGCTTTCGTTTTGCTAAAATGTCTTCATTTAGTTCCCGAAAATGGTTTAAAACGACTGAGTTGGACTGACTTATGAAGAAATCCATGTCAAAATGGATTTTGTCCGATTTTGTTAATGGACGAAAGAGGTGAAACGGTTTTGGAGGCAACCTCATTTGAAATTTTGGGGTTATTTCCGCAATATCTAAGGAAATACATGTATAGATGCGATCAAATTGTTACATTCTTAGTTGTAGAAGACCCACGCGCAAGTGCTCGCGAAATTTTATTTAGATTGTATCCTTAGTAAATTCAGAAAAATCCAAAATTTCATCATAATTTTTCAGAAAACGTTTAATCAGATTCCGAAAACATTGCTCAAAACTTGGGACTAATTTTTCACAACTGTATACATAATTTCAATTGCGGCGGTAGCTCAGTGGATAGAGCGCAAGGCCCATGATCGCAAGGTCTGGGGTTCAAGCCCTTGGCCGGGAAATAACTTTTCCGGTTTTTAGGGACCGTCCAACCATTCGCTGTTGGGTAAACAATTAACAGTGCTGTTCCTAACGTGGCGCAAGGAATTAGTAACAAAGCCTACACAGGAACACATCCGGTATCCTAACTCGCACAAGCTTTAAGCTTCTGAGGGGTTTCGTTGAAGCCTAGGATATTCGGACAAAATACAAAATACAAATACAAATTTGATCCGATCTGAATTTCTGGAGATACATAGAAGGACAGATTTGAATTTGACCACGGATTCTTCTTCAGAGAATCCAACCAAATTTTCCAACATCGTTTCCGGCTGAAACTTTTGACTTCACGTCAGTATTATTTGAGATTCTTCTTTGAAATGGTGGCCATATTAGCACTTTAGCCCCCTTTTTTTTTAGAAAACACCTACTCTGATGGGATTTTTATAGGGTGGGTCAAAAAACTTCATTATTTCCAGAATGAAAAACTTTGGAATCGTACAGCTTAGAAACATTGATGACTTTTCTAATGATTACGTTTGTTGAAAGTAGGCAAATAAACGACGAAGTAAAATTGAAAGGGACAAAGTGAGCGATTCTGTAATCTGGGTGATCAAAAACAGCATATTTCCCCTAAACAATATCATGTGACGTGGAACGAGAGCATCACGGAGAACTTATCATCTCCGGATATACCTCACTTTTGTTTTAACTTTCGTCTCCGTAATAAGTTTATAATATCAGGGAAACATGAGCCAACTAGGTCGCCAATGACAGAACTTCAGGAAAGTTTCAGATGGGAATATTTTATGAGTGAAACCATAGCCAGGGACAATCTATTTTTGATAGTCGACTGAGAATTTTCCTGATATGGAAATCAGATTTTAAAACAAGATCTTTTCATTAATTCTAGAGGCAAAAACTCAATAGGGAAAGAAATAGGCACAGCTGATCGTTTTCCGAAACATTTTTCAATGAACTTCTTTTTCGTGGATTTGGGAATGTATAATACAGGGCGGCACGTCAACTTATCGCTTTATAGAATAATTCTAGAAAAGATCCGACGTGAAGTCAGCAGCTTTTGTGCGCATGTACAAATTCGTTGATGAACTGGTCATGAACCTTCAAACTGTCATTTTTCAATCAAGTACTAAATTTCAATTCGATTCAATCTGTATTTTCGGTCGTTATGCTTCAACGAACTATCAAACTTAAATCTAATTGCTCGAGAAGACCCTGAAATATCAGAGAAATAACCTCAAAATTCAAGTTTCAGAGGGCTATCACTCCGAAACCGTTCGACGGATTTTGTCCATTCACGAACCAAACCGTCGCATTTCGAAATGCAACTGAGTCTGAAAGTTTCAAGTCGAAAAGATTCTCCGTACGTCCGTATTCGTGCCGGCCGGACAAAATCGATTTTGACACCGGATTCGTCATTATTGAGTCCAGCCTAGTCGTTTGAGACCGTTTTCGGAAAAATATTCGATAATTATCGACATTTGGATAAATCGATAGCTTGCTCTTTCCCAAAACATGCGCGCAAAATATATTTATACAGGGCGATTCCGGAGGAGACCGTCAGATTTTAGGATAAGTTTACACTAGCCAAGACAGTCTCGAAACAATGTTTGGTTTATGGTTGGGGGTCTCTATTGAGAATATTTTAGAAGTGACGAACAACTTTGCATCCTTGGACGATACAGCTTTCTTACCGAGTGCAGAATACTCTCACTGCCTGTGAGCCAAATTTCGATAATGCTCTTCTTCAAAAATGTTTTCTAGGAAAACCGGAGGTGCGCCAAAGAAATTGAAAACCTCTGAATGATGACATATTATTGTTGAATCTGAAACGAATAGGAAACTTTTGGAAAAGCAATGTACAGGGTGTTTTTTTTTCTACTGCACAATCAATCTGAAATTCTAAAATTATCACGATTACAAGCCTGTATTTTGAGAGACTTTTACTATTATTGAATGTACTCGTTCAGATTGTTCTACACTGCAAATTTCATCAAAATTGAATGAGCCATACCAAAGTTATCAATGAAAGTAGAATCGACTGGAGCGAAATTTCGACATTGCCTTTTTTTGATGGAATTTTCTCAGAAAACTAGAAGTGTGTCAAAAAAATCAGAAACTCTCAAATAATGAATTATTATAGTAGAATCGTAAACAGATAGCATAGTTTTGGAAATGCGATGTACAGGGTGTTTTTTCCACCTGCACAATTAACCTGTAATTATTACTATAACAACCACTCATTTTGAAAAAAACTTTGAAATTACTGAATGTCCTCATCAATATTGTACTTCGCTGAAAATTTCATTGAAATCGAATAAGCCATACCAAAGTTATCAATAAAAGTAAAATCGGCCAAATCGAACAAATCACCCTGTATATTCTCAATAGAGACCCCCAACCATAAACCAAACAGTGTTCCGAGACTGTCTTGACTAGTGTAAACTTATCCAAAAATCTGACGGTCTCCTCCGGAATCACCCTGTATAGATAGATTAACATCTGTATCATCTCTTTGAATTTTATTCACTACACAGAAAGCAAAACTCATTTCTAATTGTGTTCTGTCAAGAAAATTGTGTCGACTAAATATTAAATGTCCACATACAAACACATACATTTTGAAAGAAGAATTCAGCAAGAGATTCTTCCATCAACTGAAGCTGTCGGCAACAAAGGAACCTTTGTTCAGCTTTGAATACCACTGATATCAACAACCCAGTTTTGAATTAATGTTCCGGTTTATCTATTCATTTCCGAGTTGGAACTTGAGGTATTCTACACCTCTGCAACATGAGTTATTACAGTATAAAGATTATTAATTTCTGCACCAGATGCTGGTTTATATACGGCAAATATTGTTATATCCTAATAATTATTATTCACCTCTCCTTCGGTTACTTCAGGTGTTCAAAACTCTACAAGAATATCAGCAAGCCGCAGTATATTTCATAATATACCCCAAGGGGGTTCAACTTGTTCACGAACGAAAGCAAATAATTGTATTGCCGAATGTTTATCTTTTCCATAATTCCAAGAAAATTTGCGTGTTTCAACTTTGAAAGGTAAAGGCCCCTTATTGTTTTGATGTAACCGAAGAATTGAGTTGAAAAAAAACTATGAAAAAATTAAGAGATGGACTCACGTGAATGCAGAAGCTTTTACGCGCATGTCAAAGTCTTGGGAAAAAAATTTTTTTTTCGTTCTTTTGACAGGACACATATTTTTTGCGCGCATGTTCTAGGGGAACAGCGTGCTATCGTTTTGTCCAAATGTCTGTAATTTTGGATGATTGAGCCGAAAATGGCCTCAATCGACTAGGTTGGACTCACTGATGACGAATCCGGTGTCAAAATCGATTCTGTCCGGCCGGCCGAGGACAATATAACTGTTGACAGAAGCCAGCTAGCAAACTTGAAACTTTCAGGATAGGTCGCGCATCAGAATGCCGCGGTTGAGTTCGTTTATGGGCCAAATCGGTCGAATAGTTTCGGAGTTATAGGCACTTGAAGTTTTGAAGTTATTTATTCCTTATTTCAGGAACTACTTAAGTGATTTGATTCAAACTTGGCAGTTAGGTGGAGTATAACGACGCGCAACTTTGAGACAAATTTCGTCAGAATCATAGGTCGAAATCTTGAATTTTTAAAATCCGCCCAATGATTTCGAAGACATATTTATTAAGAATTTCATCGACTTGAAACAATTGAAACTTTTTTTCGATAAGGTAATCTGGTTTAACTGGTAGTTTTCGCGAGAAATGAATATATATTCTGTTTTATTCCTCGAATCGCAGGGGGGGGGGTCCAACTTTTATTGCCTGATGAAAGAGCCATATTTAAAAACAGCCTAAGGAGACATACAAATCCCAAATAGCCATCATTGGGATTCACATGATAGATTGGGACAATACAAAAATAATTTGAAAAGGAAAATCGAAGAGTCCTCTTGCATTTTGTTGAATGGAGAAAGTTACTTTGCTCATTGTTCTGTAGAGATGGACCCTATTTGGCAGAATTTACTTGAAAAAGAGGTAGAATTGAAAAACTTTCGAACCAAATGAATCTGTGTTGCTGTGATTTCTTGAAAATGTCAATTTGACAAAAGTCTCAACTGAAAACGCAAATTCGAAAGATAACAATTCTGGAAGTTTTCTCGCTTGTCTGATGAAAGAGGCTTTGTTTGTCGTTTGTATTGTTTCTGTATTGTTCATTTGGAAATTTGTTCTCAAAGAAACTGCCCTTGATAAATAGTTGAATGCTGCAATCCGCAAGGGTGTTTTCCATAGAAAAACAATTATTATTCAATTTTCAATAGTTCTTTTCCAGATATTGCAAGTAAAACAAAAAAAAAAAATTCAAAAAGCACTGCCGTGAAGGCAGCAGCTTTTGGGCGCATGTTCAATGTAGATGACCGCTTCAGCAACGAATTTGAACATGCACGCAAAAGCTGCTGCCTTCACGGCAGTGCTTTTTGAATTTTTGTACTGATAAATTACTGGATTTCAATTCGATCTAATCTGTATTTTTGAAAATATTGGAAAAATAAAATTTTGAATGGGTATATCTACGGAATCATTAGGCGGATTTTACCCACTCACGAATTCGACTTTCGTAATTAAGCCCCAAACCTACTCTACAAATATCGAGTTTCTAAGTCGTTTCTTCCGGAAGTTATTGTCTCTACGGTCAGCCTAACGGCCGACTGCGTAAACACAATAACTCCCGAAAGAAACAACTTAGAAACTCGATATTTGTAGAGAAGGTTTGGACCTTAATTACGAAGGCCGAATTAGTGAATGGGTAAAATCCACCCAATGATTCCGTAGATATACCCAATCAAAATTTTATTTTTCCAATATTTCCAAAAATACAGATCAGATCGAATTGAAATCCAGTACTTCATCGAAAAATAACAGTTCGAAGTTTGATACAGAATTTAATGAGGATGATATGATAAGAAAATCATAGAATTTTTTTTTTCAAATTGTTCTTATGACACGATTATCACGAAATTTCGCATAAAGTTGTCTTTCAGCATCACAAAACTAGCTGTGAAGTTTTATCAAGACTGAATCAGTATTTCACGAGTTATACCGAAAAAATCAACGATATCGAGAAGAAAACCTCGAAATTTGACATATTTTTTCCCGATATCTCCAAAACTTATGATCGTATCGAACTGAAATTTGGTACACTGCTGTGAAATATGAAGCTCAAAGTGTGAGTGGTATGATGAATTGTTTTCGAAAAAAAAAATTCTTTGGAAAAAAATGTCGAAAAAAATTTTTTTTTCAATTTACTGACAATATGATCCTGACGAAATCTGGCTCAAAGTTGTGCGTCATTATACTCCACCTAACTGCCAAGTTTGAATCCAATCGTTCGAGTGGTTTCTGAAATAAAAAATAAATAACTTCAAATTCTCAAGTGCCTATAACTTCGAAACTATTCGACCGATTTAGCCCATTAGCGAACTTAACCGCGGCATTCTGATGCGCGTTCTACCCTGAAAGTTTCAAGTTGCTAGCTTGCTTCTGTCGACAGTTAACGTGTCTACGGCCGGACGGCCGGACAGAATATATTTTGACACCGGATTCGTCATCAGTGAGTCCAACCTAGTCGATTGAGACCATTTTCGGCTCAATCATCCAAAATTACAGACATTTGGACAAAACGATAGCACGCTGTTCCCCTAGAACATGCGCGCAAAAAGATACAAAATCCTCCCAAAATAAGCTTTAATCGATAGTCATATTCAGATTCTGAAACGTTAGAGTTCATTTTGTTGATCGCATTGTTCCAATATTCTTCATCAGGATATATTTTTTCCTTGAAACCGCCTTTGACGACTGAGTTGAATCCTCCCAAAATAAACTTCAACCGTCAGTGCTTTTCTAGAACTCCTAGATTTCAAATTGCACAAATGTTGCTCTAACTAACCGAACCTCCTTTCTCCATGTCTTTCCCTAATTGCTCCCATCTCTATTTCACACAAGTGGAAGAGCTCAAACAATCTAGTGTAGCACTTTTCATCGACAATTCCGTAAAAGAGAAATCCTCATGAAAACAAATAACGGCACACTAAGAAATTGTTTTCAGAGAACTTATTCCATGAAAGTATGATATAAAACTGGCCCCTGAAGGAATCTTGACTCTTCCCGTCTAATTTATTTTTCAGTGAGTTTCTCTCAATACGGCACTCCTAGGTATTCTCACAGTGAAATACGGATTTTTTATGAATTTAGAGTTGTTCAGATTTGAATTGCAGAGAAAGAAAAGGCTCCGATATGCCCTTGAGGATATGAGAATTGGAGAGGTGTATTCGAGGTATTATTCTAACACAGGCTCGAAGATTCTGAATGGATTTTTCTACCTCATTCACTACCCTGCTATATCCGGTTATATGTAGATCAGGCGGCGCAAACAGAAATGGTTCCTTCCGTCTCAACAAAAAAACATTTCGGTTTATTAAAGCAAAAATAAATGGTATCGCCTCCCTTGAATTGTACGAGTGCACGAAAAGAGAGAGCTGGTGACACGGATAAATCCTTCATAATATGACTTTGACGTCGTTTTTTTGCCGTTGTTTTGTTGTGAGAAATTCAATCATGCTGTTCTTGTTTTTGGAACTATTCGATGTTCTGATAATTCGACGCGAAGGTAGCAGAGTTACATTAAAAAAGCCTCTTTCGAGATCAAGTTGCCTATATTCATTCGTCTATTTGCCAATTAATAGATAGCAGTGATTTTTTTTTTGTCGCTTCTGTTTCTTGGAAAATTTTCGATGGTTCAAATCGTTATTGGGACAGAGTTATCTGTTGTCGTTTTTTGCCGTTCATTCAGCTTTTTTCGAGAAGAAATAAGCCCATATCTTGCCGTTTTTTGCCGTACGTTAGCAGTGAAAATATTGATTTTGTCGCTCCTGTTTTTGTAAAATTTTCTATGCTTCAAATCATTATCGGATTATTGTCGACTTTTGAGTTTTTTTCGTTGATCATTGTTGTCAGCAAGTTCATTTTTCTATTTTGGGATTTTGAATCTTTTTGATGTTCCGCCACCTTGACGACAAGATACCAGAGCTGCTCCTACCTAAAAATATATTTTATTGATTAATCTCTATATTTTGCAACTTTTGTTCTCCTTTTGAGGAAACAGTGAAATATTCTGCTTGGTCGCTCTCATTCATTGGAAATTCCTCAATGCTTAAAATCGTAATGAAAATATTATTCATGGTTTTCGTTTTGTTGCCGTTGGTTCTTTGACATTAGATTCATTCCACTGTTCTTGTTTCTGAGAAACTATTTGATGTTCTGCTAACTTGACGCCAAGATAATTATTTCAACTAAAAAATTCATATTTTGTCGTTGTTTAGACTTGGAAGAATTTATTCTCGCGTTTTTTTTCAAAATTTTTGATGGTAAGAAACGTAATCAAATTATCAATATCGTTTTTTGCGTTGATTTGTTGAAAGTTAATTCATATCCAAAACTATCTATTCTCGAAACAAGATTGTCCATATCTGGCTGTTTTTTCCTGTGAACAAGCAATGAAAAACTTCAGTTTGCCGTTTTCGAAATAGTCATCAAATATTGTGAACCTTTGTCGGTTTTTTGCCAGCAAAATGGGGCGTGGGCTTTGTTATTCTGAATTGTTTGATGTATTGCCGTCGATTCGACACCAAAATGACAGATTTATTCTGCCGTGTATCTTCCGAAAAATATTCGACACATGGTGTTAAATCAATGGAGTTTTTGACTCGAATGACAAATTGATAATCGAATTCATCGCACACCTGTCGGAAATTGTACACAAAAAATGTTCGCCTGACATTTTGTACGATATTTCACAAAAGTCGTAATGAACTATTGGCTGTGCAATGCGGATATCAGACAAAAAATACAAGAGTAATGATGAAAAAATCATTCCCCACTCAAAAGCTCTTCAAGAGAACTGAAGCATATTGTTCATCTTAACTTCCTTCAACGAATACATCTCTTTGAGTTCTGTAATCCACAGTATTTCCAACATTTCCAATATTTCTGTCACAAAACAATAAATAATTGGATGAGAACTTGAAAAGTTACCAGTACCAGAACATAGTCTATGAAACAACAAGGATACGAATGACCTCACGTATACAGGGTGATTCATTAAGGTTGGCCACCGGCCGTATCTTGGAAACCGTTTATCCTATGACTTCCGGAAAAAAAATCTAATGACAAACTCGGCCCCTAGAAAATGATTAAAAATATTTTCAAGTTCGTAGTTCCCCACTAGAGGGCGCAATCTTTCACTTGTAAAATATAATCTCATTTTTAACGAAATATTCTCCAGCTAACAGTGGTAAAGAATAATAAAATAAGAATCTACTCTTTCTATTCAACAACTTTTGTTTCAGTAATTTTTCTATATTTCCTATTTTTTAGTGATGGGATGGATAAACTTTTCTTCACGAAAAAAACATTCTTACTCCTGTATGGGTGAACCGATTTTCACGTAATTAGATTTCATTCGAAGGCCATCGAAAGCAGATCACAGAAACATATGACAACAATATACCGGGTGATCCAATTGAAAAGTACAGACTGTTTTATGTCACTTCGCCCTATTTGTGCGTTTTACTGGAAAATTTCAAATGCAATGCTATGATTCCAACCGAGTGAGAATAAGCCAAGCATTATCACCTACTGACTTTTTAAAGTCGCAGACAGATATCATTGGTCGTTTCGGAGTTATTGACATTTTTGTAAATTTTGATCAATGTTGATCCTTTCTGTGAGCTTGAATAAACAAGGAAGTGACTTAATGCGTCATGACAACGCAACAAAATACTCAACACACATGAAATAAGAATGATGCGATAAAATAAAATAAAAATTAGCAACATAGAAAATATTTGAACAGAAAAACAACACTTACACCTAATCAATTCAAATATTTAAAATGTCTACCATTATTTTCTACACATAAATTTAGTCTTTCTGTCGTCGAGTTGACACTGGCCACAATTTCAGTATGAGAAGAAGCTGCCTGTCGAAATCTATTTTGAATATCCCCACTTGTAGTGGGGGGTGTTCGGAAAACTAAGTCTTTATTCTCCCCCAAAAATAAAAATTTAATACTGTGAGGTCTGGTGATCTTTCTGGCCATGGAAAAATACTCCCTCGTCCAATATACCTCTTTGAGAAGACGTTATATGAATATTCTCTAACATTAGCAGCATAATGCGCCGGGCAACCATCTTGTTGATACCACATATCTAACCTGCTTTCAATAGCAATAATTTCTAAAAGAATTGGAAGATCTTCCGATAAAATTTCAAGCACCTTTGTCTTGTTAATAAGCCAAAACTTTTATGATATTATCCTCATTACGGCTTCTACGTTTTTTTTTCTTCCAAGATATTGAACCTTACCAGTTTCTCGCACTCTTCGTGTCAATCTGTTGAATACCCTTTTGGAATGACGACGTCTTTCAGGATATCGTATCGGGTATTCATTCCCTTTTATCTACTGCATTTTCTAAACATTCAAAATGAACCTTAAGCATATCATATGCTTCTTCGTTTGAATAATGGGGCATCATAAAGTAGTGGTTTGCAATCGTCCTAAAAAACTTTTACAGCCATAGATACCGAAAATGAACAGTATCGCCAAAGCTTACTGGTTCTAAATCAGCTTGTTTCGTTGTTTTGATGAGTTCTCTCCTTTCATCTAATTGTTTAGAGATGAAATAACTAAATTCCTCCTGCATTTCACAGGGTTGATCAATACTTATCAAAATTTATGAAAATGTCAATAACTCCGAAACGACCAATGATATCTGTCTGCGATTTTAAAAAGTCAGTAGGTGATAATGCTCGGCTTATTCTCACTCGGTTAGAATCATAGCATTGCATTTGAAATTTTCCAGTAAAACGCACAAATAGGGCGAAGTGACATAAAACAGTCTGTACTTTTCAATTGGATCACCCGGTATATTGTTGTCATATGTTTCTGTGATCTGCTTTCGATGGCCTTCGAATGAAATCTAATTACGTGAAAATCGGTTCGCCCATACAGGAGTAAGAATGTTTTTTTCGTGAAGAAAAGTTTATCCATCCCATCACTAAAAAATAGGAAATATAGAAAAATTACTGAAACAAAAGTTGTTGAATAGAAAGAGTAGATTCTTATTTTATTATTCTTTACCACTGTTAGCTGGAGAATATTTCGTTAAAATTGAGATTATATTTTACAAGTGATAGATTGCGCCCTCTAGTGGGGAACTACGAACTTGAAAATATTTTTAATCATTTTCTAGGGGCCGAGTTTGTCATTAGATTTTTTTTCCGGAAGTCATAGGATAAACGGTTTCCGAGATACGGCCGGTGGCCAACCTTAATGAATCACCCTGTACAAACATGTAGTTCATTTATTCGAAAATATTTCCCGTCTGATGCCACATGCAACTCAGAACGAAATGTGTTCACTGTCCATAAAATTTTATTCATTTAGTCAAGTACCATGAGGAGTAAGGAACACAGGAATAAAATAGCTCGTGTTAGCGAACGCGAATTTAACGATGTTTTTATTAGTTCCAACTCATCCTGTGCTCCAGAAAAAAGATAAGAAGCGAAAACAGACGACGAAGCTAGAATACGATGTATATCATAAATTACGTAAGAAATCCCACCTGAGAAATGTCGGAAAACCTCTCTTCTCTGTATCCTTCATCGGATTGTAGCTCCATTCGGTGTAAACACAGCCATGGATTGAAAATGTACCATTGCCCCATAATCGAGATATCCTTGCTTTAGGCAAGCTCTTCATACCCATCAGGGAGTGAACATCCATGTGCTATTTGGTTTATTTCCTCAGTATTGATTGTCTGAAAATGAAACTCTCATTAGGGTTGACGTCTTTGTTATGAAACTAATGTGGAGGCCTCAAACAATTCTCTATCTTGTTCAAGCCACTCCACGTCAGCGATTAGCGAATGAACAGGCCAAGCTCTATTCAATGTTCCGTCGTCCTTCATTTCTCGATTAATTTAACTCGGCTGTAAGGTTGTCGAAGGCCTAGTTTCTATGTTGCTGATTGGTGAACGCTGTTCTTAGTTCATGAAAATATACAGAGATTCTATAATTAATTTTATTCGTTTTGGAGCGTGTAATAATACGGAACCGATATGTAAGTTTCACGTGGAACATGTAGCAGGATAAATATTGATTGGGTATAAACTGGTAGAATGGGGTGTACCGCAGGGATCTATTTTTGGTCTAATAGTCTTTTTTGTATATGTGTGTGATGTCTCTGAAAACATTCATCAAGAAATTTAATTTTGTTGCGGGAATGAATAGGAATCCAGCGTCAGTAGGACCTCAAGTTCGAGCAATTGGGGGCGTGCAATGTCCAGATGAAAAAGGCGCCAAGACGGCTGAATTGCTAAGGCTGTAGAGTGGTTTGAAGGACATCGTGAGGATAATGCGCAGCCGTCATACTACCTCGAATAAACAGAAATAATAAGCAATAGCTCTCAAAACTCCAACAGACCTCTGTATTCTGTAATCTCGATTCGTCGCTGAATACGAAATTACGTCATTTTGCGTCCCACTGGTGCCTGTTTTTTTCAGTTCATACGTTGACAACAGTGGTCCGCAATTGAAGTAATCGTGGATGGCATGAGGAGAGTCCAGATGCTCGAATACGGTGATGAAACGTACTCCTAGTAACAGTTCCACCTTCTTCCTCTAATCATTGATAAGCGATTTGATGCATAGCTGCAAAACGGCCTCGAACAGCCGTACTGCATTATTGAACAATTCACAATTCAAAAGATGTCTAATTTTGTGACAGAACAACCAAGATCCCTCAAAAACAATGCAACCTTCACTGAGTAAACTAAAAGTCGTTAATGGAATATAATCAAAATAACACATAAATGCACTGATGCTCGATTTCTGTCAAACCTAATATCAAACATGAATTTTGGCCTTTTGGCTACCACGTTGTGTTTGTAGTCAGCTAGTATGTTCCTTCATTAATTCCTATGTCATGAGAGTATCCTATAGTTCCACACCGAAAGAGCATTACATTGAACAAGCAAATTCGATTATCAAATGTGAACCCAAATAAACTTCGGAATGTTCCAATTATCCACAAGTTGTAGAAAGTTCGAGACTGGACATGCAGAAGGCATGCAGCCCAAGATTGCATTCAGCATGCAGAAGATGATCAAAGGTCGTAGACGAATTCAAGGCACGTTAAAAACAATTCAGGAACACATGCAGCCTGAAGTGAATATAAGTTTGGAAGTTCCAGATACTTGCAAGATTTACCATCATTCCATTTTGTATCTCCCCTTATGTCTGTTCCAAGGAAAAACTTTGTGTAAAAGATTTTTAGGAGTTTTTTCTCCACCATACGATAGAAAATGTTTGTTGCCCCGGGTAACATTATTTACGGCGGAACTAGAATCTTATTAACAAATGCTACTAGCTAAAAGTTTTCTTTTCGTGAAAAATTATCTTGCTGTCTGTTCCAGAGTAAAGTTGTAGGTATGTGTACTAAGCTTGAATAGGTATTTAATGTTGCATGTAGGTACTTCATTAATTCCCAATCCTTTTAGAAAAGCAGTTTCAGACATGAGTTAATTCAATTTCTAGTGTTTCCACTGTAATTTAGTTTCTACCAATAAACTTGAGGATAACGAAATTTGATAACGGTTGAAAACTTCAAGTTGAAATTTTTTAATATCCGTATAAAAATCATGGTGTTAGAAAACATGGTGTGTTAGTCAGCTTCTTTGAAATCGTTTTTCTGTCCATTAGGTGAATGACGATATTGCTCTTTTATATTGTCCTTCAGAATTGTTCTACAACTGCTTGCTGTGAATCTTGGTTTTCGAAAAAACTTTCACCATTGGATTAATCGAAGAGTATAGCGAATCTCCATGTTTGTGACGACTTAAATCTGTAGGATATTGAGACAGTCACTAAAATTCATTATTATCCACGAGGGGAACAGATAGCGCTACTACTTCTCACAGCCCTGTTTCACTCACCTCGACCTTCGAGAAATGCAAGCGATTTAGAACTAAGTTTGTGGGTTCGGCAGGCTGTCGTTCAAACACAACGTTCAAACCATAACCTTCACCACCGTGGATTTGAAACGGAGTCTGTGAGGCCCTTCTAATGACACTTGCAAAGCAAAGCATATGGTTGATTCGATATAGTCGTAACGAATAAATTTGAACTTTTCGAAAAATTAGCATTCTCTAGCTGCGATAGGAGCGAAATGGAAGATGATGATACTCGGAAGGTCAAGCGTGACGTAAATGAGGTACATGTAGCTGGGTTAACGTTTTCATTTCATTTTTCATGATGAACAACATAAAAGTTAACATATGTGTGGAACGTGTGCTTATCTATTCTTGTCACTCTTTAACATGAACGAATGCGTGGCTCAGTTTGGAGCGAATGCCCTAGAGATTACATTCCACCGTTTGAAACATAATGTAGAGTGTAGGTACTGGTGAGAAATCGGGAAATTTTTAAGTGTTCTGGCAATTGAAGCTTCAAATCTGAACAGATGAAGAGACCTAGATAGTTGATATTTTCAGAGCTACTCATCTAGGTAAATAGACTAGATATATTTGAAAATATTAGAAAACTTTTCGAGTTAATATATCTGCGGTATCATAGGGTGGATTTCACTTAATCATCTATTCATCGCAACTGAAATCAACAAGTCATTGGTTTCCTAAATTTAACTTGAAACTTGACGTTCCACTTTATACTCAAATTTTACCGTTCAAAAATCAGTTTCAGCTCTGTTCAGGCACGGAGCTTTAACTCTGACTAAGCATCAAGTGAAAATTAACTTACCCCTCCATCAAAATAGGGTGTTGATAGTTGATAGTTGATAGTTGGTAAGGGGTTACGTTCCACTGCGACCTTAAGGTCTATTGTGCCCCCTTGTCAGAGCTGTTGTCGCAACCTACAGCTCGCCCTCCAGCTCAAGTGCTCTGATGAATTCTAATATCTGTGAGGGCTTCAAGGAGGCTAAGTTCTCATTCCTCCTATAATACTCCTGTCCAAGGTATCTTTTGCGCAGGCTCACAATGGCGAGGCATTCTGTGATCAGGTGAACAGGGGTTTCCTCCTCCTCCCCACAAAATCTGCACTCGTCAGTTTCTGATAAGCCCATTCTCATCATGTGCTTCCTTAGGCGACAGTGTCCTGTGAGGAAACCAGTGAGGAGGCGTAACTTATTCTTACTGAGATCCAGATGACTTTTGGATCTAGCAATTTCAAAGTTCCGAAGGAACTTTTTAGAGTGTTCCATTCCTGGAGAATTCCTCCACAGTGCCCCTCTTTCATTTCCTTCTTTCTCCAAAAACTCTTTCTTATAGGTACATTTGCCTATACCACAGAAAGGTTCTGGGCCAGTAGGTAGCGTTTGTGCTCCCTTTCTGGCTAGAGTGTTGGCCTCTTCATTTCCTTTGATTCCTGAGTGCCCAGGAACCCAGACTAAGGAGACCTTGTTATTCTTGCCTACTTCATTGAGTTTCTTTCGGCACTCTCATATCAGCTTTGGTGTTCATCGAATTATTATAAACATCACTGAGTAGAACGCCATTTCAACCCCAGCATTTTTCTGAGTTTTTTTCTTCCATAGTCAATGTATATCGTTTCATTTCCTGCAGAGGAAAATTCAAAGCTTCAAGAACGCTGACAGTATTGTGTTCAATAATTAAAATCCGCGTTATCTTGCTATAACCACGAAGAAAACCAAATGCCCATCGTTATTACTCCGAAACTTTCAGCTAGCAGGGTTTTATCGGAGAAATGTCCACCCTGTATGGGCAATTAGATGTGATTACTCTATTCCACAATGACTTCGTGTGATAAAAAGAAAAATAAACGATGAGTTCCCACGAGATATGGTCTTTGTTTTCAGCAAACAATGCTATCTTTCTCTTTCTGTATGCCGCAAGATGGTTTTCAGTTAAGGGTCTATTCCTGAAAGTGTTGAGTTGCAGACATCGTGTAAGGGGGAGTTCTAGTCTGTGGAATTGGAAACAAACTTCTTTTTCATTTACTTGAAGCATGGACCCTTGATCCCATTTATAAGGAGGAGGTTTTTCGTTATACACGAGGCTGAGGCAATTACAGTCAACAAATGAAATTTTGACCAATTCTCACCGAACTGTGAACTATACTATACTAAGGAACGGATAGAGCAGGGCTCAACCCCGGAGTCAAAAGAACCAAGAAAATTTCTACTTTTCTAGGACAAGAAGAAAGATCGAATAAACTAATGAGCTTACACGTCCATTTTTGAACTTTTCGGGTATTTCAAAACAACTCCCGAAACAACCCTCTAGGAAATCACCACCATTCTGCAATACATAAAAATCGGCATTTACCTTCGAGTGCAGAATATTTTGATCTTTTCGGATCAGGTCGCTGCATTTGCGATTTTGCAGTTTAGAACGTCCATCACGACTTCGGAAACACTCGGTTCGTGTGGTTTTTCCCCAAGACGAGAACGTCCAACATCTGACAAAGATAGGGAGTTGGTTCATGAAGAAAAGAGAGCTCCATTAGTAATACTAACAAAATCACGAGGACCAACATCTGTAGATATGTCAACAAATATTTCACCTTGATCAGAGCTAATCATCCAATCAACCAAAACACCTACATTGAAGAAGCGGATCCAAAGAGAATGACTACAGCTGAACAAAAAGATGAACGTCGTGCACATCGATCAAAGTAATCTGCACTCGGAGGTGGGAGTCGCAAGATGCTGTACGTAGTTATACTGCAGTGATCCTTCTGAAAGGTGACAAGTATCGAGATTCCTTCTGCGGTGTTATTCGAGGTAAGTTGACCTGACGATCAGTAATAACTGTGAAACAGCTGTAGCTATTCTTCTTGGATCCGCTTCTTCGATTGGATGATTATCCCTGATCAAGGTGGAGTAGTTGTTGATTTATCGACAGATATTCGTCCTTGCGACTATATTATTTCGAAAATTGCAATTTTAGAAAAAGTTTGAAAATGTTCAAATTTTTTTTTGCAATGGGATATTTTCGTGCAGAATACCCATCAGATTCATCTGATGAAGTTAATTGAAAACAATTCAAACAATTTCAATTTGATCTGATCTTTCGTTTCGGAAATATTGGGGAAAAATGACTCAAATTTTCTTGAATATTGAATTGAAAATTGAAAATTTGGGAATACAATATGAGCGCGTAATGTTTTTCTTTACATCTCTCTTCTCTCGATTTTTTCAAGGGGTTCAAAAGCAGTGAAACCATAATTGAATTCCTGTGGAATTCCTGCCTTCTATACCAGAATTCCTTCTTCGGGAAACCCATCAAAAGAAGAGTTTTCCCAACATCACGATGAATCACGATATTTTCATCAAATGAAAGAATGAAAAATGAGGAACACCTCAAGTCTTCCATTGCCAAGACGCCCTCTAATTTATTGATAATGGCCTTCAGCGGCGAGTCCCCAATCCAACTCTTATTTTTACTTCCTTAAGTCTTGGACCGTTCCAACCAGAAGAAACAGCTCTGAATTAGACATCAGAAGCTGCGGGGAAACATACTTTTTTGTCTCTTCATAAAAAACGTTCTTATCGTTATGAAATTAGAGAACTGGAAGGCAATGTATCTCCACCAAACGAAATTTTTTTCACTGCCAATTTGTGGAGAATTCCATCGTGGAAATTAATTTGAGGTGAATTTTATGCTGAAGAAGAAATATGGAAAAGGGGTATAAATATGGAAGAACCGTGAAAAAAGGCGACGTCTTGGTGATTTATTTAGATATTCGTTAGAATACTACGAGACTTGTAAAAAAGCACTGCCGTGAAGGCAGCAACTTTTGCGCGCATGTTCAATGTAGATGACCGCTTCAACAACGAATTTGAACATGCATGCAAAAGCTGCTGCCTTCACGGTAGTACTTTTTGACATTTTACCGATAAATTACTGGATTTCAATTCGATCAAATCTGTATTTTTGGAAATATTGGAAAAATAAAATTTTGAATGGGTATATCTACGGAATCATTGGGCGGATTTTACCCACTCACGAATTCGACCTTCGTAATCAAGCCCCAAACCTTCTTTACAAATATCGAGTTTCTAAGTCGTTTCTTCCGGAAGTTATTGTGTTTACGGTCAGCCTAACGGCCGACCGCGTAAACACAATAACTTCCGAAAGAAACAACTTAGGGACTCGATATTTGTAGAGAAGGTTTGGACCTAAATTACGAAGGCCGAATTCGTGAATAGGTAAAATCCACCCAATGATTTCGTAGATATACCCAATCAAAATTTAATTTTTTCAATATTTCCAAAAATAAAGATCAGATCGAATTGAAATCCAGTACTTCATCGAAAAATAACAGTTCGAAGTTTCATACAGAATTTGATGAGGATGATATGATAAGAAAAATCATAGAAATTTTTTTTCCACATTGTTCTGATGACACGATTATCACGAAATTTCGCATGAAGTTGTCTTTCAGCATCTCAAAACTAGCTGTGAAATTTCATCAGGACTGAATCAGTATTTCCCGAGTTATACCGAAAAAATAATTGATATCGAGAAGAAAACCTCGAAATTTGACACATTTTTTCCGGATATCTCCGGAACTTATGATCGTATCGAACTGAAATTTGGTACACTGCTGCGAAATATGAAGTTCAAAGTGTGAGTGGACTTTTTTTTCGAATATGATAAATGGTTTCCAGGAAAAAAAATTTTTTGGAAAAAAATTTCGAAAAAAAGTTTTTTTAAAATTTACTGACGATATGATCCTGAATAAATTTGGCTCAAAGTTGCGCGTCGTTATACTCCACCAAACTGGCAAGTTTGAATCCAATCGCTTGAGTAGTTTCTGAAATAAAAAATAAATAACTTCAAAACTTCAGGTGCCTATAACTCCGAAACTATTTGACCGATTTGGCCCATTAACGAACTTAACCGCGGCATTCTGATGATTCTGATCAATTTTGACACCGGATTCGTCATCAGTGAGTCCAACCTAGTCGATTGAGACCATTTTCGGCTCAATCATCCAAAATTACAGACATCTGGACAAAACGATAGCACGCTGTTCCCCTAGAACATGCGCGCAAAAAATATAGGACGAACAGATCGATTTTGTTATATTATTTGATAAAATCAAATAATATACCATAATATGGTATTGGGTTGAATAACTGAGAAAATGAAAAACCCTTGTGTAAAATTCGCAGAGATTTATTTAGTTAATTTTTGGATTAATTTTGTTTGATCATGAATCGAACACTCATTTTGTTACCTAAAAACATAACTTTGGAGTAATTTTATTCAATGTTACCTTCTCCAAAATGGTTTTCCCTATTGGTTTTTGGGCTCCTCTTTACTTTAGGGACGGTGCTCGATTTCGATCCTGATTTTTATAGATGCAGTTTTTCATAAACATTGATTGGTACCAGTCTCAACTCCGGCAAACTTGTAGTTTCGGAGTTATTAATTTTTGAAAATTGCAATTTTCTCTCATATTTGGCAACACATATGCATTTTTCCTTGGTTATGTCTATCAGAAATATAGATTGTGGATTTTTCTATGGTTTGTATGAGTTCCACTTCAGAATACAAACATAAATCCTCCCAAAGTGTTTAGAATTCTATGCATCTAAATCCTTCTCGACACTCGATTGCGTTTAGATCCAGGGTCCCTATTTTTGAGTTGCGATGGGGGAAAATAGGCGTGTCGACGCTGTCGTCAAGGAAACGCGGTGCATTTTCGATGGAACTATAGAAAACGTTTATACCATCACATTCAAGAACAGGGTCCCTGTCGTCTTTTAATTTTCACATTTTTGGATTGACGGTTATTTAACTTTCAAATTTTCGATTCGGAAGGCAGTAGCAACAATACGAGATTGTGGGCTTGTTCCGATTTACTAGTAGAGACATGACAAAATATAACGAAGGCACCAGTGGTGAGACTATGTGCAATTAGTACACAAAAGCATGCAACAGGCCTCTTCTAATTCGTTTTTCTCCTCGAATTTCGATATTGAATGATAGAGACAATGAAATATTCAATAACTACAGTTTAATGTATTTGTTTATTGGCGTTTTAAAAGATGATGATATTGACCAAAGTTTATGCTCAAATACGATAGCAGCATGATGGGATTTCGATGAATCCTTTCAATAATTTGATTTTTTATGTCAAATTCAGTACAAAAAATCAATTTCCAAAAAATATCTCCCAAACTACGATTCTAACGGATTCGAGACTGATACCGATCAATATGCCTAGAAAACTGAATATATTAAAAAACCGATCGAAAATTTGGTTAGGTTAGGTTACTTTAATTTAGGACAGTGCCAGTTCGAACCAGAAACGGAAATTTAATTCAGGATTGTGTCTTGAATTTTGTGTTCTGAGTTGTTAAGGTACTTGGTTAGGTCAGTTTAGTTTAGGACAGTGCCAGTACAAATCTGAAGAGTAAATCAAATATAGAATAGTGCCCTTGAATTTCGTCCTCTGAGTTATGGATGTTTTTGGTTAGGTTAGTTTGATTTCTCACAGTGCCAAGTCCGAAGAGGGCGGTGCCCTTCAATCTCATCTTTAAGTTGTAAAGGTTCTTTGCTATAGGTTAGGTTAGTTTAGTCCCAGAAAAGAAAATTAAATTCAGGAGAAAGCAAGGTCTTTGGTTGAGTGAGATTAGTTGGGACAGTTACAGTCCAAATCAGAAGTTGAAGTTAAGCGGCACTATCTAATAATGAAATAATGGTTTAGGAATTTTACCTGTGGAAAATATAAGCGGCCGCGCAATTGTGAGCTTTTGTCTTTGTGAGTTTTCCGAGATTGATACGTTATAGTTTTCATAATCTCATTACATTAATATGAGATTAAATACTAAGTATGCGGATTTCAATATTGAAATGAAGCTCCAGGCTCCAGGAGATTTCAGACGTTGTAATCTGTGATTTCGGAAAAGGCACAAGTGGGTGGCCGCCCTAATGCTCAGAATATTCTTCTATGATTTCTCTCCGAATATTTCATGGTCCTGCTAGACAAATATACGCCTACCATAAAAAATATTGTCCTTATGTATCAAATACGTCAAATTCAGTACCAAAAAAATGTTATTTCAATAATTAACATCTTCTAAACTAAGAGTTCGACGGGGTCGAGACTGGTATCAATCGATTTGCTACGAAAAACTACATCTACAAAAGAATCAGGATCCAAATCGAGCACCGTCCCTAAAGTAAAGTTTTACCGGTTTTTGTATTTCACGAAAATTAAATTGTCGAATTATTCTTGTTTAACCCAAGATTTTATCGCAACTTCTTGGTATGCACAAAACCCAGGTGGGTCAGAAAGATACTTGATTACATACTCATCTAGCCTCTAACATACCATCGTCATATGAACTATCAACTTGAATCAAACACTTCATAAAACATGTGTCATGAGCCATCCGCCTAAAAGAAGCCATGAGCTTCAGAAAACAATTATTCCATAGGACAAATGGTTATTGTTGTTTCGAACAGGCCGTTTCTCGAAATCGTGGTCCAATTCCAGCGTCGAACTACACGGCATTCTACTCTTCCAGTCAAGGATAAGTTCCCCCAATTTAATCCATTGGAGGAGAACGATTAATTTCTCCAGAGGAGTGTAATTAGTCAATTTTGCGCTAATTGTTGGTAATGGTTTAATCCCTGGTGGGTATTTCAGAGCAGAGCTAGTCGATGGGAAACAAGGTGCAAGAAATATACCACCGGCCACCCTTAATCGTCGTGGACGCAATTTAACCCAAATGAAAAATTGGAAAAAGGATGAATGTGAGGTTAGGAGTTTTTCTGAGCTTGTTCGAATTCGTTGCCGAAGCGGTCACCTATTTACATGTTATTTATAGTCTTTTGAGAATGGACAGTATATTTCTTTTCATATCAAACAATATGAGTTATCACAGTATCAACACAGGGAATGGGAACGGATTACCATACATTTTCACGTATGATACAAGAGCACAGATTAATATCTCAGAAAAAATTCTGTCTCCCCGTATAAGCATAGTGACATTTTTGTTTGCTGTTGAAGGGCGTCTTTCTCATCAACAAAACAAAATTTTTTCGTTCCTTTCGATGCAGGTTGATATTTCAAAATCACAACTTAAAACAAAAATACCAATATGAACTAGTAAATGATTTGTTATTCATTTAATAAATTTGAAGTTCACGATCCATCCCAAAAATCAGACAGCGAATGAATTACCTCGAAACCATCGTCAAATTTATATATTTAACAACTGTTTACTAAGTGTTCTATTGTTTCTTCTCCGCACTCGCACCTTGGACTTTTGACCGAACTCCATTTGCAGAGGAAACTATTACAGCGACCATAACCTGTTTTAAGTCGATTCAATTTCACCACATTTTTATAGGAAGATTAAAATCAAGAACTTTTTCTGAAGGATCGCTTATCAAACCTCTGTTGAAAACGTCAGACGTCACCTTTATTGCAATGAAGAAAATTGGAGTATATTTTTTCGAATCCGGTGTCAAAATCGATTCTGTTCGGCCGGCCGGCTGTAGGCAAGATTACGTGATGATGAGGAACCCTATCGTCTTGAAACTTTCAGGGTAGGTTGTATTTCAAATTGCAACGGTTGAGTCCGTCAATGAGCACAATTGGCCCAATGGTTTCGGAGTTACGGTCATTTGAAATTTTGAGGTAATTTTCCTGATATTTTACTTCGAGACGATTATATTTCGAGAAGATATTGGAGAATGATATGTGAAATTCTGTGATCAGATTAGTATTTTCTGAATTAACCAAAAAATAAAGATATCGATTAAATAAAAACGAAACTTGACAAATTTCAGTAACAATCGAGATCATATTTTGCCCACTGTTGTTAAATCTTGATCTCAAGGCATGTTTGAAATTTAATACAAATCTAATGGATACTTTCAGAAGGAAAAATTTCAAAAAGCACTGCCGTGAAGGCAGCAACTTTTGAGCGCATGTTCAATGTAGATGACCGCTTCAGCAACGAATTTGAACATGCACGCAAAAGCTGCTGCCTTCACGGCAGTGCTTTTTGAAATTTTTCACTGATAAATTACTGGATTTCAATTCGATCAAATCTGTATTTTTGGAAATATTGGAAAAATAAAATTTTGAATGGGTATATCACGCAATAACTTCCGAAAGAAACAACTTAGAAACTAGATATTTGTAGAGAAGGTTCGGACCTTTATTACGAAGGCCGAATTCGTGAATGGGTAAAATCCACCCAATGATTCCGTAGATATACCCAACCAAAATTTTATTTTTCCAATATTTCCAAAAATACAGATCAGATCGAATTGAAATCCAGTACTTCATCGAAAAATAACAGTTTGAAGTTTCTTACAGAATTTAATGAGGATAATATGATAAGAAAATCATAGAAATTTTTTTTTCAAATTGTTCTAATGACACGATTATCACGAAATTTCGCAAAAAGTTGTCTTTCAGCATTTCAAAACTAGCTGTGAAGTTTTATCAGGACTGAATCAGTATTTCTCGAGTTATACCAAAAAAATCAACGATATCGAGAAGAAAACCTCGAAATTTGACATTTTTTCTCCCGATATCTCCAAAATTTATGATCGTATCGAACTGAAATTTGAAACACTGCTGTTGAATATAAAGCTCAAAGTGTGAGTGGAATTTTTCTTCGGATATAATGAATTGTTCCCAGAAAAAAAAATTTTTTGGGAAAAAATTTCGAAAAAAAATTGTTTTAAAATTTACTGACAACATGATCTTGACGAAATTTGGCTCAAAGTTGCGCGTCGTTATACTCCACCTAACTGCCAAGTTTGAATCTAATCGCTCAAGTAGTTTCTGAAATAAAAAATAAATAATTTCAAAACTTCAAGTGCCTATAACTCCGAAACTATTCGACCGATTTGGCCCATTAACGAACTAAACCGCGGATTCGTCATCAGTGAGTCCAACCTAGTCGATTGAGCCCATTTTCGGCTCAATCATCCAAAATTACAGACATTTGGACAAAACGATAGCACGCTGTTCCCCTAGAACATGCGCGCAAAAATCAAAAAAATCTGAAAAATTTTAAAATATGCATTGACATCTAACATCCTGGAAAAATTCTGCTTAAGGGCGGTGTTTACTCCAACTAATTTTCAATTCATCCGCATGAGCAGTTCTTGAGAATCTAGAAAGATCTAGGAAATATCTTCGAAACTTTTCTGACATGGCTTATTTTCTCGTGTTGTTTGCTCACTTTTCTTTTTACATTTGACTATATTACACATCTTTGAAATTTCCGCACCAATAAATTATCCTCACACTTTTCCTTCTTATAAAAATAAAACGGAAACCAAATTGCAGGTAGGAACCGCCGGAAACACTTTCAAGATAGGGAAGCCCTAATGAGACTGCCCCAATTTTACACGAGTGATGGATGAGGAATAGAAAACGATCCACAAAATTGGAAAATCTGAACGTCACTCGAAGAAAATTTATTGCGCGCTGCCTTCCTTCGCGACTTCTGAATTAAGCTTGGAAACTATAGAAATGCCGGATTGATGTATCGCATTCTTCGATAACAAGAAAACGCCGAGAAAGTGGATTCAACGGAATGACATAGCCGGATGTATAACTCTAATGGATGGTATTTCTTCAATACGAAAATCTTTGAGATTAACTAGAGAGGACCCAGGCTGATTGTGAACTCGATTACTTCTTGAAGAAATCACTTGAAGATCCGACATTTTCGCCGTGAATTCAAAGTTTAAATAAGAGTAAAGTTCGTAAATGCACTGATTCTACTCAATAGTTGCAATGAGCAAGTAAAAGAAATATCGCCCCAAGGAGGCTGATACCGATCAAAACATAAAAAACAAAAAAAAATGAATGATAATAGTAAAGTGGAGCTCATTGGGATAGCTGAGACCCTATTGATATCAAAAGAACGTGTTGGACATATCCTGTATGAGTATTCGGATAAAGGAACGCTCTGTTCAGAGTGGGTGCCGCGCGAGCTCACTCACAACCGATCAAAAACGATAAACGAAGTGATGATTCGAAGCAGAAAAAAACTGAAAAATGATTCATAGAAGTGTTTAGAATTGTTTCATCGTGATGACTCTAAATTTTGGCCTAGATATGTGACAATAGATGAAACACAGTAATTCAATGAATAATGTATTGTAGGTTTTTCCTAGGTTTACACTCCCAATATCTGGAACAGAGCTATTAAAAATTAAATAGAATTGTGTTTTCTCAGGGAAAACGTCCTTGCGGATTGCAGGATTAAACTTGTGATCAACTTTCCAGATGTTATAAAAAAAAAACTAAAACTGTGGCTGAGTGGTCCCGCACTTCAGTGGAGAGGGGGGTAGGTTCTTTGAGGATGTAGAAAAGGGCGCCACGTGATTTAAACTCCACTCAGTAGGAATAATTTATCATTAAAATCACGAAAATGATATTAGTGTTTTTTATCTTCGGCAAACTGGTAATACTACTTCTGATTTTCTCCGTATATAGGCCTATATATGGCGCACAATGTATATACATATATGTACACAATATAGCAGATGCTCATTTACATCATTTCATGAATTCTTCAAAATCACAAACGGCAATATCATTTAATAATGTCACACAAATTAGCTTGAGAGAAAGGAACGAGACAGAAGGGAATGTAGGAAAAGGAATGATCAGGAAAAGGGTTAGAAAATTAACAGGACATAAAATAAAAGTTTTCACCACTTCCTGTTATCGGCAATACTGAAAAACGAATCCTATTTCGACCAGCGGTTAAGCAGGGCAGCTTCAACGAAATTCTGGTGGGGTTGAATTTCTCCCAGTATTTGTAAGTGGAAGGTTGCATACAGGGTAGATTCCAGGATTATATGGTTCCTGATATAACAGTACTAGCAGTGTAGGGGGGTATTACGAGCACCCTGAAAGAAATGCGAGAAAGAAACCAGAATGAAAATGGAGTTCTTGTCACAATCAAGTATTCAAACTAATCTGAAATATGGTTAGTTACCTCTTTATGATGGAAGAGAGGGTAAAATAAGCTCCAGTGGTCCCTCACGGGAAATAATGCTTATGGTTCTATCCGGGGTAGTATGGATATGGACACTTTCCTTCTGATTTCACTGTCCAAGTTGGTAAAATTATAGAACGAAGTCAATAAATCCGTCTGATGACGTTGGAGATCTCAAATACGATACAGAAATCGGTAATATTCGAGGAACTCCAAAATTTCCAATGAAAATAATCCCAAAATATGGAAAGAATACTCAAATTCCTCAATTTTTCACTCAGGAAAATGAAAGTCGCCTTCATTCACGAATTTCACCATTAGAAGATGGAGTCAAGACCAGTTTTTGTGCCGATAATTCAAATCAATCAGAATACGTTAATTCAAAACTTTTCAGATTAGCCAACAGAAATTAATACCCTAAATATTATTTGTCTCATTTTCTATCATAATAATCTACATATTTCCATCTTATTCGTCGCAGATACAACAAAGGGAAATGTGATGCTCTGAGACTACCGCACCTGGACGAGAACATAGGCGGAGACGGCGTCTGGGTTCGAAATTGTCGCGTGATGAAAATCAACACGTAACAAACTATTTCTCAGGGGCTGTTTCTAGGAAAAAGGTTACTAACCTTACCTAACGTAATGAACAACACAGAAACAATGCAAACGATCAACAAATTGATCTGTTACGTTCGCAGAATTTCCGTTTTTTGAAACTTCTGTCAAATTGACATTTTCAGGAAACACAGCAACACAGATTCACTCTCTCCATTTGACAGAATACAGGAGGACTGTTGAATTCAATAATGTATCGTAAAAGATATGTCACGATATCTTTCGAATGGAACAAGCTAGCAACTTGACAATTCAAGGGTTCGTTGCGTATTAAAGTGCAATGGTTTATTAGGTTACTCTATGAAATGGACCGTGCAGTTTCAGAGTAAAACATGCTTAAAATTTTGGTATATCTCCCTTATATCACAAAATAACTGAGGCGATCAGATCGAATATTCATTATTGGTTATAAGTATCAGGAAATGGAGAAAAAATTTCTCAAGAATTTTTCAAGTTTTATTGAACATCTTCTAGTCGGAAAGTCTCCATGAAATTTTGTGCAAATATTAAAGTCGGTATTTTGTTGATAAACCAATTTCCATCTGGGTTCAATATTCACTGTCGTAAATATTGAAAAAAAAAATTCAAATTCAAACCAACAAACCTTACGTCAGTGTTTTTCTGATAGTTTTGACTGATTCACTTCGGACAGTATGTAAGTGTATGTTGAAATATTTCCATTCTAGATTGTCCAGTCACATACGCTACAAAGTTTAATTGGTGGCAAACCAAACAGAATTAACCAGAACCCGACGAGTGTTTTTCCTCAGGCTTTAGCCGAATGAATTACGAATACTTTTTTCGCTGTCAGTTAAGATTTCATTTCACATGAGGTCCTCTAGCTGAAAATTTTCCGGGCGAGATGTATATTTAATTATGTTCAGATAGCGTAGCTTGACAGTCAATGTATCCTTGGGAAAACAGTGGACAATTACCCTAACACTCAGAAGTTTTGAAGCAGTGGCGTCACTTGGCTAACAGAAATCAGTGTTCTATTCTAAAAAAGCACTGACTTGAAGTAAGCACTTAAGCAGCTTCTTGGCACTTGATCGAATTGATCACCAAAGCGCTATTTTCTAAAGCACTTCACTGCTCAATAAATAATAATAAATTTGATACCTATCAATGAAATTTGAAATACTTTTTCCCATATTTCCGAGACTGAGCAGGCGATCTAGCTGGAATTTATCACACCATTATATAATACATTTGAATCATGGTTTGCGTCGAATGTCATTGGAAACTGATGAAAAGTTTCAGGAAAAAAAAGTGCAAAAAAGTTTTCGGTGAATTTTTTTCCCCATTTCCTAAAAGTAATATCCTGACAAAATTTCACATGACCAGAAAAAACCTTAAGAATAATGCAAAATCCTCACAAATTATTCTTCAATAGATATAGTTCTCATTCTCGAAATGTATCGTTCATTTCGATAATAAACAAAACATAACTGAGCTTTAAGCTACAAACAGACTGTGTCGACTTTCGATCGCTGTCATTTATTTCCGATAGGACGATAATCCACCGGTACTCAAATAACTTGAAGTGAACTAAGCGAACTGTTATTTCAAATAACCAATCGGTTTACTGGACTTGCTTTCTCAGTCCTCGGCTTCGCGCGATATCTATGAATTATGAAATGAGTATGCGACTAGAGTGGGTATTTGAATATATTCTATTAATATAGACGTAGTTAAAGTTTTCACGATTTTTTAGAAGAATAATTGGTATTTTTGCAGATTTGCAGTACAAAAAAGAAACCACCCCTACTTCGAAGAGACAAAATGTTTCATCCTTTCTCCCCCATTCTGGGATAACATCAGGGCGTTATGAGGAATTTGAACAAGAGATTATTGTATACCACCGAGAGTTGCGAAAATTCATTTACTCGAACGTTTTATGAGTCACTTCTCACATGGAATCCGTTTAAAACTCCCATGGAACTATGTAAAAGCGCGAATTTTTGTACATTCCTTTTGTTGGATTCCCACCGAGCGTTGTTCAATTTTCAATTACCGCCCAATTTGGCGGAATTTCACGCGCAATCGACTGACTGAGGGTATGCTGCGTTTGAGTCGAATCCTTTTACTCATTCACGATCAACTAGAGCACCGTTGGGCTGTGATGTGCTCCTCGCAATGAAAACAGATATTTCTCATTATACGTACGCGAATTGGAAGGACCGTAGACTGATAATTTGGAGTTTATTTCTTCTCACTAGCTCTGATGAATTGGCCATCTAGTGACGCATTCGTCAACTTCAGATTTCAAACCGACATGCACCAGAATGAATCGAGGAAAGTGTTCTCATATAGTCGGAAGTTTGGGATTCATTGACGGTGAACTAGAGCACCGTTTGTGCTCTATTGTTCTCTCTGAAACGGAAACAGATATTTCTAATTACACCTACGCGAATTGGGCGGGTCCGTTGACTGGGAATTTGGAGTTTATTAGTAGCTCTGATGAATTGGCCATTTAGTGGCGCATCCATCGAAACCTATAGACGGGTTGGTTTTAGACACCTAACCGACAAGCACCAGAATGGATCGAGAAAACCGTTGACGCATAGTCGGAAGTTTTTGTGATCTATGTCAAATTAATAAATAATGCAGTCACCTCTTCAGATACTGGCCGCGCCCAGCTCTGCTTGACAGCCCACAGAGATTTGCCTCCAAGCAGTCAATGCTCAATCCGATATGTATATGTCGGAAAAAAAAACTTCTATTCATACTAACATAACACAGGGACAAATATCTTTTGATATGTCAACGAATACTCCATCTTGATCTGGGCTAATCATTTAATTTACCACGCTTTAAGCTGAAAAAGCGCAGTCCAAGCCATTTGTTCGCTGCAGTTTCACGGTTATTACTGATCATCTGAACGACTCAGATCCTAGATACTTATTACCTGATAGATGATTGCCTGAAGTATGCAAATGATACAGCGCCAACTCGGGAGCACCTCAGGAACCCTAACTTTCAAGTGAAGAAAACTTCCAGCGATGTGCATGACGTTTATCTAATTGTTGTTTCGAAGGTTAAGGTTTTAAAGGTGCTCCTGAGATGGCGCTTTATAATTTTTTCTCTAAATTATCCGTTGGATTTCAAAGAGAATTGGCACAAACCCTGAACTCGAAAAAAACACCTATCCAAATTTCAACTCAGTCAGATATTCATTTGCGGGAATATTGGGAGGTTATATATCACATTTTGTTGTTATGTCAACCTGACATAATATATGTTACAAGTTTCTCAATTCGTTCTCGATATTTCATCTGATTTCAAGTTTGAAATGATAAACTTTGAATCTATGGAAGATGATTTCCCAATGTGAGGGGCCTGTAGCCTTCTTCGTTCATCCTATGAATCTGAAATATCATCGCCTTGAGGACCGGACCTGGTCGAAAGACCCTCCCGGTCAGAGAACAAATGTAAGTTATTTTATTTACTGCTTCCTGTTGGTTTTCTGTCCTAATTTCTGTTTGAGTTATTATGTCAAGATAGTTTGTCAAAATAAATTCAAGATGACGAAGAATTATTTACCAATGTTTTTTGAACAAATTACTACACTCATGCAAGGAGTCAGAGTTTTCGCTGAAGTTTTCATCTGTGTGTTTGAATTTTTCAAATTATTGACCTCCATTTTCGACAAGGACTACGGCAGGATTTCATACTCATCAGATTAAATGAAATAATACCTCGCAAATTCGCAAAACGAAGTTTTGACAAGTTATTCAAGTAATATGATGATTCAAATGAATGTAACACCAGAAATACTCAGGGATCCAAACTTATTAAATACCATCATAATGCAGATGATACCGATTTTAACATCGTAACACCAATTATGTTAATTTCTACGAAAGAATTCGAAACAACCATATTGCCCTTTCAATAGAGTCAGAACTCCGTGAATAAACCCTCAGAGTGTAAAGTTTATATTTACTCCGAGTTAATATTTAATAAACAGCTAACTATTTACACTCACGCTCCGCCAAACAATTCTATCTCTAGATCAGAGATCCAAAACGCTCAGAGTCCCACTGGAATAGGTGGATACGGATCCTCGTTCTGCCTTTGTTGTTCGTAAAATAATAATTGCGAGTAAGTAATTACCAATATTACCACCCCGAGAGGTCCAAGCCTCGTTCTGATGACAATGTTATTAATTTCCCCACGAACTGCGGTAAAAATATGCGGGGCTGTCATAATGGCCCCCACACGTGTCTTGCTGACCGGCTTTCAGGTCGTTCAGGTATTAATTGCAAAAAATATTGGGATGAAAAACATTGCGTGATCGAAATTAATTCAGTGATACGAACCCGGGCCAGTTCGTCAGGGTTTGTGTATCGATTTTGCATTTGGAAATATGGAATTTTATTAAATGCTTTTTGCGCGCATGTTTTAGGGGAACAGCGTGCTATCGTTTTGTCCAAATGTCTGTAAATTTCGATGATTGAGCCGAAATGGTCTCAATCGACTAGGTTAGACTCACTGATGACGAATCCGGTGTCAAAATCGATTCTGTCCGGCCGGCCGGCCGTCCGGCCGTAGACACGATAACTGTCGAACGAAGCGAGCTAGCAACTTGAAACTTTCAGTATAGGTTGCGCATCAGAATGCCGCGGTTAGGTTCGTTAATAGGCCAAATCGGTCGAATAGTTTCGGGGTTATAGGCATTTGAAGGTTTGAAACTATTTATTTTTTATTTCAGAAACTACTCGAGCGATTGGATTCAAACTTGGCAGTTATGTGGAGTATAACGACGCGCAACTTAGAGTCAAATTTCGTCAGAATCATAATGTCGGTAAATTAAAAAAAAAATTTTTTTCGAAATTTTTTCCAAAAAAATTTTTTTTTCGGAAACCATTCATCATATGCAAAAAAAATTCCACCCACACTTTGAGATTCATATTTCACAGCAGTGTACCAAATTTCAGTTCGATACGATCATAAGTTTTGGAGATATCGGGAAAAAATATGTCAAATTTCGAGGTTCTCTTCTCGATTTCCTTGATTTTTTCGGTATAACTCGAGAAATACTGATTCAGTCCTGATAAAACTTCACAGCTAGTTTTGATATGCTGAAAGACAACTTTTTGCGAAATTTCGTGATAGTCGTGTCATTAGAACAATTTGAAAAAAAAAATTTCTATGATTTTCTTATCATATCATCCTCATTAAATTCTGTATGAAACTTCAAACTGTTATTTTTCGATAAATTACTGGATTTCAATTCGATCTGATCTGTATTTTTGGAAATATTGGAAAAATAAAATTTTGATTTGGTATATTTACGTTTCTAAGTTGTTTCTTTCGGAAGTTATTGTGTTTACGCAGTCGGCCGTTAGGCTGACCGTAAACACAACAATAACTTCCGAAAGAAACGACTTAGAAACTCGATATTTGTAGAGTAGGTTTGGGGCTTAATTACGAAGGTCGAATTCGTGAATGGGTAAAATGGGTAAAATATATATATGGGTAAAATATACCCATCCAAAATTTTATTTTTCCAATATTTCCAAACATACAGATTCGATCGAATTGAAATCCAGTAATTTATCAGTAAAAAATTTCAAAAAGCACTGCCGTGAAGGCAGCAGCTTTTGCGTGCATGTTCAAATTCGTTGCTGAAGCGCTCATCTACATTGAACATGCGCGCAAAAGTTGCTGCCTTCACGGCAGTGCTTTTTGAAATTTTTTTTTGCGAGTATGTTCTGAGGAACAGCGTTCTATCGTTTTGTCCAGATGTCTGTTTTTCTCGATTTTTTGTTCGTCCGAAACATCTAGGTTGGACTCACTGATGACGAACCCAGTCTCAAAATCGATTGTGTCCGCCCGACCGTGAACACGATAAATGTCGAACGGAGCAAGTTAGCGACTTGAAACTTCCAAGTAAGTTCGCGCATCGGAATTGCGCGATTAAGTTCGGTAATGGACCAAATAGGCCGAACGGTTTCCTAGTTATAGCCATTTCAAATTTCGAGGTTATTCCTCGAATATTCTAGAAACTACTGCAGCGATTGGGTTGAAACTTGACAGTTATTTGGAGCATAACAACGCGCAACTTCCAGCAGAATTTTGTTGAGTTCGTATAGTCACTTGAAATTTGTTCCTTAATTTTTTTTTCGGGAACTATCTACCGATCATATTCAACAAAAATTTTGCCCATACCTTGTACTTCATATTCCACAGCAGTGAAACAAATTTCAATCCGATACGATCATCATTTCCGGAGATATCAGGAAAAGCTCGGTCAAATTTCGTGTTTTTTTCCCGATACCTATCGTTTTTTTCGGTATAACTCGAGAAATACTGATTCAATCATAATTCCACTTGGCAGCTAGTTTGAACAAGCTGATGGACCACTTTGTGCGAAATTTCGAGATAATCGTGTTATTAGAATAATTCGAAAACAAATACTCTTTTACAATAACTTCCGAAAGAAACTACTCAGAAAGTCGATATTTGTAGAGTAGGTGTGAGGCTTGATTACGGAGGCTGAACTACTACATTTTTGCGCGCATGTTCTAGGGGAACAGCGTGCTATCGTTTTGCCAAATGTCTGTAATTTTGGATGATTGAGCCGAAAATGGTCTCAATCGACTAGGTTGGACTCACTGATGACGAATCCGGTGTCAAAATCGATTCTGTCCGGCTGGCCGGCCGGCCGTCCGTAGACACGATAACTGTCGACAGGAGCAAGCTAGCCACTTGAAACTTTCAGGATAGGTTGCGCATCAGAATGCCGCGGTTAAGTTCGTTAATGGGCCAAATCGATCGAATAGTTTCGGAGTTATGGGCATTTGAAATTTTGAAGTTATTTATTTTTTATTTCAGAAACAACCTGAGCGATTGGATTCAAACTTGGCAGTTGGGTGGAGTACAACGACGCGCAACGTTGAGCCAAATTTCGTCAGGATCATATCGTCAGTAATTTTTAAGAAAACCATTCATCATATCCAGAAAAAATTATACTCACACTTTGACCTTCTAATTTCACAGCAGTGTACCAAATTTCAGTTCGATACGATCATAAGTTTTGGAGATATCGGGAAAAAATATGTCAAATTTCGAGGTTTTTTTCTCGATATCGTTGATTTTTTCGGTATTACTCGAGAAATACTGATTCAGTCCAGATTAAACTTCACAGCTAGTTTTAAAATGCCGAAAGACAACTTTATGCAAAATAATAATCGTGATAATCGTGTTATTAGAACAATTTGAAAAAAAAAATTTCCATGATTTTCTCATCATATCATCCTCGTTAAATTCTGTATGAAACTTCGAACTGTTATTTTCGATGAAGAACTGGATTTCAATTCGATCTGATCTGTATTTTTGGAAATATTGGAAAAATAAAATTTTGATTGGGTATATCTGGGGAATCATTGGGTGGATTTTACCCATTCACGAATTCGGCCTTTGTAATTAAGGTCCAAACCTTCTCTACAAATATCGAGTTTCTAAGTTGTTTCTTTCGGAAGTTATTGTGTTTACGCAGTCGGCTGTTAGGCTGACCGTAGATATACCCATTCAAAATTTTATTTTTACAATATGTCCAAGAAATCAGATATGATAGAATTGAAATCCAGTAATTTATCAGAAAAAAATTTCAAAAAGCACTGCCGTGAAGGCAGCAGCTTTTGCGCGCACGTTCAAATTCGTTGCTGAAGCGGTCATCTACATCGAACATGCGCGCAAAAGTTGCTGCCTTCGCGGCAGTGCTTTTTGAAATTTTTATTACAATATGTCATTAATTTCCTGACGAAATGCGGTAAAAATATGCGAGGATGCCATGATGACCCCACACGTGTCTTACCCACCCGCGATAAAGTCATTTCAGGTCTTAATTGCAAAAAATATTTGAGTGGAAAACATTGCATTAATTCAGTGATACACACTGACAGTTCGTTAGGGCTGGAGAATCTGTTTTGCGTTGGAAAAAAGTAATTTTATTACAGAATTTTTTATCGCCTTGGGGTTGATTGGTCCAAAAGCTTGATGGTTTTTATCAAGATAAACCTAATGCCATTAGAAGTATTACATCCAGGTGAAAAAACTCTGTTAACTTTTCTGTCAAACAGAATATAACCACTTGAAGCATGCTTTGTTGGTAATATCAACGTTTTACTCAACATGTACAAGAGATTTTTGTCATTTGGCATGTTAAGAGAGCACTTCGTGAAATCTGAATATTCATTTTCAGTTATTCCTCGGCACTAAGCTTGTGTTAAGCCATATTGAAGCGTGACAAAATTATCATCTTGTTGGAGATTGTGACAGTGATAAAATAGATGCCTTTCCAGATGATGGTGTGGCCTTTCGCGACATTAGCCGCGTGATAGTTGTTCTGGAATTACAGTAATGCGCGTGTGTCGTATATGGACCACTGAAGGTAGATGAAAACGAAAAAATCCAACTGATCAACCTTGAAGTTGTACCTGTTCCTATAAGTACGTTATATCACTATAGTAAGGCCTTTGAAATCTTTCCATACCACGAAATGTGCTACCTACAACTGCGAAAGCGTTTCGTCAACAATTGATCTGGTACAAAGAACGGCAGCAGTTCCAGGCAGAATGGCATAATGTCGTATTCGGTGACAAATTGCGATTCTGTCTTGGTATGCACGATGTCCCCTGATACCACCCTGAGGAGCGACGTTTTATTGCGTTTCCAGTTGAGAGGCACACAGGACTGTTGGTGTAATGATTTGTGGAGCTGTTGCTGTTTATTCGAGGCAGTAGGACAGCTGCGCGAAATGTTTACGATGTCCTACAGACCACTCCTCCGCCATATGTGGCACAGTTCATTCATAAAGTTCATAAGAAGACGTAAACCATCTTATTTCGTCGATGCATAGAGGTGTACAAGATTGTATTCAGCTACAGGGTCGTCCAACACATCAGTAGTTAATGATTGTCGTACGAAGTACGACACAATTAATTATTTTTGAAATAATCAATATTTCAATCTCGATTTTATTATAAAACAGCAACTACTAGTTATTCTTTCTGGGTGTAGAACTTCTAATGTCACTGAGTGGTTAATTGTGTCCATACAACCATATTCTGAGAAAACCTTACACTGAAATCTCGTAGAGCACATATGGACGGACGACCACCAATTGTTCATCAGGGATTCCAGCTTCTTCATTTTTGGTTATAAATTCGAAAACTTCGGTCTAGCGCGAAAGAAGAATTTGGTGGTCTGAACATAGATCAAGAAAAGTTTTCAGACCTCAATTGATCGATGTTCGTGTGACTCAGTGAAATATTCCGAATCATAGCCGGAAGCAACTTTCCGGGTGAAAATTCACCACTTCGAGATGCTTCAGGCTTGTGTCTCATCCCTGTAATTACCCCGCTTGCTCTTAGACTATCCTAGTAATTAAGTGGATAAAACATCGAATATAAAACCATTGCGTGTTATAATTCTATTTCGCTTATACGCGAATAGTTATCTATTCACGATATAAAGCAATGATATTTCAGGAATATTTTGCATGATACGTTTGTCTAGATTATCCACATTTACCAATGTATAAGTGTGGAATTAAATATCATTCCCTTTGTTATTTTTTGCTATTGTTCATGCCAAATTGAATTCAACAGAGGAATAAATGAAAATTCAATAATTTCGTCAAATATTATCTGCGTGATTGTATGGCGTATTTATAACTCAGATCTTAAATTCAAAAAAGTCTACTTGTTAAAGGCTATTGATATAATAATTAAATACAGATTTTTCTGTATTCACCTTTACATAATAATATCTTTCGATATTGATTTGATATCTTTCGATATACTTTTATGTCTTCGACGTACTACGTCTTCAATGACAAAATTATTATATCAACTGGCATATAATGATCAAAGTAAAAAACTCTAGAAAAGGGTAAAAAAATTAAATACAACCTAAAAACAATACTAGACACAGTGTTTCATCTTCTATCTTTCGATTTAGAATCATCAGTAGCATTTATTCTATATTATATATCAAAAACTTACCACGTGTTTCCCACTCACAGTTCACCTCAACGGAAATAACCAGATTTAAGTCCATACGCATGCTTGTTAGAATTGTGCATAGAAACAATAATGCCACAGATTTTACTTAAACCTTCTTCTTTCCTTGACAAATGAAATGCGGTAAAAAAACATTTTCCAAAATCTTTATAACCACAAAAATTGAATGACAGTTGATATTGACCTTTGAAAACTATAAGTTTTCATTCAAATATTAAATTCAAAAAAGTCTACTTGTTAAAGGCTATTGATATAACAATTAAATACAGATTTTTCTGTATTCACCTTTACATAATAATATCTTTCGATATTGATTTGATATCTTTCGATATACTTTTATGTCTTCGACGTACTACGTCTTCAATGACAAAATTATTATATCAACTGGCATATAATGATCAAAGTAAAAAACTCTAGAAAAGGGTAAAAAAATGAAATACAACCTAAAAACAATACTAGACACAGTGTTTCATCTTCTATCTTTCGATTTAGAATCATCAGTAGCATTTATTCTATATTATATATCAAAAACTTACCACGTGTTTCCCACTCACAGTTCACCTCAACGGAAATAACCAGATTTAAGTCCATACGCATGCTTGTTAGAATTGTGCATAAATGCTACTGATGATTCTAAATCGAAAGATAGAAGATGAAACACTGTGTCTAGTATTGTTTTTAGGTTGTATTTCATTTTTTTACCCTTTTCTAGAGTTTTTTACTTTGATCATTATATGCCAGTTGATATAATAATTTTGTCATTGAAGACGTAGTACGTCGAAGACATAAAAGTATATCGAAAGATATCAAATCAATATCGAAAGATATTATTATGTAAAGGTGAATACAGAAAAATCTGTATTTAATTGTTATAACTCAGATCAATGAAATATCATTGACAGGCCAGATGCCAGAATAAACAAGCAATGTTTTGAAGCTTTTTAGGGTTTTCCTAGTTTTTCACTCCCACTATCTGTAAAAGAACTATTAGTAGTTGAATAAAATTATTATTTGTAGAAAACGCCTTTGAGGAATCGCTCGCATTTTTTTGGGAAACATAAACAGGGTCCGGCAGAGGACTCGGACGTTCTTGTTAAAATCAAAACCTCGGTAATTGTTGCTCAAAAAAAATTTATTGAACAGTTTGAATTCAGAATTTCAAAGCATTTTGGAATTTCATGTGTGAAAAATCACATCAGTCAGGAGGCGTCCTTGTTTAGCGATACACTGCTGCAGTCTTTCCCGGAAGTTTACGAACACTGTTTCCAACGTTGTTCTCTCAAATGCGGCGACTTCCACGCGAATTGCTTCCTTCAATTCCTCCAATATTCGAGGCTCGTGTCGGTAAACTCGTGCTTTGAGATGTCCCCAGGGCTGGGCAAAATACATGCTTGGCTTAATTGAAATACAAATTACAAAATACAAAATACTTTCAAGTCGGGTATTTGAAATATAAAATACAAAATACAGTATATTGACTATTTGTATTTGAAATACAAACTACAAAATACATTCAGGTGTTACGTAAAATGTGAAAAGAGGACAACTGATTCAGCTCAGCCATTTTATCGCTAAATAGAGAATTTCCTTTCAGAAACACAAGATGTAGTGACAGACAAACAGCCTCTTGTTGGGGAATGAATAAAACCTGTTGAAGAAAACAATCTTTCTGCAGGTCCTAAAGAGCACAAACTTGTGTTATTGTATGAACACATTTTTATATTAGGATAATGTTCAAGGATGGTAAGCTCTCTGCTCTTATCGTTTTTGGAAATTGACTAACTCTAACTCCATGTTGAAATGACCATCGTGCATGACCTTTTCTTCCTTTCCATTCGCCGAAAACATGATTGCTAGCAAAAAAACTAGATGAAGCAGATGAATGTTGCGCCATCTAAAGGGAGATTCAGAGATTATTTCCTGTAGAACGCTCAGCGCTAAATGTATTTGTTCGAAAGTATTTCCGAAGACAAAAGTAACGAAATACTTCAGGTATTTGAAATACCAATTACAAAATACATTTTCAAGAAGTATTTGGAATACAAATACAAAATACGTATCTGTATTTGAAAGTCGTATTTCAATTAATTCGTAGTTACATGTAATTGAAATACTGCCCAGCCCTGGATGTCCCAACAGAAAAAAGCGCAAAATCTGGAGACCGAGGAGTTCAATGAACGAACGTCACCAAACCTGGAAATAAGGCGGCCAGGGAAGAGAGGACGAATCACGTTCATTGTTGCTCTGGCTGTCTAGTTCACGGTAACAGTATTGCCATTGACGTTTTCAAAGAAGTAAGGGTCCATAAAGAAAGTTTGGGATACAGCGCACCAAATGGACACTTTAGGGCTATGTAGCGGTCTTTCGTGCTAATGTTGGGAATGTTCATCAATCCAATAACGGCAATTTGGCTGATTAACGTGACCATTGAGGTGAAAGCCTCATCGCTCATGAACAAAATGAGGTTCTCATTTTGGTCAATCAGTGCTTCCATCTCACGGGCGGAGTGCATTCGTTGTGCACAATCCCGTGGCTGTAACTGTTGCTAACCTCCAATTTGTAGGGGTGTAACCACAGTTCGAAACGCAAAATACACCTCACCGAACGATCACTGAGGCGAAGTTCAGCAGCACGCTGGCGAGCAGATCGACTAGGACTGCGAAGAATTGCTTGTCGCGCTCGTTCTCAGGTGTTCGAATCGTTCGCTGAGCTCCTGGTGGTCTCTTCCTCACCAATTCACCTCGTGTACAAGGTGCTTCAACCCAACGAAGAATGGTGCCCGGAGCAGGAACACCCCGATTTCGAAGGATTTTGAAATGGCGACGAAACTCACGCTGAACGGCGGTGACGGACTCGTTATTACGGACGTAACTGCCGTAAGCAAAAACGCGGTGCTCTACCGTCCACAGGTCCATGCTTTCAACTCGTAAAGAAATGCTACGACCTACTGAATCCAACAGACCCTTCTTCGCATTTGTCGATCCAATAGGAGGGGAGTACAAGCCGTTTCAAAAACTTCCGAGTCCTCAGCCGGATTCTGTAGTATAGTGATCGTGCCATTATTACACACAAATATTCTCGTACCACAGATTTGATTATGCTAAAGCTACAATCATTTCTTCAGATTTTACGTTTTTCTATAGCCAAAAGGGCAATTTTAGTCAACAATTCACATTGTAACGTATGTCAGACTAAACAGTCTGTATAATTATTATTTGAAGACGAGCAGGGTCCATAGAACCTCGCATCATCCATAAAATGTGCTCAGATGGATTACCTACTGATATTGAATTCCCACGTCTGTTGTCATAATATGCTTGTAAACAACTTGCCAAAACATATATAATATTTTGTTATTGTATTATCAAAACAGTGAGTGAGTAAGAACATGAAGCGGAGAATCCATTGATGTGTCGCCGTAATAATGAACCATAGTAATTAAACCCGCTAACGAGTTCTTCGAGTGTTATTTTCCAACCCTCTCCTGTACAAACCAACTGGACGAACCAACCCCTTGCCAGGGTACACCACATGGCGATCCTGCCAGTTGACTGAATATCAGAAGATGCCAGGATACTAAAACACCACAACATGATGAACTAATATCCAGTTGGTTGCTTCCTAATGCAAATGATGAGTCAATACATTTCACTATCTATAAACAAACTCAACCCATTCTGAGAGCACCCTGTACTCTATCGAGTATCAGCCACATCGTTATCACGAAAATCCTTCCGAAAACATCTTCGATTATGAAATACCATGCTGATAGTCTATTATCCTGATCTGTATGGTAATAAGTTTTATGCAAATTAGGGTTTTCATGTACAACGTATGATTTATACGGTATTCTAATGGATGTGACATGTAATTCTGCCGCTCTGCCGTTAAAATATAGCTCTCCAAAAAAGTCCCTAACAGCTCCACATCTTCGGCTTCTCTGTTGCATTTGGGCACTTAAAAATGCTGAAAAATTCTATCGGAAGTTTGAAACGAAACAATTTTCCCATTACACGAACTATACTCAGATACATTAGAATTGTTACAATCAGAAAGAATATTAACGTGAACTTCATTTGTGCGCGCATGTTCTAGGGAAACTGCGTGCTATCGTGTTGTCCAAATGTCTATAATTTTCGGATTTCGAGCCGAAAATTCCGGCCGTCCGTATCCACGATTACGGACGTACGGAGAACCAAAAACTTTTAGGGTGGTTGCATTTCAAAATGCGACGATTAAGTTTGTTAATGGGCGAAATCGGCCGAGACGTTTCCGAGTTGAAGCCCTCTGAAATTTTGTGGTTAATTCTGTGATAACTCGAAAACTACTGAAATGATTAGATTGAAACTTTGCAGTTAGTTGGAGTAAAACAACGCGAAGCTTTTGGCTGTATTTTGTCGAGACCATACGGCCAGTAAATTGAAAAAAATTTTATTTTTGAAATTTTTTTCGGAAAAAGCTACATATTTCGCAAAAGTGAACTAAATATCAGTTTGATCCGATAATAATTTTCGGGTATATTTCGGAAGAATATGTCAAATTTCGTGTTTTCATCTGGGTATCCTTGTTTTTCTTGAATGAACTCAAAAATGACTGATTTTATCACGATAAAAGTAGGCAGTTTAAAAATGCTGATTGACAACTTAGTGCAAAATTTCTTGATGGTCGTGCACAATGCTCAAGTTCGGCGTAAGGTGCTTCGAGACAGAATCGAATTTCGCTTCTTCTCCGGTCACCTGCGCAGGTCTGTTCCTATATAAGCACTTGTTGACGCGTATGGATTGACCTGCGCAGGTCACCGTTTTTGGTAGACCGTAACGTATGTGGCCGGCATCACTCTCAACTATGGCTCAAGACAATAACTAAAAATAACTGTACTATACTATTCAGGTTTGTCCATGCGAACTAAAACGTTGATATCGTTATAAATGCGTCATTCTATTGAAAAAATGAAGGCCGCAAATTCTTATTCGTTTCACAATAGTAAGCTAAATTATTCATTATCTGTCTCATTTCAATGGAGATCAACAAATGTCTGTTATAAGAGTTCTTATTTCTTATTGTGGTCCAGTATCAGGGTAATTTTCTCCAAGGACCTCCTACTTATCGATATCGTCATAATTGTGAAGCGGAACTCAAGCATTAATAATACAGAATATTGTTTCCATCTCGTTTCTTCATGTACAATGCAAACAAGGAATATTCCTTTTTGATGTTTCACCATCTTTATACATCCTATTGTAGCGAGATGGAATGAATACCAGTTTTTAAATCTGATCACGAGCTCTTTGAAAAAGTTTCATCGAATCCGATATTGAGGTTATGTTTGAACGAGTAAAGAAGGCGGATTCCTATCGATGTCTGCCTCCCACAAGTTTATGGAATATTGATCCCAAATAAAATCTGCTGTTGCAAGAGAAATTAGCATCATCTATTGTGAAAATTCAAGAAGGAATTCTAAAAAAGCTATTATGTGCAGTAAAGAATTTTTTTGTGCCTGCTCGATTTTGACACCGGATTCGTCATCAGTGAGTCCAACCTAGTCGATTGAGACCATTATCGGCTCAAAATTAGAGAACTACAGACATCTGGACAAAATGATAGCACGCTGTTTCTCTAAAACATGCGCGCAAAAAGGTAATTCGAAGAATTGAAGCCATTTTCCTAATGTTGCAAAATGGTGCAGGAACAAGGATCGCTTACTGTGTCGGTTTTGGGAATTTTTGAAAGATACTCGTGATTATCGAAAGGTCACTTTCTTCAGTTACATTTTCAGTTGCATTCCTCGAAGAAATCGAAATGTCTTCCGACTTTTTCATTTCGAGTTCAGGCCCGCCACTATTCACACCTCATTCTGTAAGTATAGTATAGAATAGAATAATCCAGAGCACTGCGGAATAGACTGCAACCAGCAATAAACACAGACGTTCATAGAATGTATTCACCCGAATTATTGCAGCTGTACGTTATTTTCAATCTGAATATTATGGTAAACATGAGAATGAAAACAGCGGTGTGGTGGACATGTAGGTTTAAATCCACCGAATACCACACGTTCTTTACGAGCGCGAATGCCAAAAAAATGTGCAATTCAAACCATACATATTTCCGATGCTTTAATGCATTAGAGCTACAATGGTATGGTAACATATTCATCCATTTCATTGTATAGCGCTGATGCATCGGTTCTCCTTTGGGCTATAAAAATATTTCTTTCAGAGGAACCAATGTGAATATTCTCGCTGTAGAATATCGATTCGTTCAGCAACTGTTATCTCTCTTGTTGAAATCTCAAACTGTTTGTCGAATACATACAATTCAACACAAATTTTGTCTATTCTGAGAAGAAATCTCTACATTTATGATTGCTGGAGAAATTAGAGGAACTTTGTATAGCACACTCTATTTCAGCCGTTTGGAACCTAGTTTCGCGAAAAGAGCTGGGCTGGCCTATTTCGGACATTGTGTGGAATATTTTCAGAACAAGAACAAGGAAAAATTTCTTCGGCACAAATCAGGAATAATTCAGCACTAAAAAATTATTTCGAAAACCGCAAATTGCTAGGTCATCTTCACACCTATTCATCTGAAGGACCTTTTTTCTAAGTTACAAGATACAGTTTTTTTTGAAAAGTATCTAAAATACTAGTTACTTTTTGAGAACAGAAAAGGATCTAACATACAATAACTTAGATACTGTAAAGTATCTAAGTTACTGTAAAGTAACTAAGATACTTTTTTCTGACACGATCAGAACGAAATTTCGCACGAAACAACAGCATGCCTGTTTTCTTCCCATGTGTAAATTGATCAATGAATACAAAGTTCAAAAGGTACATTCGAAAATATAATACTAGTAGTAGTAGTAGAAAAAAAACACTTTTAGATCAAACTACATAACATCTCAGGTTGAACAAAATTTGTTGTCAACTTCACTTTCTTCATTGGAAATGATAGCAAAATGATCAGCGACAGAAAGTTCTGATGCAGTGTGAAGCTTTTGGCAAATGAAAAAAATTTCCTTATATTTTTGGAGTTTTTCACTTAATTGAATTGAATTTTTCAGATATTTATGAATTGATTTTTTCCAGAAATGACCATTTCTGGTTGAAAATGCAATGTAATTGTTCAAGATACAAACTATCTAAGGTTTCAACACTTCGAAATCACCCAGAAAAAAAATATTCAATTTTTTTCAGGTGTCCCTATGAAACTCAATTTCAATGGAATAATTTGATTGAAAATTCGTGATATTTGAAGTAAGAAACCAACAGGAGATCTGTGAAATCTAACCAACACTGCAACAGGCAACACTAAGATGGACAAACCTTAAATTTGGTCTTAAAAATTTTAAAAGGCACTGCCGTGAAGGCAGTTACTTTTGCGCGCATGTTCAATGTAGATGACCGCTTCAGCAACGAATTTGAACATGCACGCAAAAGCTGCTGCCTTCATGGCAGTGCTCTTTGAAATTTTTTAATGATAAATTAACTTCAATATTAAATATCATAGACCTGGAAATGTTATTGTCACTTTGACATCGATAAAAAAGGTGCATCCTTTTTTATCGGATAAAAACTTCTCTTCCTCAATATGTCAATTAGTCTGTCAGATTTTTGAATTTTGAACATATAGTGCTTTCATTTTGAATCGGTCTGGTAATTGTTTAACTTTGTTGATATAAAAACCCAAAAGATGAATCGTTTTGGTGAAGTTTCGACTGAGCAAATTACGACAAATATCGAGAAGTCTATACCGCAATCTAGAAAAAACACAAAAGCTTCAATCTGGAGACAATTTATGGAGTTTTGTCAAGTTCGAAAATATGAATTGTCCGAAATAATTCCATTACATGAAGTAGCAAATATATTAAAGGATTGGGCCTATAATATGAAAAAGAAAAATGGAGATGATTATAAAGAATATGCGGTTAAATCAATTTGGAATTCGACTGCGAAGATGGTACAAGAAAAATATTTCTGTGAATACAATATTAAATTTGATCCTTTTGTCGACATAACTTTCAAAGAAGCCCGTGATGCAAGAAATAGTAAACGGAAAGAATTACAAGCTATTCCAGCGAAAAGGAAGGTATCTTCTGTAGCATTGGACAAGAAAGATATACTGAAAATGGCAAAATTGTGGAATGCAGAAGAACCAGAAGGACTACAAAAAAGATTTTTTCATATAGCTTCTTATGAATTAGCTTGGAGGGGAGGAGAAGCTGTAAACTGTAAAATATACTATTTTAAAGAAGAAAAAAATCACGATGGAATTCCAACAAATAGATTTGAATATAATTCAATATTTTCGAAGACGTCACAAGGTGGATCGAAAAAATTGACCGACAGCAAATGGTTAGCGAAAAATGAAATGGATGAAAGTACTTGTCCCGTTAGATTATTAAAATTACTCTTACAAAAAAGAAATCAACACATAACATCCGATCGACTTTTTTTAACTCCAAACCCCTTTTGGAAAAACAAAAATTCTAAAGGCTGGTATAAAAATGTTCCACTAGGTATCAATATGATTTCTACCTGGACCAAAATTTCTGCCACTAAAATTGGACTCGACATCACAAATAATAAAATTACCAATCATTCAAATCGCGCTAGTACAGTGTCTCAATTAGCAAAAGCAGGAGTAGGTGAACAACAGCTTATAAAGATAACGGGACACTCATCATCTTCTTCAATTAAACCCTATCTCCAAATTGACCATGAACATCATGACAATCTTATTAGTTCCTTACGATCCTCGAGTCCGAGAAATCAAAATGAATATTCCACATGTGTGAATACCACAGAAGAAAATTTTCAAATCAGTACACCAAAGCAAACAATTTATAAAAGTTGTGTATTTAATAATTGTACTTTCAAATAATCGAATTTTATTGTATTAATAAAGATAATTATTGTTGTTCATCCATATATTCTGTCGTTAATTTATCTTGCCAAAAAACACTCGAGCTTTTCTTTTATCAGATAAATTTATCTTCAACTCAAAGTTTTACCAATCACTAAATTTGCTCGAAAAACTGTTGATAAATTACTGGATTTCAATTCGATCAAATCTGTATTTTTGGAAATATTGGAAAAATAAAATTGTGAATGGGTATATCTACGGAATCATTGGGCGGATTTTACCCATTCACGAATTCGACCTTCGTAATTAAGCCCCAAACCTACTCTACAAATATCGAGTTTCTAAGTCGTTTCTTCCGGAAAATATTGTGTAAGCGGTCAGCCTAACGGCCGACTGCGTAAACACAATAAATTCCGAAAGAAACAACTTAGAAACTCGATATTTGTAGGGAAGGTTTGGACCTTAATTACGAAGGCCGAATTCGTGAATGGGTAAAATCCACATAATGATTCCGTAGATATACCCAATATACTGACAGTATAATCCTGACGAAATTTGGCTCAAAGTTGCGCGTCGTTATACTCCACCTAACTGCCAAGTTTGAATCCAGTCGCTCTAGTAGTTCCTGAAATAAAAAATAAATAACTTCAAAATTTCAAGTGCCTATAACTCGGAAACTATTCGACCGATTTGGCCCATTAACGAACTTAACCGCGGCATTCTGATGCGCAACCTATTGTGAAAGTTTGAAGTTGCTAGCTTGCTTCTGCCGACAGTCATTGTGTCTACGGCCGGACAGAATCGATTTTGACACCGGATTCGTCATCAGTGAGACCAACCTAGTCGATTGAGACCATTTTCGGCTCAATCATTCAAAATTACAGACATTTGGACAAAACGATAGCACGCTGTTCGCCTAGAACATGCGCGCAAAAAACAAATACCTTGAAAAAGATATAACTCTGCAGATCAAATAACTTTCTACAAATAACTGAAAAGTAAAAATTCCATATTGATAACAAGAAGAACTAAAATATCATTAACTCCTCCAATAACCCTCTCAATCAAGTTGATCAGATATGCTCTCAAACTTCTCATTTCCTTCATAACAAGTTATAGATATTATCGTGCCTGAAAGTTTTAATGATTCAAGTGATAACGATTCATTCCTCAACAGAACATAATCCGAAAATCCCCCTACAACATTGCCGAACCTGTAAGCAAGATTACTCACTCCAATTGGAAATAGCATCGTTTCTATACTCTAACTTCCCAACAAGAAAGTAACCAGTAAGTCTTGGAGCTGCAATCAATTCCAGGCGCTAGCAATGGCATATTAATTGAAAGCAGTATCATTCTCGATATTCTCAGTTGCGTCAAAAGTTTCACCTAATGCCTTGGTGGCATTCGTCAACTTCATGCTCTGCAGAAATCAATGTGTTATACAACAACCTAAGGCCCTTTGTAATATGAGCGAGATGCTGAGTAGACGTCGTTTGAGTTTCGTCGAAATTAAGGTTGTGAATATGAACTGAACATCCATGACAGCTGTTCGTTAACAGTCTCGATGTGTCAACAACACTATAGTTTACACAGTTCATTTCTCTTAGGTTAACTTTATTGCGTCAAATTTTCTTGCAACCAGGATATGATTCTTGAGGTTATTGGCGTCTGAATTTAAGATTGCAGCGCCACGGTGGCCAGTTTTAGAACCCTACACACAGACATAGATTTTGTTTTGGTAGTCGATTTTGTACTGTTTGTTAGTGTTTGGTTTGAAAATTTTTGATTTCACGATTTATTCAAAGACTTTTTAAACTTTTATAGTTGACGAGAGTATTACTGAGAGTACATATTCCATTCTTATAAAGTAGGTGTGTATCATCCTTCAATCTAATTGATTGTAGCAACTCTAAAATTACGGGGATATCTCCAAGGTTAGACAGTATTTTAATATTATTTATTTTCAGATCCAAATGGCAAGATTGACTTAGGTGGATTTCTTAGGCTGTCTTGAAAGTTGAAAAACAGATAGGATTGTGAAACATACTTTTTGGAATAATAGACAAATACTCATAACTAAACTAAATACTCTAATTCAGTATGGATTGACACATAAATTTTCCAACACTCATATGATTGGTCTTGAAAAAGCTGTAATAAATATGCATTGTAAAACTTTGCTTTCATCGGCAGAAGCACTTTGAGCGAAGAGTATTCATTACCAGATATTTCCTTATTGAGACTCTTTTTTTCAATAGTCAGTTCTATCACTAGAACATTTACGTTGTTCCTTAATGATCAGTTCAACAGACAGATTTCTGGAAGGCATAGCATTCCTCTTAAGTAAATTTCTCTGTTTGGATTATGGGCCTGGAAAAAAATTGTCTTCATGAATGTGATCTAATATTTCATGAGCAATTCGTGCTTACCTCTATAAAAATGATCATTATCGGTAAAAGGCAGGTAACAGACTCTCAATAATCTTGTTTGTTGGTTTTTATCGATTCTTCAACACTTCCAGGCCCGACTTCTTAAAGGAAGTTTCTTTCACCCTAACTCCAAATTTTTTACCGTGCTGTAGAAATCTATGGGAAGGAACATTTGAGTTTGCTTTTCCCCAGTAAAATCACTTGTAAAATCACACAAACGTCAAGAAAAATGCGTAAACTTTCCCATTTTCTTAACATTTCTTTTAACTTGTCAATGAAAATGTCTGTACCTCCGGTTACTCGGATAGTCACCAGAGGGAGTAGCGCTTATCCTCATTCGCCAATACTTAGCGGATTGTATAAGAAAAGTGACGTAAAGATTTTCACGCGTGACACCTTTTGGGTATATTCTCGAAGATGTCAACATTGTATTCATAACTCAGATATGTGCTTCGTTCGAATCAATTTGACATCGATTCTATTGTAAATGATACTATTTGATCTATTTTCGGGTGGACAGAATCGATTTTGATACGGGATTCGTCATCAGTGAGTCCAACCTAGGCGTTTGAGACCATTTTCGGCTCAAAATTCAAAAATAACAGACATTTGGACGAAACGATAGCACGCTGTTCTCGAGAGCATGCGTGTTAAAATCGACAACAATTTGTATAGAGGCCATGGGCCGTACGTGTTGCAAATTAATTAGAGCTCGAAAATGCGGCATAGGCAAGATGCAGGTATGTTGTTGTGAATGCCGTAGGCAGATTTCGGAGGTTTCCACAGTATTTGAGGAATAGAACTAGGTGAAACTCCCAGAGAGGAAACGAGCATTCCAGTAGGAAACCTTAATGATATTAATGACAATTACGGTTCCCCCTCTCTAAACTTCCACGCCTGCGATTTCCTCAACCCTTCCTCTTGTTATTTCACATCATTTTCGGTGATTTATTATTGGTCGAAACGGCCATACATGGGAACTTTCCGTGCTGTCCCTTTGTTCGGTAGCCTACTGACATCCGAAGGGAACGGTTCGGACTACCTTGTACCTTTTAAGTTTGAATTTCTTGTGACATCTCCGACAGAGTATTTAGAACTGAGTTACACAGCATTTTATCATCTGAGAATATTTTTCTGCTGAAGATGGGTTCGCAAAAATTCAAACCGTTTTGTGTTTTCATGCGATTTAGTGAGATCTTTGGTTAGTTGGGCCCCAGTTTCGATAATGCACACACTATATGGATTGAATGAGGTGTTAATCGGAGCTAGCTTGAACTTGAGATAAAGAAGTCAGGCGGAATTTCGACTTTTCTAGACTGAAGTTGAAAGATGGAGCTGATAAATAAACTGAAAGACCTGATCTTCGGACCATGTTCAGTGTATTTTTGAGAAATTCTCAAAAGCTAGGTAGTAAATATCGATTCTGGCTCATTCGCCATTCTACAACCATGGGCATTTTGATTTTCAGGCTTTTATTCTGTTTTGAGATCATCACATCTTGGCGTTTCAAATAATTTGAGCAAACCTCTTTCGATTCCCATTGAGCTACTAGCTAAGCTAAGAAAGGATCTATTGGTGCTTATCTAGTACTATATTTACATTTTCATGAAAATGTTTCCGGAATGTTTATTGTGAACTTCATGATGAAAACGTCAAATTTAATGTATTCACATTAGTCTTGCAATATCTCAAAGCTCAAAAATTATGGCATCTATCTACTCGATAAAATTAATCGTTTCGAAAGTATGAGCATCTGAAATATGAATGATTTCACGCTATTCTTGATTATACCGGTCACAGTTTAGGACATTTGATGATGGATTAAAAATAAGTTATATATGTTGGTAAATACAAGTTGTGAATTCGAGTAATAAATTTTCTGTCCGAAAGATATAAATTCTATTCTATTGAATTATTTACTGGTTACACGTAACAGAGGTCAATGAATAAACCATGGAAATGTATTTTTCAACATACTGAGTTCTTCAACGCAATGTTTAAATGATTCCATTTAAAATTATGTCTTTCCCAAATCAATTAATAATTGAATGCGTAAGCTCTCAATTTTAGGGTATGAATTCATGCCAAAACATATGTTTCATGCAGTATGACTAAGACCCATTGAAATTTTTGAGGTTGAGGTGAGGAGGAATTTGATACAGGGATGATATTTCAAACCAAACTAAGATATAGTGTTATGAGATAGCCATGAGATTCCAATTTCTTAGGCGCTTCTCCTTGATGACAGCACGCCACAATGTCTGTAATTTTAGAAAATTTGAGCCGGAAATGGTGCTGAAAGATTGGGTTAAACACCCTGAAGGAGAATCCGTGGTCAAATTCAATTCTGTCTGTCCGTCCGTATGTACTCTAACTTTCTAAGGAAATGACCTAGCGACTTGAAATTGTCAGATTGAATTTAGAATCTAAAAATCTCGGTGGACATCATTAATGGGTTAAATCGATTGAATAGTTTCTGAGTAAGGCCCATTTGAAACTTTGAGGTTTTATTCTTCGATATCTCATGAATTACTGATGAGATCAGATTGAAATCTTGTGAACCCGTTGTCATTTAACATTTATAAATTTCAAAGTTTTAACACCATTGGATCATTATTTTCTCATTCATTCATTGGCTCCTCTTTATTTTAGGGACGGTGCTCGATTTTGATCCTGATTTTTTATAGATGCAGTTTTTCATGAAACATCGATTGGTACCAGTCTCAACTCCGGCAAACTCGTAGTTTCGGAGTTATTAATTTTTGAAAACTGCAATTTTCTCTCATATTTTGACAACACATATGCATTTTTCCTTGATTATATCTATCAGAAATATAGATTGTGGATTTTTTTATGGTTTGTATGAGTTCCACTACAGAATACAAACATAAATCCTCCCAAAATGTTTAGAATTCTATGCATCTAAATCCTACTCGACACTCGATTGCGTTTAGATCCTGTCGTCTTTTAATTTTCACATTTTTGGATTGACGGTTATTTAACTTTCAAATTTTGGATTCGGATGGCAGTAGCAACAATACGAGGTTGTCGGCTTGTTCCGATTTACTAGAAGAGACATGACAAAATATAACGAAGGCACCAGTGGTGAGACTATGTGCAATTAGTACACAAAAACATGCAACAGACCTCTTCTGATTCGTTTTTCTCGTCGAATTTTGATATTGTATGATAGAAATAATGAAATATTCAATTAACAACAGCTTAACGTATTTGTTCATGGAGGAAGGTAGAGTTATGCTCTTTATTGGCGTTTTAAAATATGATGATATTGACCAAAGTTTATGCTCAAAAACGATAGCAGCATGATGAGATTTCGATGAATCCTTTCAAAAATTTGATGTTTCATGTCAAATTCAGTACAAACAATCAATTTCCAAATATATCTCCTAAACTACGATTCTACCGGATTCGAGACTGATACCGATCGATATGCCTAGAAAAACTGAATATATTTAAAAACCGATCAAAAATGCACCGTCCATAAAATAGAGTATGGTTGAGTTTAATTTTGTTGTTAGGTTAGGTCAGTTTAATTTAGGACAGTGCCAGTTTGAATCAGAAACGAAATTTAATTCAGGATTGTGCCTTGAATTTCGTGTTCTGAGTTGTAAAGGTACTTGGTTAGGTCAGTTTAGTTTAGGACAGTGCCAGTACAAATCTGAAGAGTAAATTAAATATAGAATAGTGCCCTTGAACTTCGTCCTCTGAGTTGTTGAAGTTTTTGCTTAGGTTAGGTTAGCTTAATTTCTTACAGTGAAGTGGGCGGTGCCCTCCAATCTCATCTTTGAGTTGTTAAGGTTCTTTGCTAGGTTAGGTTAGTCCCAGAAAAGGAAATTGAATTCAGGAGAAATCAGGGTCTTTGGTTGAGTGAGGTTAGTTGGATTTGGGACAGTTGCAGTCCAAATCAGAAGTTGAAGTTAGGCGGCACTATCCAATGATGAAATCATAATGGCCAAGGAATTTTGCAAGTTTACCTGTGGAAAATATGAGCGGCCGCGCAATTGTGAGTTTTTGTCACTTTAAGTTTTCCGAGATTGATTCGTGATAGTTCTCATAATTTCATTACAATAATATGAGACTGAATATTAAGTATTTGGATTTCAATATTGACATGAAGCTCCATCAGGCTCCAGGAGCTTTCGGACGTTGTAATCTGTGATTTCAGAAAAACCACAAGTAGGTGACCGCCCTAATGCTCAGAATATTCTTCTATGATTTATTTCAGAATATTTCATGGTCCTGCTAGACAAATATACGCCAACCATAGAAAATATTGTCTTTATGTAACAAATAAGTCAAATTCAGTACCAAAAAAAAGTGATTTCAATAATTAATATCTTCTAAACTAAGATTTTGACGGGGTCGAGACTGGTATCAATCGATTTGCTATGAAAAACTGCATCTATAAAAAAATCAGGATCAATCAAGCACCGTCCCTAAAGTAAAGTTTTACCCATACATTCATTTGTGCAACAATGTTTCAAATGGCTCAAACTCCAAAACCATTGTGAAGGTTTTGGCCATTAACGAACTAAGCTGAGATGTTCGGGCCGCAATTGTACCAGGAAAATATGAAAACTCTACGTCATCTCATCCGAAAGTAAGAGAACAGAATGAATACATTCGTGCAAAAATATAGAGTTTTTTTGTGAAAAAGTACCACAAACACGACCAATAGCTCATGCACATAATCATAATACACCTCTTATACGAATTCGCGACGGGTTTTCATTGAATGTTTCATAATTTGAATCTACAGGATATTATTTCCTTGTGTAAGCATGTGGTGACTAAATACGAAAGAGCAATCTGGTATATTCGTATCTCTTCCTGAATAAAACCCCATCGAATCCATGCAACATTATCAGAGTGGAATCATGTGGGCAGATTGTCCTTTCCTCTGCCCTTTCGTCGCTATAATAAGGATAAATGTCCAGGGGGAACCTGATCAACCTTGAAAAAGATGTATCAAACCCAATCTCGACTAAATCGCAGTCCTCAGGTAGATTCTGGAAGACCCAGGATATATTTTATTCATTAAATATATCGTGCTCATTCGATTTAGGTTCTCGAGGGAAGAGAACAATAATAGATTGAGTGACTAAACCAGTGATATAAACCACAATTCACTACTTCTCATCTCACTGAAACCAGTGGATTGAAATTCTGAAGACACATTTTGAGTAATTTCGAGAAATAGACATTAATTTTCTATTTTCCAAAATATTGAAGGAGCCAGTATTGATCTTTTACCTGGCCGAATTGAGTTTTTTTTTTAATACTCTAAAACATCAGATTGGGTCATTTTATAGCTCACTTGTAAGAAGTCAAAATTTGTTTTTATCTGAGAGCGTTGCTTCTGGAGATGCCAATGGATCGTTCATTTTTATGTCGAAGAAGCGGACCATTTGTGTTTGTTGTGTCCCGTATCCTGGACCCATCATTTTATGATATATTGTCTTTTCTTGATTTTCCAACGTCGCAGTCTGAATTCTTTGGTTTCCAGCAATATGCCCGAAATTAAATTCTTTTTTGGTTTAAATCAATTGACACCGGCTTTAAGAGCATTTTATCTCAAGCCAACAATAAAGTATAATTTTGCATAACAGAAAACACGCAGATGAAATTCAAGCTCTTAGTATTCCAGGAATCGGAGCTTTATGGGTGGTACTCAAAGAATCCAGACATCACATATGACATTTTATAGAATTTATCGTCCCAGACCATTAGGGAAATTTCCTTCACACTTTTATGCACTCTCTTTCGCACCAGCCAATCCGAGGTGTTTTTTCGGATCTTAGAAGGGCGTCGCTTAATTCAAAAAACCAATCAAAATTTCTATTCTCCCTCTAAAATGTGAAGGGAATTTTCTTAATTTGGGTTTTAGTTAGTTTTTAGACACTCTTCATTTGACCGTTGTATAGTAAACAACATTCGCTCTCGAATTTATAAACAAGACTTATACGTTAATTCTTGTGTTGTAAAAATCGTAACTTCTCATTTGAAAGTCGCTTCGACCTTGCTATCGAATAAGATATAGAAGGATTCTATTGTGCAAATCACTTGTATACCATTTCGGTCTTGTTATCAAATACAGATACAAGAAAATTCATTTTTGTTACGTGTTAAAAGTGTGTTTTTAATACACCTTAACACCAGTTTCGGCTCATCAGTGCAACGATATTGACCAGTTCTCCAATTATCTGCTTATTTTAGAAGCATCAACATTTTCTGATAAAGATCAGAAAATATTCGTCGGTCGTGTCTTCATTTTGATAACGACAGAATTAATCAAGTGCGATTAATTCAACCAAACGGGGTCTCTATTATTGAAACCCCAATACACCTGAATAAACCAATTCAGGTAAAAACAGTGTTCAATGATCCATGTAGTTTAAAGGCAATATTAATGTGATAACCCTATATAAATAATTATACAGGGTGATTCCGGAGGAGACCGTCAGAATTTGGGATAAGTTTACACTAGTCAAGACAGTCTCGGAATCAAAATTGAATGAGCCACATCAAAGTTATCAATGAAAGTAGAATCGATTGGAGCGAAATTTCGACATTGTGTTTATTCGATGAAATTTTCTCAGAAAACTAGAAGTGTGCCAAAAAAATTGGAAACTCTCAAATAATGACTTATTATAGTAGAATCGTAAACAGATAGCGTAGTTTTGGAAATGCGATGTACAGGGTGTTTTTTTAACCTGCTCAATTAACCTGAAATTATCACAATAACAACCACTCATTTTGAAAAAAAATTGGAAATTAATGAATGTCCTCATCAATATTGTACTTCGCTGAAAATTTCTCTAAAATCGAATAAGCCACACTAAAGTTATCAATAAAAGTAAAATAGGTCGAATCGGACAAATCACCCTGTATATTCTCAATAGAGACCCCCAACCATAAACCAAACATTGTTTCGAGACTGTCTTGACTAGTGTAAACTTATCCCAAAATCTGACGGTCTCCTCCGGAATCACCCTGTATAATGCTCATTTGGGATATCTTCATATCAGATAAGAACTTGGTCTTCCGAGATGGATATTCGATCCCAAACATACCAGGGAATCCGAAGACTGACATGATGGTGTAATTAAATTTGTATATTCAGTTTTGTGTGGCGCTGATAACCCAACATCAGAATTTATTACCACTAAAGCCCCACAGTATATGGTGGTTACCATTTCTGGTCGATTCAAACTTCCTCAAATCTAGCATGGAGTTCCCCTTCCAGAAAGTTGGGTAATATTGCTTATCTCTACTTCAACTTTTGTACACTTTTCCATCACAGCTCGCAGCGTATATAAGTTCGAATTTTCGAAAAGTTCGGAACAGCCTGTTTGTTACCCGGCAGCTATTGCGAACCCACTTAAAAATTTACGATTTCGCGATATTTTATATCGAGAAGTATATGAGAGTATATGGAGGTTCGATCTATTATCGATTTTATTATCCTTTTCCGTGTTTGATTTTACGAACGCGATCTCACAAGACGCGTCCTGTCTCAATTGATGGAAAACACAATGACACATCGGATATTTATGGAATTTCCAAGATGATGCGTAGACACTGCGGATAAGAATTTATACATGGTATCCGAAAAGTGTACCAACGTTTCGTTTTTGTGTTAATGATGTAAAGGGATGCCGCAGGAGTGCATAGAATGTTCTTTGTACAATCAAATATTCTGTGAATCCAAGTGATCTTGAACTCAAAATAGAAAGATTCAGACTTCATTTCGACAATTTCAGGAAAATGTTGAACGATAAATCTGACCAGTAAACTACGAACGTGATGTTTCGACTGTTTTCACTCCCAACATCTGAAACTGAACTATTAAAAATCTAATAAAATTTGTTTTTCAACGAAAACTCCCTGGTGGATTGCAGGATTGAACTATATCAGTTCAATCCTGCAATCCAGGAGTTTCTTGGAAAACAAAAATTAGCCTAGTGCAAAATACCAAAACAATAAAAATTTCAAAAGGCACTGCTGTGAAGGCAGCAACTTTTGCGCGCATGTTCAAAGTGACCGCTTCAGCAACGAATTTGAACATGCACGCAAAAGCTGCTGCCATCACGGCAGTGCTTTTTGAAATTTTTCACTGATGAATTACTGGATTTCAATTCGATCAAATCTTTATTTTTGGAAAAATAAAATTTTGACTGGGTATATCTACGGAATCATTGGGTGGATTTTACCCATTCACGAATTCGGCCTTCGTAATTAAGGTCCAAACCTTCTCTACAAATATCGGGTTTCTAAGTTGTTTCTTTCGGAAGTTATTGTTTACAAAAACATAGATCAGATCGAATTGAAATCCAGTACTCCATCGAAAAATAACAGTTGGAAGTTTCATACAGAATTTAATGAGGATGATATGATAAGAAAATCATAGACATTTTTTTTTCAAATTGTTCTAATGACACGATTATCACGAAATTTCGCATAAAGTTGTCTTTCAGCATCTCAAAACTAGTTGTGAAGTTTTATCAGGACTGAATCAGAATTTCTCGAGTTATATGTAAAAAATCAACGATATCGAGAAGAAAACCCCGAAATTTGACATATTTTTTCCCGATATCTCCAAAATCTATGATCGTATAGAACTGAAATTTGATACACTGCTGTGAAGTATGAAGCTCAAAGTGTGAGTGTAATTTTTTTTGCATATGATGAATGGTTTCCGGAAAAAAAAATTTTTTCAAAAAATTTTTTTTTTAAATTTTCTGACGCTATGATCCTGACGAAGTTTGGATCAAAGTTGCGCGTCGATATACTCCACCTAACTGCCAAGTTTGAATGCAATCGCTCAAGTAGTTTCTGAAATAAAAAATGAATAACTTCAAAACTTCAAGTGCCTATAATTCCGAAACTAGTCGACCGATTTGACCCATTAACGAACTCAGCCAAGGCATTCTGATGCGCAACCTACCCTGAAAGTTTCAAGTTGCTAGCTTGCTTTTGTCGACAGTTATCGTGTCTACGGCCGGACAGACGGCCGGCCGGTCGGACAGAATCGATTTCGTCACCGGATTCGTCATCAGTGAGTCCAACCTAGTCGATTGAGACCATTTTCGGCTCAATCATCCAAAATTACAGACATTTGGACAAAACGATAGCACGCTGTTCCCCTAGAACATGCGCGCAAAAACGAACAACAAAGCGATCTCAGAAATTTCAGAAGAAAATAAATGAATAATAATAATAATAAATAATTATTGTCCCGCTTGTCTCTGGAAAGAGTCAGGTTTGTACTCTGAAACGTCACAGTTTGCTTTATTCATCTTTTGTTTTATTTTGGTATTGTTCATTAGGCAACCTGTATTCCAAGAAACTGCCCTTGACAAGTAGTTCAATCCTGCAATCCACAAGGCGTTTTCCATTGAATACAATTTCAATGTAATTGTAATAGTTCTTTCTCAGATATTGGGAGTGAAAACCCAGAAACAAAACCTACAAAATGATGCAAATTCTTCTCGAAATTAGCTATTAACGATATTTAATAAGATATTAAGAAAATAGGTTCTTATTCCAGTGTCTTTTGATTGGTTTTGTTGCCCTAGCATCTCGACAGATAATTCAAATAAGGCAAATCTATCGCTTTTTGCACATGTTATATTCTGTTGAGAGCTTCAGTTTTTGAGATTATTTTTCACAGTAGTACATGAAAAATATTTCGTGCAAAAATTTCATTCGAATCGTGGTCGTTTGTGTAGGTTTTTCAAGCTATTAGGTGTGGATTATCTTTAATGCAGTATGCCGAAGATATTATTGCAAACAATGAAAATCCTTCTAACTACTCTCGGAGTTTCAGTTGTTTATTTCAGCTGCATGAGAAGTTTCGAAAATAAGAAAAATAAATCCGTTCGCAAAGTTCATAAAGCACTTCGTCCATTTCACGGTCAAAATAATTGGCTTAGCTAGCAAGCAATTTGTGCAGACATTGATCTTTTTCGTCGTATTTTAGTATTCTCGATTCAGAACCCACCAACAAGATGAACGAATTTACGTATTACACGATGGCGGCATCATCTATCCTTATTACTCTCGAAATAAGGAATCATCTGATAAGGTAACCGTCAAGTTGTATAGAGCGATGCTGAATGATAATTCGTTTCTGAAAATTAATCAACTAAGCGTCGACGACGTTTGGTTTCAAGAAAACGGCCCAAGTTGCCATCAGATCAATCCAAAATCAATTTGATGACAACTAGACAATTTCCAATGGTCCACTTATCGATTACTTTTTATGGAGCTATATTAAATCATTGGTTTATGCCGACTAATCATTTTCTGCATTTTCTGAAGCATTGCAAGCCAATATTCAAGCTACCTTGACGCAATATGCCCAGATTCTTGGAAAAAGTAGTGGAAAATTGGAATGATGGAATGAACTAGTTAACTGACACATGGCAGACACATGCCAGAAATCATAGCTTAAAACCTATTAAAGCACTGACGTGAGGTCAGAAGCTTTTACGAGCTTGTTCAAATTCTGTATATTAGAACACGAAATTTCGCACCTGATTGCGTTTTGGTAATCTCCACCTGATTACGGACTTTCAATCTGCTTGCGTTTGTACTTCTTGAGATATTGCGGAAAAAACGTTTAAATTTCATATAACCACGAAATTTGGCACATTAATTTCCTTATATTTCCATAAGTAGATATTGAATCGAATTGAAATTTGAAATATTTTCGTAGAATACTGAGCTTAAGGCTTATGCCAAATATCACTAAAATCTAATGAATACTTTCGAAGAAAAAAAATTTTTCATCGAGAATTTTCGAATCAAATTTTTTTTCAATTTTCTAACAAGGGGATCCACACGAAATAAGTTGCGCGTTAGTATTCCAAAACTGTCCACGAAGTTTCAATTTGATCGAGTCAATACTTAATGAGATATCGAGGAATTAACCTCAAAATTTCAAATGGGCCTTATTCCGAAATTATTGAACCGATTCCACCCATTAACGAACTCAACCGATATATTTGGACTCCAAGCCTAATCTGGCAATTTCAAGTCGCTAAATCTTTTACTTCGAAATTCAGAGCACATACGGACGGACGGATGGACAGAATTGAATTTGACTACGGATTCTTCTTCAGGGAGTTCAACCCAATCGTTCAAGACCATTTTCGGCTTAAAATTCGAAAATTACATACATTGTGACGAAACGATAACGCGATGTTCCCCAGAACAAGCGCGTAAAAATAAATGTCATGAAATTATCTACCAGATTATACTGATAAATAATCAATTGCAACAAACATGCTTTCTTGAGTTATTTTACGATTCTCAAACTCTTTAAAAAACAGAAGTATCCGATATTTTCCGCGGAAATTTTCCATGAATCGTAGCTCGAAGTAATAATAAAATGGTGGTAGAATCCACGGAATCCTGACGAAGGATAGGGCGAATTGAAATGTTTTGATGAGGAAATAATTAACACTGGTGTGAAATCTGCAGAGTTTTTCGTATACCGGACATCCATTGGGGCGCACATACCTCATTTGCGACCCTCGAAATGACTAGCATACCCCAGAGTAGCATTTTCTCCCTCATGCATATGTCGGAGGTAATCAATTACTTTTGCGTTCTGGTGCACAGCCCCGTAATTACTTTCCAGAATTTAATTCACAGCATATTTTTGGGTTGTAAAGAAGAATTTGTGTATTGATATTTCTTGATATTTCATTTCCGAATAGAATAAATTTTAAAGAGCATTGAAGAGCAGCTTTTGCGCGCATGTTCAGAGGAGATGACCGCTTTGGCAACGAGTTCGGACATGCGCGCGAAAGCTGTTGACTTTTTGCGCGCATGTTCTAGGGGAACAGCGTGCTATCGTTTTGTCCAAACGTCTGTAATTTTTGGATGATTGAGCCGAAAATGGTCTCAATCGACTAGTTTGGACTCACTGATGACGAATCCGGTGTCAAAATCGATTCTGTCTGGCCGGCCGGCCCTCCGTCCGGCGAGGACACGGTATCTGTCGACCGAAGCAAGCTAGCAACTTGATACTTTCAGGGTAGGTCGCGCATCAGAATGCCGCGGTTGAGTTCGTTAATGGGCCAAATCGGTCAAATAGTTTCGGAGTTATAGCCACTTGAAATTTTGGAGTTATTTATCTTTTATTCTAGAAACTACTTGAGCGATTGGATTCAAACTTGGCAGTATGGTGGAGTATAACGACGCGCAACTCTGAGCCTAATTTCGTCAGGGTCATATTGTCAGTAAATAAAAAAAAAATTTTTGTCGAAATTTTTTCCCAAAAAATTTTTTTTTTGAAAACCATTCATCATATCCAAAAAAAAATTTCAAAAAGCACTGCCGTGTAGGCAGCAACTTTTGCGCGCATGTTCAATGTAGATGACCGCTTCAGCAACGAATTTGAACATGCACGTAAAAGCTGCTGCCTTCACGGCAGTGCTTTTTGAAATTTTTCACTGATAAATTACTGGATTTCAATTCGATCAAATCTGTTTTTTTGGAAATATTGGAAAAATAAAATTTTGAATAGGTATATCTACGGCATCATTAGACGGATTTTACCCATTCGCGAATTCGAGTTATTGTGTTTACGGTCAGTCTAACGGCCGACTGCGTTAACACAATAACTTCCGAAGGAAACAACTTAGAAACTTGATATTTGTAGAGAAGGTTTGGACCTTAATTACGAAGGCCGAATTCGTGAATGGGTAAAATCCACCCAATGATTCCGTAGATATACCCAATCAAAATTTTATTTTTCCAATATTTCCAAAAATACAGATCATATAGAATTGAAATCCAGTACTTCATCGAAAAATAACAGTTCGAAGTTTCATACAGAATTTAAGGAGAATGATATGATAAGAAAATCATAGACATTTTTTTTTCAAATTGTTCTTATGACACGATTATCACGAAATTTCGCATGAAGTTGTCTTTCAGCATCTCAAAACTAGCTGTGAAGTTTTATCAGGACTGAATCAGTATTTCTCGACTTATACCGAAAAAATCAACGATATCGAGAAGAAAACCTCGAAATTTTAAATTTGGTACACTGCTGTGAAATATGAAGCTCAAAGTGCGAGTGGAATTTTTTTTCGGATATGATGAATGGTTTCCGAAAAAAAAATTTTTCGGAAAAAAATTTCGAAAATTTTTTTTTTAAATTCACTGACGATATGATCCTGACGAAATTTGGCTCAAAGTTGCGCTTCGTTATACTTCACCTAACTGCCATGTTTGAATCTAATCGCTCAAGTTGTTTCTGAAATGAAAAATAAATAACTTCAAAATTTCAAGTGCCTATAACTCGGAAACTATTCGACCGATTTGGCCAGTTAACGAACTTAACCGCGGCATTCTGATGCGCAACCTATCCTGTAAGTTTCAAGTTGCTAGCTTGCTTCTGTCGACAGTTATTGTGTCTACGGCCGGACGGACGGCCGGCCGGACAGAATCGATTTTGACACCGGATTCGTCCTCGGTGAGTCCAACCTAGTCGATTGAGACCATTTTCGGCTCAATCATCCAAAATTACAGACATTTGGACAAAACGATAGCACGCTGTTCCCCTAGAACATGCGCACAAAAATTCCACTCACACTTTGAGCTTCATATTTCACAGCAGTGTACCAAATTTCAGTTCGATACGATCATAAGTTTTGGAGATATCGGGAAAAAATATGTCAAATTTCGAGGTTTTCTTCTCGGTATCGTTGTTTTTTTCAGTATAACTCGAGAAATACTGATTCAATCCGGATAAAACTTCGCAGCTAGTTCAAAGATGCTGAAAGACAACTTTGTGCAAAATTTCGTGATGATCGTGTCATTAGAAAATTTTGAAAAAAAAAATTTCTGTGATTTTCTTATCATATCATCCTCATTAAATTCCGTATGAACCTTCGAACTGTAATTGTTCGATGAAGTACTGGATTTCAATTCGATCTGATCTGTATTTTTGGAAATATTGGAAAAATAAAATTTTGGATGGGTATATCTGCGGAATCATTGGGTGGATTTTACCCATTCACGAATTCGGCCTTCGAAATTAAGGTCCAAAACTTCTCTACAAATATCGAGTTTCCAAGTTGTTTCTTTCGGAAGTTATTGTGTTTACGCAGTCGGCCGTTAGGCTGACCGGCACGGCACGGCAGTGATTTCGAAATTTTTTCAGGTTGTCTCCGAGTTTTTCCGGAATAAATAACGATACCGAGGAAAAAACACGAATTTCATTTTTTTCTCCAATATCTCCGAAATTTTCAATCGTATCAAACTGAAATTCGGCACACTGCTATGAAATATAAAGCTTAAAGCCTGGGCAATTTTTTTTTCAAATATGGAAAACACTATCCGAAAAAAAAATTTTGAAATATTCATTCACGATATCGTTCTTTCGATATCTCTAAGGTCTCGATACTGCCTAGAATCATCAATTCGAGAAACAGGAAGGTGGAATTCTTCTGGATGAAGGAGATTATTATCCGGTGCTTCTATTGGTTTGAATAACACTTCATGAAGCATACTTGGCATGTCTGTGGATTAACGGTCACAGCCAGGAAGGGGAATTGATGCCGGAAAGTTCACCTACTCATATTGTTTTTCGATTTCGAAGTTTGGGATTTTCTGCGATAAGTTTAACTAGCTAGCAACATTTCATTGAATACCAGCCGTCCCCTGTTGAGAACGGAACTTTTAGCAGACGAACTGAGAGGAAAACGGGTCCAACAAAAAATATTTGTTCGGAAATTGGGACACAATCAATTCCGTGAAAAAATTGGAACTGATAGAAACAAGTTCGAGCTGTTGTCTACGAGTGGACAAAACTAACAAGATTTTCGTATTGTCGATTTTCTTTATTATCTGATTTGGGAGACTGATCAAATATACTCCATTCACTTTTATAAAAAGTCCCCCGGTTTGCCATGACATCCTGACAGATTTCACCGTGTATATTTTGAAAATGTTAGGTTATAGTCATTTTCCTGTCAGATAACTATACAACGTTGTCCTCTCTACAAAGAGGTCGTAGTAATTACTTATTTTTCAAAATGTCAATCCATATTTGGAAAGTAATGAATTTGAGAAAATATTATGTGAATTCAATAATTCCAAAGACCTGGCGAATGTTGAAGAAACTTTTTTCTCTGTTAATATTGGAAATATTTCACGTATGTAAACATGGTTGGAAGATTCAGTAATGCTTTTTTCTTGTACGGAAATCAAGAATCGAGTGTTTTGTAATTTTACTGAAAAATGATGGAAAGAGTAGTCCGTTACTTCGAATTGCCTACTTTTCTAAATTCTCAAGAAATAAGCCTACAGAAGTCATTTAAATACCTTGTTGCACAATTTGATATTCAATATTCCAGTATGAAAATATAGTAGTACTTCGAAACCTGTGTCACAGTTAACCTCAAAAGAACTAACTCCATTTACAAAGGTCTTGGGAATCTACGTGAATGATACATACACTGGATTGGGATCAACATATTTCTAAACTGGGATGCAGCTTAGCTTTAGTCTGTTATCTTTGGGTGTAATGACAAGATATCTGGATAAATTCTCCATGAAAACTACCTATCATGCAGTACTCGAGTAAAAAGCAAGATATGGAATTATGTTTTATGGACATACTTTGAAGTCAACTCAAATATTCAATTCCCAGAAAAAAGCAATTCCTAAAATATAAGAAAAAATAGCATTGAATGAGATATTGTATAATTCATGTTATTTTCGTGCATAAAAATTCAATGTTCTGCCAACATAGGATATACCAAGTTCATTTTCAATGTACTACTTCCTATAGAAACAATTCCACGAAATATATAACTTTTGAAATTATTCGTTAAGGAATTTGTTCAATTCAAACATGACTACCTACTTAAGGCTCAATAGATAATCAAAGCGAAATGTTAATTTATTAGTTTATTATGGCTGAAGCTGAATTGTTATTTGTTATTGGGAGAGAGTAGAAATTGGCAAACTCGCGTCGAATTATTTTGACATTGTCGATATTTCAGGAGCGTCAACCTGCCTTGGTTTTAGTAACAAATACATAATAGACCTAAATCATGGCCAACCGGGATACTTTATAAAAGTTAATGGAGTATAGTCGTTAGTTCTTGTTACAAACAATTTGACATGAACTCAGTCCATTTTAATGAACTGGTTCATCGAGAGTTGACTCATTTCAAGTTTCGAACCGTTTTTACGCGCTTGTTCTGGGGATCAGCGCGTTACGACTAGGTTGGACTCACTGATGAAGAATCCGTCGTCAAATTTGATTATGTCCACCTGGCCGGCCATCCGCTGTTCGTGTGTGCTTCAACTTTCGGAAGAAAGGACCTAGAGTCTTTAAATTATCAGGTTAGGTTTTGATTCTGAATTTCTCGGTCAATTTCGTTAATGGGCCAAATCTCCTATATGGTTTTTGTGTTGTAGCCATTCGGAATTTTAAATTTTTCGATAACTCGAAAAATTTCCATTTGATAGAGATGAAGCTTGGTTGGTGTATAAACAGCATCAATAAGAAGAATTATCCATAGAAAATTTCCATTTAAATTTCACTGAAATCTCCAAGCCGTCGTTTCATAACAGATTTCTTCATTTCAGCACAATCAGAATTCCTGATTCTCCTGAGGAAGGAATCACTAGAGAAAGTTCTTTCAGAAATTCATACATTTAAGGAACCATATCTTCGATTCCGTTGAAATTTTACTCTAATCGACACCAGAGACCCTATTTCAGTCCAATAAGATATGATTTCTTCGAATTTATCCAAAATAAGATCTGGAGTTCAGAATACTCGTTTGCATCAACCCTTTACGATATCTACTGGTGAATAGTCGAAGCATTTACAGTAATTTTATAAGTGGCTCCAATAGATCGTCAATCGACGGATTACAGTCGTCTGTTCACAGTGTTCACACTCTCGGCTTCATGAGGTGATTCCCTGGAAGTTTGACCGGTACTTCCCCGTAGCGCATGAGCAGTGACGATACTAACCTCCTTCCTTGAACAATGATATTAAAGACCTTGAGGTCACTACTTAACAGCATTGTTTCAAATTTCAGCCTGAAAAATGTATGATTTCGTGCTGATACCCTGCGAATAATTGATATTTCCGAAATAAATCAAACAATAATGATCCCATCATGACGAAACTTGGAACTTGATGCGCAAATTCGAGCAAAATCTCTCAATCGAAATTTTGGGATTATTTTCTCAATTTCTCTAAAAGAAGTGAGGTTGCCAAAATTGAGTTTGGTAGAGACCTTGACGTCACTATTCAGCAACAGTACTCATATCAAATTTCAGAATTTGATCGGAGATATTGGGGAAGACTATGTTCAATTTCGTGTTGATTCCATCGATATCATTGTTAATTATTTCCAAAATACCTCAAAATATACCTATATATCCGATCATCTAGTGTAAGGCTATGTATATCTGCGGGATCACAGGATGGATTTCAAGAATTTGGCGTTCGTAATTAAACCTTGTCTACAATTATTGAGTCTCTAAGCAGATTCTCTCGGTACTTATTGTGTTCACGATCAGCGGTTAGTCGAGACGTGAAAAGATTAATTATGGCAAACGAATTCGTCAAATTGAACAAGCACGTAAGAGCTGATGACTTCACGTCAGTGCTTTTTTTGATTTTTTTCATTGCATGTACCTTTTGAAATTCATATTTATTGTACTTAAATTGTTGAAATCCAGCAACAAGACAATAGTGAGAAATAACATAGCCGCTATTTCAAAATATCCTCATTCGATTTAGCTTTTCATTCCGAATGGTTTTGTATTTCTAGCAGAAATAGTCAATAAATGGATATAAATTGAGTTTATATTCAGCTTTCAACTTGGAGAAACAATAATTCACGATGTAGACGTTCGCCCGCAATTGAAATGATTGATCGTCAAATATCGCATACGACGAAGTCAAGCGGCAATCTCAGTCAGAAGGAATAAATTCTGGCATAATCATCATTGATATCCGTTTGGATTCGTCGTTTCTCTACGAAATCTGACCTGAAAACATGCCGAACTTAATTCCCGTCCGAGCATCAAGAGATTAAGGAATTTTCGCCGTAATGGTGCATCGTCCGTCTCATTTAGTTTCAGATTTTTTTTTTCTTGGTCCGGGGGCTTGAGATGTTTTCATCAGGTTTTTTTTTTGTAGGGTGCGCCATCTATCAGCCCTCACTCGAGTCACACGTGCTACACTTCATCACTTGTATCTTAAGTACCCTACATTACCTGCTTCTACTCCTGTTTGCATAGATCAACGTACAGGGGACGTAAGCACTTACCCCCGATGTACCCGGTAGAGCCTCTAATGATCTTATAAACCAGTTCAACTCGCATGAAGAGTGTAGACATGAAATGGTTTATTTTAGCGCTTTCCTTGACGACTCACCGCATATTAAGCCAGGACGGAACGTGATACACCCAAAGAGGTTGAATAACTTCAAGAAGATTCAGTCTCCACGTAGACTGTGTATTATTTCATCATCCAGCATTGATTTATTTCATCTTGAACCTCAAAAAATTGATGATTGTTGACCAGAGCAAATTCTTGAGTTTTCAACAAGATCAAATTCGAGCTGAATCATGAAGCTTCATAATACTTCTATAGAATTTTCGATATTCACCTGAAAAGAGCCTTCCAAGTGTGGACAATAGAATGAACAATCGATACATAAAAACCTAAAGCACTGACGTGAGTCAGTAGCTTTTGCGCGCATGTTCAATACGTGAAAAGGTGACCGCTTTGGCAACGAATTTGAACATGCGCGTAAAAGCTGCTGACTTCCCGTCAGTGCTTTTCTAGGTTTTTTCTCAATATCTCCGGGAACTATGATTGCATAAATCTGAAATTTGGAACACTACTGTGGAATATGGAGCTCTAAGTTTACACAGATTTTTTTTCAGATATAGACAATATTTTTTGAAAAAACAAAAAAAAATTGAAAAAACTTATTTTCAATATACTGACAGTATGACCTCAACGGCCTTGGTAGTTCCTGAAATATAAGGGAAATAATCTCGAAGTTTCAAAGGACCATAACTTCGAAAACGTCGGGCCCATTTTGCCCATTGACGAACTCAACCGCAGCATTCTGATATGCGACCTATTCTGAAAGTTTCAAGTTGCTAGCTTGCTCTGTTCGACAGTTATTGTATCTCTGGCCGGACAATCGGCCAGGGACTGACGGCTGGCCGGACAGAATTGATTTTGACACCGGATTCATCATCAGTGAGTCCGACCTAGCCGTTTGATACCATTTTGGGCTTAAAATTCGAAAATAACATCAGACATTCGGATGAAACGATAGCACCCCAGAACATGCGCGCAAAAATGAAATGGGTTTATATTCTTATCATATTCATTCTGTTAACGAATACATTCGCATTATTGATGGTTGAATGTCGCATACGACGAAGTCAAACGACAATATCATCGATATCCTTTCTGGATTCGTCGTTTCCCTAGGAATTCTGACCTGGAAACAATTTTTCGTTTTTCGCGATAAACATGCGAAGTTCATTCTCGTCCGAGCATTAAGAGATTAAGGAATCTTTCCTTAAACGGCGAATCGAACGTCTGATTTAGGGGCCAGCTAAATCCACTATGAAAGAGAAACATAACGCCGGTTCTTTTCTTCTCTCGATTTTGGTGATTAATGGCTGCGCACTCCTATTCGGTCCAATCGCCGAAATGAGATTTATTATACCGAAAAAAATATACACAATGCAATTTCATTTCGTCACGGCGATCGCTTTAATCGTTGATCCTATCGGAATTTTTTTTACACATAAATCGGCCAATAGGTGGCTTGTCATTTTCGGAACCTGGAGTAAATCTTATCGGTGGTCTTTTTTTGAGTGCTCTGGATTCAGTCTTTATGAAGGTGTATTGGCTGAGACGTTCATTTTATAGCCAGCCGGAAGGACTGATTCTAGTATATGGCTTCGACATCCTTTATTCCGAGAAACGATGAAAAAATGGTTTTATCTGACGTTATTCTGGAGCTCTGTCAATGTTTTATGATCAATAATCTCCTGTATCTATTTGTGGAATTAAATGAATCTTCCATAAGTTGGCAACCTCCTGGAGAATTCTTATTCAAAACGATTTAGCTACCTATTATAATGAAAAAACAATTGTTTGATGCCTTTCGGTAAATCAGCCATGTTGTCAACTCACGTAGAGCCACGAGTGTATCGGCAACATAGAGGAAGAAAGTTTCAAATATGGACATTGAACAACCGAATATGAATTTCACTTCTTGAAAAGCAGTGAGAGGAAGTCAGCAGGGTTTGAGCGCATGTTCGAATTGGTTGCCGAAGCTGACGATTATGAGGAAATAACAACGGAATTGCACATAAACTTTTTCACAATATTGCCAGAAATTTGATATCGTACCAAGCTGAAATTTGACACATTGTGTGGGGCGTTCTGTCCTCGAGGTCTTTGAAAAATTTCTTTGAAGTCTTGTGAATAGTTCCAGAAAAAACAAATTCCAAAAAAAATTTTCGATGAAATTTCCAAAATTAGGACCACAAAAAATTCCGGCTAAAGTTGAGCGTTGCTATTTTCAAACTCACTACCAATTTTTAATCCCATCTCATCATCATTTCCTGAGCCATTGAGTAAATAACCTAAACATTTCAAATGAGTATTTCTCCTAAACAATGGAGGTTTTTCCTGAATTTGGGTTATAACTGCGAATGCAAATTTGAACATAATTATTATGGGTTTGATTCATCATTTTCCCAAATTACCTTTAGAAAGTATTCAGAATCAGATTTCAAAATTGGGGTTTGGGATTTGTCAGGCATGCACGAAGTGACAACGGTGTTTAGTAGAATAGCTCTTTCTGCTATAGAATAATGAAATATTTATTCATATTCTGTGGTACCCACGTGTTCTTTGTCAATATAACTAAACAATTTCCGTTTGCGATTTGTCAGTGACAGTATGACAGTTTGTGCTCTTCTTTTTCTATTCCTTGGTCGTTGTCTTCTACTCTAACCAGATCGAAGTATAGCTATCTCTGTTTTCCTAAGCAAAGTAACACATTTGACGTCCTTTTCTTTCTGAATTCGACGTTGCCATATCGTGCACTCAAGACAAATCCCTTTAAATGCAAATCCCCATTTTTATTTTTCAGTTTTAGGTGATCAAACATTTTTTTTAAAATATAATATTGAAATTATTTGTTTGAAATGTGATGTTCTAAGGGTTTTTCATGGAAATTACTGCATTTTCGTTTAAAGGAAAAACCCCCATTCAGACGATTTTTTCCGATAACGAACGGAATTGAGATTTTCATGGTCCAAACCTACCATAAAAGAGTCATGACAAGTAGCATTTGTATGTATTACGTCCTACAATTCTTTTATTTTGCAGATAGGAGATTCGCCGGAAATACTCTCCCACATCTATTTAAGGCGTGCGGGTCTGTTTACACTAATACTGTTTTTTCGAATTCCCCAACAAGGGAAAAGAGGTTGTTAGCTCTGGATTTTACACCAGTTGTGGGAGCTCAGAGAGTTCACATCCGATAATGCACCGAACTGATCTTGCCCTATATACCCTGTTGATATTGAACAACAGTGAAATCTCCCAAATTCGATCACTTAGGGTCGGGTTGAGTTTGCGAGAGGAAAATGTCCATACTGGGGACAATCCAGCGGAAGTTCGAACGGAGATTGACAACAATTAAGTTTCCTGTAAAATGGGACCATTTCGAAGAGACTAATTCATTTGAATACCCATTCAACTTGAGAATTCATGACTCATTATTATTCAAGTTCAGAGCGAGGTGAGATATCTCCACGCTGAGAGAAAAAAAGGATTCTTGCTCCATTTCACCCATTAATTCCTTCAACCTGATGCAGTTATTTTTTGAATCAACCGGCAAAACTGGCGCACAGCCAACTTGATTATCCGAAAGTTTTCATCTCTGAAAATCGATACGCTGGATCTCGTCTAATTATCACTAATTACAAGGGACGAAAGAGTTCAGTCTATGTAATAGGCTATTTTGTACTTGTTAAGCTTGCCAGCACCACAGCTTTTATGAAGGATCAAATTATAATCTTTCACACTATTTCTGCTCAGAAACAGCTTGGTCATGACTTTCATTAACTTGTGGAGGAGAACCATTTGGAACATTTGAGAGAGATATTTTCTCAGGTTCTCCATACCAAATCAGATTTAGAATTGTCAACCTGGTAGTCTTCGATTATGTGATAAAATCTTTGGATAACGATTCATTGAACTTTGTTTTCGGTTGAGTTTAACAATACCTTATACGGAACAACAAGATCGATCTAGCAGTGACATGGGACCAATAAGTCTTGTTACCCTGGCTCTCTATCCATGCGCACAATAAGGCCCATAAAAATCTCTTAAAGGATGCACAACATAACTGACAGACAGGCTACACTGAGGGATCTGGAATCACAAATCCAAAGTTTCCCAATTTTCTGGGGATTCCATAATACCTTGAAGCAACTAGCAAGACTGACTCTTCTCCAGGTGCCAGGGTACAGATGAATTGGAGGAAATGAGGCTGCTGAAATAGCAGAAAGGCCTTAGAGGTTATCTCAGACTATCAGACCAGAACTAAGTGTGTGTTTGGGAAAAACCACAACAAGGCAGCGGTAAAACCATGGAAATGAAATATCTGAACAGCTTTCCAGGGAAATGCTCCAGGAAGTGCACAAGCGAAAATATGCCTTGAATTATCACCTTTCTACACCAACATGCGTCTATAACTACCATGAACTCAGATTAATGTAATGTTGGGACTGTACAGTCAGTACAAAAACCAAACAAAGGTCACATTTCGTAGATAAACATAAACATAAACATAAACATTACTTTATTCCCATAATCAGTGTAAATACAAAGAAGAGAGAAAAACGTCAAAAATACAACATACTTAATTATACTCTAAAAGGATATTCCATGAATTCCTTGATCGAATATGGTTCAATTTTCACAATGAGATTGGTTATTTCAGATTTAAATTTTTTTATATCAGATAAGATGATAAGGTTTTTGGGTATTATATTGAACAGCTTTATGCACATATATTTTGAATTCTTCTCAGTAAGTGTCAAGGAATGCCTTGGAAAGTGATATGGAATTTTGCGCCTTGTATTGTTTTTATTGAACAGATCATCAAAATATTCAGGATGTTTTCTCACGAACAGTAGACATTCCAACACATACAGTCCCGGAAGGGTAAGCATGGAATTATTTCTAAAACAACCTCTACACGATTCTTTGTAACCCAAACCAATTATTGCCCTCAAAGCAAATTTTTGCAGAATAAATAATTTATTTATATCGCTGCTTCCACCCCATACAACAAGCCCATACCTGAGAATCGAAACGAAATTAGTGTAGTAGACTGTCTTAAGGAGTTCCACATCCACCCTCCGAGACAAAACTCTGATCATGTACAGCACCTGATTAAGTCTTTTGCTGACCAGATTCACATGGTCAACCCATTTGAGATGACAGTCTAACGAAACTCCAAGAAATTTCGTAGATGTTGAAAATCTGACTGGAGTGTTATCCAAAGTTATTGATTGAGGATATATATTCTTCGACTGAATAGTTCTAAAAATCACGCACTCAGTTTTACCGACATTAAGTGTTAACTCATTTTGATCACAATACTGCTGTACTGAACTGAAGACTGACTGAACCCGTCTAATACTCGAATTGAGATCTTTACTGTGTAACAAGGCACTTGCATCATCAACAAACAATAATAGGTCAAGATCATTGACGTAAACCAGAAACAAAAATGGTCCCAGAATACTTCCCTGACACACTCCCACATTACTAGTTTTATCTCCTGACGTAACAATCTGATCTCCATTATCAATGCAAACTCTCTGAACTCTATTGGATAAATAGCTTTTAAACCACTCTAGTTGGCAGTCGCGTATGCCACAAATAGAGAGCTTCCTCAAGAGCAGTTCATGATCTACGCTGTCAAAAGCCTTAGACAAATCCAAAAAAAGCCCAATAGGGACCTCATTATTCTCCAAAGCATCAACAATATCACAAACCAATTCAAACATTGCTGTAGTAGTATTTCTATTTTTAAGGTAACCATGTTGTCTAGCAGAAAACATTTTGAATTTGTACATGAATGAACAGAGTCTTCCGACCAAAAGTCTCTCGAACATTTTAGAGAAAGAGCTGAGTAAACTAATTGGACGGAAATTATTGACATCCTGTTCACTTCCTTTTTTATGAAGCGGTTTGATTAAAGCTATTTTAAGGGCAGATGGAAACACCCCTTCCGTGTATGAACGGTACATAATATGAGCTAAGGGCTTTGCTATCAACTGAATAGAATTTTTGACCACAGTTATCGGAATACCATCGTAACCACAAGATCCTGTATTTTTCATTTTTTTTACGACATTGATAAGTTCTTTCTCAGTTATAGGGAAAAGTAAAATGAACTTCTGTTTACATCATTCAAAACTTGGTTTCGATGTATCTGTTGTCTATCTCGAGTAAAGTTTGCATTGTCAAAAAAGTCACTGAAAGTATTTGCTAAGGTCTCAAGATCTTTGACATTTTCGAAAATATTCTTATTAGAGTTACCTTTTCCAGTTAATCTCTTGAGTATGCTCCAAGTAGTTTTACTTTTATTTTTGCTTTTATTAATTAATGTTCTGAAATAATTTTGATTCATCTCTCGTAGTTTTTTATCATACAGATATTTGATTTTCTTGTAATCTGTTAGATATTCAGAACTATGAGACGAAATTGTGAAAAGAGCATCTAAATATTGTTTAATTTTTTCAACTTCCGGTGTTAAAGGTATTTTATGCCTGTTATTTTCTTGTACTAATACGAACGGAAAAGATATATCAAATAAGTTTTTGTAAATTTCATGAAATGTATTCCACAATAAATCAACACTAGAAGAAAAATCACTCTCGATAAAACCCCAATCAACTTGCGATAAAGATGTTACAAATGTTGAAATTGTTGACTCGTTAATCAACCTCATTTTCCTTCTCCTACCTTTACTTCTCGACAATACAGAGAAAGTAAATACTTGAGCTCTATGATCAGAAAGATTTTCGTTTCTTACACAAGCAGAAGTTTCGTCCATGATATTTGAAATAATGTTGTCAATACAGGTCGAAGAGGTTAGGGTCACTCTTGTTGGTTCATGAATCATAAACTTAGCATTAAAACTCTCAACAATAGATATGAACTTATCTGAAACGTTATTATGTGAGAGAATATCGACATTGAAATCTCCTGAAATTATGAAGTAACAAGATTCTCTTGTTAGTTTATCAAGCAAGTCGTGAAGCTTCTCAAAGAAAATTTCAACGTCCGATGCTCTTCCCATAAGAAATTTTATTGCTGCAGTATTCTCTGAAATACTGATCGGATCGAATTGATATCTACTAGTTCGCTATTTGGAAGTTGAAACTCCTGTTGAACCAAACGCAATGACTGTGAAATGTCGTAGAGCTCAGAAGCTCTTGATTCTAGGGGATTTCCAATGACTTTTTCATGCAAATTAAAATTTCAACGGCTAAAGTGGATCAACGAAGGTTAGAAGTAATCCTTTGATGGACTCCGAAGATAAGCACTCGTATTATACCTCTTAAACTCCTAAAAGTTATTTTTATCATCCAGAAAATTCGGTCCAATTTCACAATAAGATAATAGAAACGTCCGGAATAGTAATCGACTAACTTTACAGAATTGAACAGTGTGGACCGACCCTTTTCGAAAACGAGCATTGAGCATACCCATATTTAAGTAGCTGAATTCAATTATCTTTTAGGTAGCTACTTCCACATCCACGAGTTTCTGAGGGAGAGAAGCATATGGGGATTCAGTTTTTGGAAGACGGAGTTTCGCTTCGTAGTTTCATTTGTGGAAGTTACCATATACAGGGTGTTGTTTCTCTGGTCCATTTCATACACATAAAACCTCCAAGTCGAAGCGTTTTCAATGTTCATAGGACCATCATCTAGTTGATCATCTGAATTATGAGTTTATAACATCGCAAAAGCATCATTTGGGTATATAGGGATAGCCGAAAAGACAAGCTATCAGAAAATTATCGAAATAACTAACATTCACCTAATCTTGAATGATAGACACTAGGATGAGTAAATAAAATAATGTCTCTATACTATCGCCGATGATGTGCTGTTTGGAACAGAAGTAAAAAAAAAGAATAGTTACGATAGAAAGAGATTCAACGGAATATTAGGATGAGGAGAAATCATTACTAATAGATCCAATAACAGAATTCACTAGAATACAAGCGAATCCCAAATGTGGAAGAACACAGAACTGCCAGATAGAATGATGAACATTTTTCCACAATATAACCCAATTTATCGTTGCATTCACTCTTTTCTTCAATCGTTCCAAATAATAATTTAGAGTAATACTAATAAATAGGTCGAGTGCATGGCATTTCGGAAAGGTCATCGAACAACCCTTAAAACAATGTTTAACTCAAGTCCATATCCCATTTGAGATTCAAGGGGTTGCTGTCATCACGCTAATAACATTTGATTCGAACCAATTATACAAAATGTCCCCCTACCAATCAAAGACTTCTTGCATTTTTCTGAATATGCATGGTGACCCAGATATTGACACACTGTATATTTTTTCAGGATTCATCCACTATCATGCAATACGCCTGAATTGATATCCTTATGGTTACATCAAATACAACTCCGTTTTCGTATGGCTCCAACGCTGTCATCAATCATTCAACATCATCAATTGTAACGACAGCGTCAATGTCAGCCCAAGCATTATCAACCACTAATTACAGTCGAATAATAGTTCATTTCAACGTATATTCCATTTTGCACCTATTAGTAGGTAGGTTCACCAATTAGCATGCTGAGATTTCGAATGAGGCGTTCGTGTGATACTTAATGGATCATATAATATTATTTCGTGAAGCCCATTTAGATAGAGTGCATGCGTTCATTAGAAGGAATGAATCGTCTTCCAACGCTGTCTTCTACTTACTTGCAATGTATAATTTCTTGAAGGATATATGAGAGTCTACTCAGGAATTTCGATGATTCGCAACCACCATATACGTATAAAGCACCATTTGGGAGTGTTGAAGATATATTTATGTTTGAGTCAATTATATTTATTTAGTAGGAGTATTTTGACGGTTCTCGAGAGTTCGCGCCATCTGAAGGACGGCGCGCTCTCAGGAAAAGTTGTTTCGTCCCACTGCCAGAGGTGGACTCATCAGATAGGCTGAATCCTCTGGCACCTGCGTATGACAACCTCAGAAGCGGCGTAGTGAGCGACCATGACCGACACCCTTATGCTTAGTTCGAATGAAGTAGCTAGCGTGTGTCGGTCAGTGGCGCCATCATTTGGCAACTCAGTTAAACTACGCCGCCTACAGTATATTATACATATTAGGTGTGACGATGGAAAAGGGTTTTCTGTTCCCATATATTTATTTCACACGAAACACATTATATTGAAAAGATGGAAGTTTAAATATATAAGAAACGACGATAACAGCAAATTTATCGAGAAATACTAAATTTTCCCGAATCACATCGAAACCCTTACTGATTAATCAATATTTCCACCCCATTTTGAATCTGGAGTTGCAGACTGCTGCAAACTGTAGCAAATGCTCTCACATCTGTCAATGACGTCACATAAATCGAATCGATGAGTTTATTGGATCTCACATTTTATACCGGGTGTCCCAGGAATACCGTTCGCTAGAATATTTATGGGAAGGAATCTGAATTCACGTTTGCAATTCCAGACTTGAGCTTATACTAAAGAGATGACTGCCTGTGAATTGTTTGAGATTCGTGGGACCGGTTTCACCGGAAGTGACACTAACTCCTTCTACTCACGGAAGCCTAAAAACGGAATTTTTCCAACGAAAAACCTGGAAGATATTCATGTTTCAGCCGAGCACTATTTTCAATTTTTTATTCACATTAAAAAAGAATTTCCCGACCGAAATTATTCCGTGAGACATCCGATATATTTAAAACATCCAACTCGTAACTATAACATGTTTGCCAGAAACTTTATCGAAACGAAAAACAAATATATGTTAACACAAAATAAATATATTTCTGCAAATAATTTTCTCAAACACACTTCCGACCCGAAAGGGACCTCGTATTGATGCAACGTGAATGTATTACAAGAGCCTGAGAAGCTTGAGGCAGCATCAAACTTAAACAATCAAACTTTCTGTTTTTTATTGTATTTCCAACAAGAAAGTTTGGAATATTAACAGGAATAGAAACTTTCGAACTATGCAGAGTGAATATCGTATATTCTTGCACAGCTTGCTCAGCCAATTAGAAGTTCTGAGTTGTATTTGCCAAATTGTAACACTTTTAACGGGCACGGTCTGAAGAACAGGAGGGTTATCATTTTGCTCAAAGTTCTGTTATTTTAGAATTCCGTGCCTGAATTACCTATCTTAAGTCATTGAGTTGGACTCAATGACGCTGTAACTTCCGAAGTAATAGAGTCTAGAGTCTTGAGTCAGGGTAGATTTAAAGTAAGAATACCTCAGTTCAGTTCTTTGAGTAGTGAAATCTGCCTAGCGGTTCCGAAGTTGAAGCTTTCTGAAAATTTTCCCAATAACTCGTGAACTCGATTTCGTGAAAAAGTTAAATCAACTGATTTCAGAAACTTGGATTATGGTTTGACCGGAAACACGAAAATTCTGAAAGGCATTACTTGAAATCTCGATATTCCTGTGATAACATGGTGCTTAGTGCTTCATAGTATCGCAGATATTTTTTTTGAATTTTATGAAAAGGAAATCTCGAATTAGTAATGCGGAATTATCATATTCAGTTTACGTATTCACAAATATTCAGACCTTGTTAAACTTGAAATTTGATATACAAATGTCGAGTCTCTAAGTTGTTTCTTTCGAAAGTTATGTACACGATTGCTCGACTCAATGAAGTACTTCGTACCTCAAAGTGAAAATGGAAAAAGTTTTCCCGATATCCAGCGGCTATTTCAACTAGAGGGAAACAGAAATGCCGAGTGGAAACGAATATTATAGCAACATTGTAATAGGACATAAATTTATATTATATTTTCCAATTTTCTGTATATGTCACGTGCTACTTTTAATGGCCCACTGAAAACATTTATTTTCCCATTTCGAAACCCAGCTTAGAGAACGTATGTGTCGAAAAGTTCATTGCCTAACGGATACAGGCGACTTCTTCAAAGCTGATAGAATCATCTAGATTCAATCAATTCAAGGGTTCGAACCCGGATCATCCCACTACTATCACTATTGTCGATTAGATGTCTCCCAAGAATTTCTCCTGAAATAAAGTTTCTCTGGGGCCAAATCAGTGTTTTAAAAAAGATTGATATGATTATCCTTGAATTGGGGTTTTTCCTTTAAACGAAAAAGCAGTAATCTTCATGAAAAACCTTCAGAACATCACATTTCAAACATATGATTTCAATATTATATTTTGAAAAAAATGTTTGATCATCTAAAACTGAAAAATAAAATGGGGATTTGCATTTAAAGGAAAGGACAAGAAAGACCAATACAATGGGCACCTCGTTCGCCTGATCTAAATCCCTTAGTTTTTTTATTTATGGGGACATATGAATCAGCTTGTTCATCATGTAGAAATCGAATCGCATCAACAATTACTTGATAGAATTCAAGATGCATCAAACCAAATACGAAACGACCCAAATCTGATCCGCCGAGTAACGAAATCTTTAGTTCGTCGATGTGAAGCTTGCATTCAAGTCGAAGGTGGATATTTTGAACAATTTTTATAGTATCCAAATTTCCATTTATAATTATGATTTGAAAATGAAAATATAATGATAGGAAATGGTTTCATGGAGAAGAAAGAGCTCCAGTAGTAGTGATTAGCTCTGATCAAGGGGGAATATTTGTTGATTTATCGACGGATATTCGTCCTTGTGATTATGTTATTGAAAATATAATTTTTCAAAGGCTTGTATCTTCTTAACAAAAACGAATCGGATATATGTTCATAGGAAAAAAAATGTTCAGAATTAGAACAGCTACTATCTGTCAAAGTTTGTCATAGATCTTGTAGAACACCCTGTATAGGAAATGTGAGACTAATCGTCAGCCCACAAAACGGATTGATTTCTTCTGTTAGTATTCTGTGATCATTTTTAGCAGAAAAGAACCTGAGAGTACCTTTGATATTTTCATCCAAATACCCAATCGTAATAGGTTAGTATCGAATGGTATTTTTATTTGAAATGTGGTTTTTTTTTCAGCTTTTATAGAGTTCTCTCAGCGAACTATAAAATGCTGAATCAGAAAAAATGTATCCTTTTGCGCATTCGTTGCTAAGTAACATATTCTTTTCGCAACGGGAACTTCTATCTGACTTTAGTTAGGTTCCTGTGTGCCAGCGAATTTTTAAATTAAAAACCCTTCTGGACCTGCTTCAGTTACTCTAGTATCGAAGCTGATATGAGTGAATTTTAAGACAATTTGTTATATCTACTTCAGAAAAACCTTGTCATTAAAACCAACGTGGATCATTGGGATTCTGGATATAAGGTTATATATTATTATTTATTTTCACCGAATTATTTTTATTTCCAACTGGCACTATGCTTGTTTTATGAACTATTGGTGTTAGAAATTCTTTTTTCCTCATACATACTTCTGAATTATTTTCTCAAATATTGAACGCGTTTCGAAAAAACGTCCCCACTCTCACCTTGGAATATTTGCATTACTGGAAATGGTGGAGTCCTCATGGCCGATCATAAACACAATAAATTCCGAAAGAATCAACTAAGAAACTCCATATTGGTACAGTAGCTTAGAACCTCAATGACGAAGGCCGAAATCCAAAATTTGATTTTCCCAATATTTCGAAAATATTTCATGGGAATAATTCGATCAGAAAATAACGGAATATAGAATATTTGAAAAAAAAAATTTTAAATTTCTTCCTCAAATTGTTCTAATGACATGATCATCACGAAATTTTGCACAAAGTTGGCCGTCGGCATTTTCACCCCTAAATTCCATCGATTATCGGCCAATCAGGAGTTGAGGAAAAAACAATTTTCGAATTGATGTGTACGAAAAATCATGAGGATTTCAGCAAAAATGAAAATGATACAATCGGGTACCTGCATGGTACAATCCTTCACCAAGTTTTCATGAAGAAATTTCGATTCTTTTTTTTTTGAGGGTGCCGGTGGGTTCAAAAATTATAATGGCTGTATAAAGAAAACGTTAGGGGTACAAACAAAAATTTTTGTGGTACAATCGGGTACCTACCGGGTACAATCAACCACAGAATTTTCACACAATCAATTATCTGCCAATCACGAGTTGAAGAGAAAAAAAAATTCAAATTGATGTGTGGAAAAAACCATGGGGATTTCGGCAAAAATAAAAGTGGTACAATCGGGTACCTACCGGGTACAATCGGGTACCTACCGGGTACAATCGACCACAGAATTTTCACACAAAAGTTCCATCGATTATCGGCCAATCACGAGTTGAAGAGAAAAAATTTTCGAATTGATATGTAGGAAAAACCATGGGGATTTCAGCAAAAATGAAAGTGGTACAAACGGGAACCTATCTAGTACAATCCTTCACCAAGTTTTCATGAAAAAATATAACTTTTTGTTTTGGATATCGGTGGGTTCAAAAGTATCAATGGCCGTATAAGGAAAACGTTAGGGGTACAAACGGAAATTTTTGTGGTACAATCAGTTACCTACCGGGTACAATCGACCACAGAATTTGCACACAAAAGTTCCATCGATTATCGGCCAATCACGAGTTGAAGAGAAAAAATTTTCGAATTGATATGTAGGAAAAACGATGGGGATTTCAGCGAAAATGAAAAGGGTACAAACGGGTACCTATCTAGTACAATCCTTCACCAAGTTTTCATGAAAAAATATAACATTTTTTTTTTGGATGTCGGTGGGTTCAAAAGTCTCAATGGCTGTATAGGGAAAACGTTAGGGGTACAAACGGAAATTTTTGTGGTACAATCGGGTACCTACCGGGTACAATCGACCACAGAATTTTCACACAAAAATTCCATCGATTCTCGGCCAATCACGAGTTAAAGAGAAAAAAAAATGTCGAATTGATGTGTAAAAAAAACCATGGGGATTTTAGCAAAAATAAAAGTGGTAAAATCGGGTACCTACCTGGTACAATCCTTCACCAAGTTTTCATGAGGAAATTTCGAACTTTTTTTTTTATAATGGCTGTATAGAAAGAACGCCTGGGGTACAAACGAGAACTTTTAAGGTATGATCGAGTACCTACCGGGTACAATCGACCACAGAATTTTCATACAAAAATTCTATCAATTATCGGTCAATCACGAGTTGAAAAAAAAAATTTCGAATTGATGTGTAAAAAAAACCATGGGGATTTCAGCAAAAATAAAAGTGGTACAATCAGGTACCTACCTGGTACAATCCTTCACCAAGTTTTCATGAGGAAATTTCGAATTTTTTTTTTTGGGTGCCGATGGGTTCGAAAGTTATAATGGCTGTATAGAGAAAACGTTAGGGGTACAAACGAAAAGTTTTGTGGTACAATCGGGTACCTACCGGGTACAATCGATCACAAAATTTTCACGAGAAAATTTCAAGGTCAATTGCCAGGTTCACATAGCTCTTCTGTAGGCTTATTTCTTGAGAATTACTCTATCCATCATTTTCAATAAAATTCCAAAACACTCGATTCTTGATCGTACAAGAAAAAAGCATTACTGAATCTTCCAACCATGTTTACATACGTGAAATATTTCCAATATTAACAGAGAAAAAAGTTTCTTCAACATTCGCCAGGTCTTTGGAATTATTGAATTCACATAATATTTTCTCAAATTCATTACTTTCCAAATATAGATTGACATTTCGAAAAATAAGTAATTACTACGACCTCTTTGTAGAGTGGACAACGTTGTGTTGTTATATGACAGGAAAATGACTATAACCTAACATTTTCAAAATATACACGGTGAAATCTGTCAGGATGTCATGGAAAACCGGGATACCTACTTTATAAAAATGAATGGAGTATAGGAACATCTGAAAATACAGCATTGAAAAACATTTCGTATAATTCTCAGTACATTTTCATTGGTTAGCGATTACCGAGATATACTCGGTTACTCTTGCGGTACTGCTTCTCATCTTGGGCTCCAAATGACAAAACTTTCACGCAAATATAGACCCACACCAAAGTAATTATGGTTCAAACATAAACTCTAAATTAAGTGCCTATGAATTATTTCACCTAGAATGGATTCTGTGAAGTCCTCCCAACTTTCCAGGTTCAAATTTCGAGTCAGGTTATGAGGCAGACACGTTACCTTCTTCAACACGTATCATATACTTCAGAAGACTATAAATACGCGGGAAAATCAAGTTGTATATCGACCACCATATCAGAATTTCAACACGTACACCGACTACCTCATCGACTTCCAATTTAGAAAATATTAAGGCTTTATTAAAGAGTCATTATTATTCCCTGTGGAACCTCGAATATCGAAAAACTGTAACTTTTTTCCAGGGCCATTCTGATGCTTTAGTATCTGTCGTTGCTAGCTCCTACTTTGTTTTCAATATTTTACGCCTTTGGCAAGTCTTTCGGGGTAATGGAAAATTGATAAGGGTTGAGGAATGAATATTTACGGTTAGCCTTACGGCCGACTGCGTAAACACAATAACTTCCGAAAGAAACAACTTAGAAACTCGATATTTGTAGAGAAGGTTTGGACCTTAATTACGAGGGCCGAATTCGTGAATGGGTAAAATCCACCCAATGATTCCGTAGATATACCCAATCAAAGTTTTATTTTTCCAATATTTCCAAAAATACAGATCAGATCGAATTGAAATCCAGTACTTCATCGAAAAATAACAGTTCGAAGTTTCATACAGAATTTAATGAGGATGATATGATAAGAAAATCATAGAAATATTTTTTTTAAATTGTTCTTATGACACGATTATCACGAAATTTCGCATAAAGTTGTCTTTCACAAAACTACCTGTGAAGTTTTGTCAGGACTGAATCAGTATTTCTCGAGTTATACCGAAAAAATCAACGATATCGAGAAGAAAACCTCGAAAGTTGACATATTTTTTCCCGATATCTCCAAAACTTATGATCGTATCGAACTGAAATTTGGTACACTGCTGTGAAATATGAAGCTCAAAGTGTGAGTGGAATTTGTTTTTTGATATGATGAATGGTTTCCGAAAAAAAAAATTTTTGGAAAAAAATTTCGAAATTTTTTTTTTTTTATTTACTGACCATATTATCCTGACGAAATTTGGCTCAAAGTTGCGCGTCGTTATACTCCACCTGACTACCAAGTTTGAATCCAATCGCTCAAGCAGTTTCTGAAATAAAAAATAAATAACTTCGAAATTTCAAGTGCCTATAACTCAAAAACTATTCGAACGATTTGGCCCATTAACGAACTTAGCCGCGGCATTCTGATGCGCAACCTATCCTGAAAGTTTCAAGTTGCTAGCTTGCTTCTGTCGACAGTTATTGTGTCTACGGCCGGAAAGAATCGATTTTGACACCGGATTCGTCATCAGTGAGTCCAACCTAGTCGATTGAGACCATTTTCGGATCAATCATCGAAAAGTACAGACATTCGGACAAAACGATAGCACGCTGTTCCCCTAGAACATGCGCCCAAAAATCGACATAAACATATGACAATAATACTCTTTAATTATTATTCGAGATTCAAGAATCCGCCCCCAGATACCTCATTCAACATGTCTAGTGAACCACACAAGACTATAAATACACACGAAAATCAAGTTGTATTTCGACCTTCATATCAAACTTTTAAAACTTACACCATCTACCTATCGGTTACCAATTTGGAATATATGTTTAAAGGCTTCATCAAAGAGTCATAATTATTCCCTATGGAACCTTGAATATCGAAAAACTATAACTTCCTGACAGGGCCATTCTGATGCTTTAGTATCTGTCGTAGCTTCCGGCTTCGTTTTCAATATTTTGCGCCCTTGGCAAGTCTTTCAGGGTAATGGAAAAATGACACGGTTAGGTATACATAATCTCATAAAATATGGCATAGGATGATCAGAGTCAGACTTTAGTCATCTTTCAGTGAATTTCAAATTCGCTGCTTGATATCTTCGGGAGGAAGACAGAAAATCGATAAAATGTACAGCCGTGTCTAGTGGTTCATTTTTCATGCGGAATAATCTATCGGTGTCGAATGCTTAAATAAGTTATGTCCTACGTTCTCGCTTTTTGGAGCACTATCACGACTTATTCTGACTTGTGTGTACTTTAGAAAGTTGCGGAAACTTTCACAGGTTCAACAGCTGTTCCTTCAATATTTGATATATAATAATCCTCATGATTTGTATGTGTATTTTAGCCTGTTCAAGGGAATGAGAGCTACCTGAGTATGAATATTGTAAGTTCCAATGAAGCTACAGTCTTGAAATTATTCGGGAAATTGTGGAGCCTGAATATATCGGTTCAGTTCATTAACGAAAAAAAAGCTCTGACTTGAAGTCAGCATGAGTGAACATGCGATGAAAATCTGCTGACTTCAAGTCGGTGTTTTTCTAGGTTTCTTCGATAAACTTGTTGGCCGTTAGGCCGACCGTTAAGACATTAACTTCCGGAAGAAACAACTTGGAAACCCGATATTTGTGGAAAAGGTTTGGACCTAAATAACGAAGGTTGAATTCTTAGATGGGTGAAATCCACCCAATGATTCTGCAGATATACCCATTCAAAATTTTATTTTCCCAATATTTCCAAAACAACAGATCAGAACGAATTGAAATCCAGTACTTCCGAAAAATGGCAGTTTGAAGGTTCCTACAGAATATAATGAGGATAATATGTTGAGGAGATCACAGAATATGAATTATTTAGAAAAAAATCGATTTTTTTAATTGTTCTAATGATACGATCATCACGCAATTTTGCACAAGGTTCACTTTCAGCATCTTCAAACTAGCTGCGAAGTTTAATCATGATAGAATCAGAATTTTTTGAGTTATACCGAAAGAAACAACGATATCGAGAAGAAAACCAAAAAATTTGACATATTTTTTCCAATATCTCCAAAAATTGTGATTGTATCGAACTGAAATTTGATACACTGCTGTGACATATAAAGCTCAAAGTCTCAGTGGAAGTTTTTTCGAATATCATGAACGGTTTCAGAAACAAAAATTTTTTTCGAAAGAAGTTTTTGAAAAAAAATTTTTTCTCTCTGACAGTATGATCTTGGCAAAATTTCGCTCAAAGTTGCGCGTCCTCATAGTCCACATAACTACCAAGTTTCATTCCAATCGCTGCATTTGTTTCTGAAATAAAAAATAAATAACTTCAAATTTTCAAATGGCTTTTACTCCAAAACTGTTCGACCGATTTGGCTCATTAACGAACTCAACCGTGGCATTGCAATGCGCAATCTACCCTGAAAGTTTCAAGTCGCTAGCTCACTCCGTTAGACAGTTTTCGTGTCCACAGAATCGATTTGGACATACTAGATTCGTCATCAGAGAGTCAAATCTAGTCGTTTTGGGTCCAATTTCGAGAAAATTCGAGTATTACAGACATTTAGACAAGATGATAGCACGCTGTTTCCCTAGAACAAAAAGATGTCAAATTTTGTGGGTTTTTCCTGGGTTTCGAGATTCTTTCCCGAATAACTCAGAAAACCTAGAAAAGCATCGCCGTGAAGGCAGCAGCTTTTACATTCATGTTCAAATTCATTGCCATAGCGGTAATTTCCATCGAACACGCGCGTTTTTTCGAAAAATTTCCACAACAATAAAGTGTCATCAATTCTTCACCTCATTAACCCTCCAGTGCTAGAACCTACCGTTACATCGTCTTCATCAGGGAGTCGAACCTAGTTGAACGAAAATTATTTAGCCAGCGATGAAGCAAAAAATTCTCATTGAAAATTTTATCGACTTCTCAAAGGTAAATGTGTTTGTTGAAGCATCCAGTGATATTAAAAAGAACGAACATTTTCGCATTTTTCCGCTTTGAATATCAATGTCTACAGATGGAAATTTTAAACGCATCAAATATTCCTTCAGATGTTCAGCCACGAATTTTGTAACATTCACAAACGTCGCTTCCGTATATATGTGAGGATTTTGCTTTACAACTTGTCTATTTGAATATTTCCGCAGGGTGGAAGATAATTTCATTTTATCTGGAAAGCGTATTATTTTGAATGTGAAAAAACTCAACGGAAATGAATGAAGTTGAATAAATAAATAAAATATACAAATAAATACAGACCTATAGAAAATTATCTGTATTGTATATCCACTAACAGTAGACGTTGCGTATTTGCATTCTTGTTATAAAGTTATTATATTAAATGTGTACGTTCATTTATCGCTATCAAATCAACCACTTTATTGATAGGAGCATTAATATTGAGATGTTCTAGGGAAGAATACGAGTATTTTAAAACTCAATGCAAACGTCCAGTATCAATAGAAGTACAAATGAATTTGTAGCGCGCGCGCCCTCTCAAAGCCCTTACATAAGTACAGGGTTGCGTTCTTCATTCGTTTTTGGTTTATTATTTGATAAAATCAAATAATAAACCTTAGTGATCGACCAAAAAAAAAATTTTTAACCCCCCCTGAAAATCTCACAGTTTACGTTTTGGAGTATGTAGATTTGAATAAACTAATAAAAAAAAATCCGTCCGTCCGCCGTCCGTTGTCCGGGGCTTTTCTCAGAAAGTACTGAACCGAAATCAGTGAAACTTGGTAGGAAAACCGTGTGTCGCTCGGGATTGATCCTCCAAGCTTTTCAGCAGAATCGGTGTACACTAAGGGCTCAAAGTGGGGGGTTTAGGGAAAAAAAAATTATTTCTCGAAAACTTACTACCGAATTTTCATGAAACTCTGAACGTTGATTACTGTTGCAAAACTAAACCAAAAAAGTTTCATCCGGATGATTTCCGACCAGTGGTTCCTGAGTTATAAAGAAAAACGGTGCAAATTTCCAATAATGTCGAAAATGACATCATCGCATTCGGTTCTAAGATTGGAATTCACTGAAATAATCGGTTTACTTTTCATCCAGAGTCATACATTTAAAAGTAGATGAAAATATTGATTACCAAATTTTCAACACATATCGAGAAATTTTTAATGAATGCGTTATTATTTTATGAACACAATTTGCAAATGCCCCACCGATGTTCTTGACAATTTCATAATCGTAAGTAGTTCAGATTAAATATTTTTGGGTTTTCTCTTCCAATATCTTAAACATAACTACTGAAAATCGGGTAAAATTATTATTCATAGAAATCACCCTGCGAATTACGGGATTTAAGATTAAATTTCTTCATGAAGCTCATTCATATCTTGAATAAAACTTTTATTTTATTCATAAATCATTGGTTTTTCAGAACACAAAAACCAATTCCATGAAAAAATTCATTTGAAACATTGAAATCTCAATGAATACTCTTTTATAACTGAATATCACTTTTGCATGCAGAACGCGAATTAAGTAGCGTAATTTAAAATAATGCAGATTTCCAAAAAATTCGGTTGATCGAAGGTTTGCATCAATTTTGGTTTGTTTAGTACAATTGTCGTCAACATGTGGATATCCGTTACTGGTTTCAATCGAAATCCAAAATCTTTCGTACTGATAGTTTGAAATAAGCGTGAATATAAAAAATAATGAGCATTTATATGATAAATCAAATTGGAGGATATAATATGCAAAAAAATCAATAACAAACCGCAAATCTCATCAATTGTCGATTGTCGAGAATCTAATACTGAGGGTTGGAGCCTTAGACTGAAGTTAGGAGCCGATCATCTGTCTACCTGTTCTGAATGGGGACTGTGCCGGGTCTAGACCTAAGACAAGGGATATAGCGTAGACAAAAATATACCGCATGTATCATCATCTGGTTGTCGGCAAACTACTTGTTTGAATTTCACGTCTTTACATCAAACAGACTTTTGGATTTGACACCCTCTTGGTTGAATGTATCTGATAACGATAACAACGAACGAAATTTATAATCTAGAGTTATTCTTTCGAATTCAACCTGATGAGGTTCACGATATATTTAATTGTTACAGAAATGTTATTGAAAATAACTTTAGTTTTTCAGTTTGTGTGGTGAATACTTTGTGAATCCAGTGAATCGGATATCTGCTGTGGAAAAAATTTTTTTTCAGATCAATTGCACAGGAAGGTTGAGTTTTTTTCATTTCATTAATAATTTTTAGAACAAAGTTGAATCCTAGTAGAAATCACATCTACACATTTGATATTAGCGAAAAGTCTTGAATTTTGTTTTACGTATTGGTGCTAGTTTGAAAGATTAAGTTTATTTCCTCAGTGTCAAAAAAAATGAACGCGTTCGGATTGAAACATCATGACTAATTGTGAAATATAGACACTCGATTTAATGCAAAATTTCGTGAGAATTTTATAGTGGAAAAATCGAATTTTTTTCAAAAATTTTTTTTTCGAATACATATTCATCAAAGTTCAATGAAATTTGGTACAGGTTTCTGAGTCAACATTCAGAAACAGTGTTTCAAATTTCAGTTTTGACCGATATTCATGTGTGCAGCTATTGGCAAAAAATTTCGTGACCATTTTGAATATTGAGGTTATGTCCCTAATATCTCAAAAAGGGCAAACCCTATCTGATTTGAAGTTCATTTTCAGTTGTAGAATACCGACACGAAATTTAATAATGGTGAAAAATAGTTAGATTTTCAAAGAGGTGAAACGACTGTGGAACTTCTCTTCTCATTCAAAATATTATTTTAAATTTTGCTACTCAGTAAGCGTTCTGCATGTGGAAATATTATTCAATTATACAAGTGTATTTATTGAGATTTCTATGTTCGCATGAATTATTTCATGGAATTGGTTTCTGTGAAACCAATGATTTATGCATAATATATTTTTTAAGATATCAATGCTATATTGGGTTATTTAACTGAGAAAATAATAAACCCTCGTGTAAAATTTGCAGCGTTTTCTTAAGTATCCTACTCAATCTGTCTGAATCGCCCCACTTTAAAGGTCAACGTGTAAGGGGCACTAGCGCTAACGCTGTACTCAGTGGATTCTCCCAAGATCTTATTACACTCAACATGCCCGACGATCTGGCACACAATTTCAGACGAACAATTCGGCTTCAGAGCTTCCCACAGCACTACCCTACAGTTAGCAACAATGACCGACCAAATAACAAAAAATTTCAGCTTCAATAAAATAACAGCTATGCTTAATTTGGATATAAAAAAGCGTTCGACACCGTATGGCACGATAGCCTCATATTCAAATTACTCCAAATCAAACTACCCCCATATATCATTAAAATTATTCATTCATACGTCAGCGACCGGACCTTTCAGATAAGAGTAGAAAATAAATTATCGAACAAAACCTCTATCCCGGCCGGAGTTCCCCAAGGTGGACTGTTATCCCCCACACTATTTAACTATTATATTAACGACATACCGAAATCAAACCGAACAAAATTAGAAATTTTTGCAGACGACACAGCTGTAATTTCAGAATCCACTCAACCAAAACAGGCAAACAAATACATTCAGGACCACCTAAACGAACTTGACAAATATTGTAACAAATGGAAAATCAAAATCACCACGGACAAAACTACTCTAATCCACTTTACCCACAAACTTAAACACGCAAAAAACTCGAACTCAGTTACATTCAAAGGAAATACAATCAAAACTCAAAATTCGGTGAAATATTTAGGCGCCACCTTAGACAAAAAACTGAACTACAACACACATATAGAAAACTCAATTCGTGTATGACAAACAATACTTCGAAACACGTACCCATTAATGAGTTATCGAAGCAGACTCAGCCAAAAATCTAAAATTCTACTATACAAACAGAGTATTAGGCCTGTATTCTTGTATGCAAACCCCATCTGGAGTAACACCTCTAACAAAAACATGAAAAACCTTCAAATCCTACAGACCAAATTTCTCCGTATCATCCTCAACAAAGGAAGATCCACCCGCATCAGTGAACTTCATTCATCCGCCAACATCCGAACTATCCTCGAAATAATACAAAATCAAACCAATAAATTCTACAAACATACAACCAAAAAATTAAACAAAACAAAACATATCGGAACAACTAACACTGAAAATACAAATATCAAAATCAAACATAAATTATCCCATCACATTGTCAGATGATTCATCCCAAAATACCTTCATCCCATCTGAGACGTATACAGAGTGTAACAGCCAAATGGAATAAATTCGATAACGAATAAATGAGGGCGTGTTGGGAAAAACGCTCGGACACGTCGATTTGTAATTTTAAATGAGCATATTTTCCAAGAAAATAATATTACATAGGGTGTTCCATGTGACCGTGGCCAATACCAACTTTCTTATTTCAAATGCAACCCCCTTTATATAATTTTTTTTTTTGGATTCTTCAGAGAATTCTAGACAAAATTCATGCACAATGTCCTATTCCTGTCTATAACTATTTCGGAAATATTAAGTGTTTTCAGATTTAGAGCAAAAATCAACGTTTTAAATAAAAATTAATTAAAACCTAATAAGTAATACTGATTATTTCTTAATTTAAAAAAAAACATTAATATCAATGTAGGAAATGTTCAAAATGCTCGCCGCGAACGTCTTGGCAACATGCTAATCTGGTGTAGAATTGTCTTCTAAAGTTACTCAACATTTCTGAGAACACTTAATATTTCCGAAAAAGTTGAAGATAGGTATAGGACATTGTACATGAATTATGTCTAGAATTCTCTGAAGAATCCAAAAAATAAATAATATACAGGGGGTTACATTTGAAACAAGAGAGTTGGTATTGGCCACGGTCGCATGGAACACCCTATATAATTATATTTTCTTGAAAACTATGCGCATTTAAAATTACAAATCGACGTGTCCGAGCGTTTTTTCTAACACCCCCTCATTTATTAGTTATTGAATTTATTCCATTTGGCTGTTACACTCTGTATGTGTTTTCTTTTTACCTACATACCTCTAGAAAATAACAAACTGTTATAAACACTCATTGCTCTTAATAAAACCATACCATTAGGTAAGATCATACGATCAGGAACTAATTGTAAACCAAACCATAAATCTATATATCTTGTATATTTCCCCATGTGAATATTCGTGTATATATAATTTTGGGAAATTCAAAATAAAAAAATTTCAAAAAGCACTGCCGTGAAGGCAGCAACTTTTGCGCGCATGTTCAATGTAGATGACCGCTTCAGCAACGAATTTGAAGGTGCGCGCAAAAGCTGCTGCCTTCACGGCAGTGCTTTTTGAAATTTTTTTCTGATAAATTACTGGATTTAAATTCGATCATATCTGTGTTTTTGGACATATTGTAAAAATAAAATTTTGAATGGATATATCTACGGAATCATTGGGCGGATTTTACCCATTCACGAATTCGACCTTCGTAATTAAGCCCCAAACCTACTCTTCAAATATCGAGTTTCTAAGTCGTTTCTTCCGGAAGTTATTGTGTTTACGGTCAGCCTAACGGCCGACTGCGTAAACACAATAACTTCCGAAAGAAACAACTTAGAAACTCGATATTTGTAGAGAAGGTTTGGACCTTAATTACGAAGGCCGAATTCGTGAATGGGTAAAATCCACCCAATGATTCCGTAGATATACCCAATCAAAATTTTATTTTTCCAATATTTCAAAAAATACAGATCAGATCGAATTGAAATCCAGTACTTCATCGAAAATAAGTTTCATACAGAATTTAATGAGGATGATATGATGAGAAAATCATAGAATTTTTTTTTTCAAATTGTTCTAATAACACGATTATCACGAAATTTTGCATAAAGTTGTGTTTCAGCATCTCAAAACTAGCTGTGAAGTTTAATCAGGACTGAATCAGTATTTCTCGAGTAATACCGAAAAAATCAACGATATCGAGAAGAAAACCTCGAAATTTGACATATTTTTTCCCGATATCTCCAAAACTTATGATCGTATCGAACTGAAATTTGGTACACTGCTGTTAAATTAGAAGGCCAAAATGTGAGTATAATTTTTTTTGGATATGATGAATGGTTTCCAAAAAAAAAATTTTTTTGTAAAAAAATTTCGAAAAAAATTTTTTTTAAAAACTACTGACAATATGATCCTGACGAAATTTCGCTCAAAGTTGCGCGTCATTGTACTCCACCTAACTGCCAAGTTTGAATCCAATCGCTCAGGTAGTTTCTGAAATAAAAAATAAATAACTTCAAAACTTCAAATGCCTATAACTCCGAAACTATTCGATCGATTTGGCCCATTAACGAACTTAACCGCGGCATTCTGATGCGCAACCTATGCTGAAAGTTTCAAGTTGCTAGCTTGCTTCTGTCGACAGTTATCGTGTCTACGGCCGGCCAACCGGCCGGCCGGCCGGCCGGCCGGACAGAATCAATTTTGACACCGGATTCGTCATCAGTGAGTCCAACCTAGTCGATTGAGACCATTTTCGGCTCAATCATCCAAAATTACAGACATTTGGACAAAACGATAGCACGCTGTTCTCCTAGAACATGCGCGCAAAAGCTGCAAAACGAAATATGTGTTTTTTTTTGATATGGCACACTCCTTCATGATCCGCTCAAAGGGTGTCCATGCTCATAGGCTTGAAATTGCCTAGGTTTGTTCATTTCGTGACGAGTTCCCACAGTCTAAGCCTGTACGAAACGTACGATACCCCAAAAGAGATTGAAGCTTACTAGGAAACCTTCAAAAAGCTTCTTATCGAAAAAAGGTACCTTGCAATCAGGTTGAGATTGCTTGACCAATACGATGTGTCCCATTAAAGATAGAATAAAGAATGAACAATCATCATTGATGTCGTCTACAATAAAATGATTTGTTGGTTCTTGATCATCGGAAAAGATTTGGATTAGTTATTCATTCGAAAGGTATCCTCCATGATGACAGCTTTTACCCTTATATACTCAGGGCCACTTGCACCGTATTACAAAACCATAGATTAAGACCATAACCAAGGTTTAGGTAAAAAATTATTTTGCACCGTCACGAAATCCTCGTTTAATGGCCTTAACTGACTGTTAAATTTAAGCCCTGGAATTTGGGGGTTTAAAAGAAGGATTAATGGTAAGCTTCGAAATCTAACCCTACTTTCGCACAAGTTTGACATTTTTCTGGACGTAACTTCCAGTTTGTTTACTTTTTTTTTTGTTTACATTGGACATTCATGAAGAACTCATACGAGTTAACGAATTTGATAATGAAATTTTGATTAAAAGTTATTGAATTTCAGATGATATTCATGAAAAATGATATAGAGAGATAATGACATCAGTAGGCATTGATTCGTATCTTTTAAAGCGTGAAGAACTAACATCAGTATTTCCATTGAGTTCGTAAACTCAATGGCATTTCTTAGAAGCCTTCAACTATTTGAAATGATAAAGTTACAATGATATGCTTATTTATTTCCAAGAGCGAATAGCAGAATGAAATCGAAGACATATTTGGAATGAAAAACCTTAGTTTCATGAAGATTCTTCAGTACTATTTTATTTAGTGATGTATTACGTGGAAAGCTATCATATACTACTTTATCATTGTGCATGTGCTGTCTCTGTGCTATCATTCTCCTCGATTATATATTAACTGGACTCAAAATATAACTACAAACGAATTATTGTAAAAGAAATTGCATCCTCGTGTTAGTCGATCTTCAAACGTACACCTTCATCAATCCATCCATTCATGATACTTCAATATATAGAATACTTTTTATTCTGCGGATCTCACATTAGAGTTTTCATTATATTCGACCCACAATTAACTCAATTCATAATATACTTATTACAAACAAAATGATTCAATAGAAAGTCTATCCTTAGGTAACCCGTTCCTTATCCGAAAGTTGTTTCGGATAAATCAATACTATTTATTTATTCATTTTACAAACGTCAGGATTGTAATTCCATGCAGAAGCTCAAATCTTATGATATTACAAAATATAAGTTTACTTGAGTATATAACTATAAATTTGAATAATGTTTAAAGCCTGATGCAGAAGTAAGAGCACAGGTCTGTAGTAAGAGATCCCTAGTCTTAATGATAATGAACAAGTCGGGAAAGTTACATGCAATATTTTTATGGAAGCTATAAAGTCTGTCAGATATATTTTTTTCGGTGGGTGTTTCAATAGATGCATCTTGATTTTTCATATCTTATGGTAACCATAAAATGAGTTTCATCTTTTGAATTAAAATATTTCATTAATTAGGGTTAAAATAAACAACATGAAGCTAGACACAAGTACCAATTCATGAGAAAGTAACCAGATTTGTAGATTTACTTTAATCTAGTTACATTCAGCCTCGGTGCAAGCCGAATATTTAAATCAGAGCTTAATAAGTTTATCGTCGCTTAACTAACTGAAGCTTAAGACGAAAACGGTGCAATTGGCCCTCGGTCAAATAAAGGCATGAAGACATGGATTCCAGCCGCTTCATCGAATTCGTACTTCGAATATAATGCGACCCTTGCAGGGGAATAAAATAAAAACCATCCATTTCACGCCTAAATTGTTTGTGTTTTTCTGACAGACCACGCTGGAATTCGGCCAGAAAAACGTCAATTATAATCCGGCGGTATTTCGGACAAGTAAACCTGCGTTCAGACCCGACCCCATTCAACGAACTTGTCAAATCTCCAAATCAATGTTGCTGTCGCCCATTTTTTAATCCTTCACTGTTATCCGCTATTCGGAACTGGTGGATTCGAACCGCTATCAGGAGAACGTTTCCTTCCTGATGTCGTGATTTATTTAGAAATTTTTCATTGTCTCCCCTCGCGTACACGTTGGATAGCGTCGGACGTGCACCAAATGTGGTGAACCGATCGTTCGCTCTATTAACGGAAAAACATCTGTATGATGACGGAAAATCCGCTACGTGTCGAATATGCTGAGAATATTGGCTCGACGTCACGGTGATTATGTCACTGAGTTATTCCATAATTGGATGTGACTGGCCTGCCCAAACGCCTGATTTGAATCCGTTGATGCGACTAATGATGATCGACATTGTTATGGTGAATAATGTCGGGAGTGCATAAAATTATCCATGATTCTACATGACAAGTCTGTCGTGTTGTTAATTTTAATTCGAGAAGCCATCATGCACAATTGCGAACTATCTGGTGATTTTGGTGCATAACAGATGTAACTGGAATCTGTTCCTTTTTGCGCGCATATTCTAGGGGAACAGCGTGATATCGTTTTGTCCAAATGTCTGTAATTTTCGATGATTGAGCCAAAAATGGTCTCAATCGACTAGGTTGGACTCACTGATGACGAATCCGGTGTCAAAATCGACTCTGTCTGGCCGGCCGTCCGAGGACACGATAACTGTCGACAGAAGCAAGCTAGCAACTTGAAACTTTCAGGGTAGGTCACGCATCAGAATGCCGCGGTCGAGTTCGTTAATTTGCCAAATCGGTCAAATAGTTTTGGAGTTATAGTCACTTGAAATTTTGAAGTTATATATTTTTTATTTCAGAAACTACTCGAGGGATTGGATTCAAACTTGGCAGTTTTTTTTCGGAAAACATTCATCATATCCAAAAAAAATTCCACTCACACTTTGAGCTTCATATTTCACAGCAGTGTACCAAATTTCAGTTCGATACGAACATAAGTTTTGGAGATATCGGGAAAAAATATTTCAAATTTCGAGATTTTCTTCTCGATATCGTTGATTTTTTCGGTATAACTCGTGAAATACTGATTCAGTCCTGATAAAACTTCACAGCTAGTTTTGTGATGCTGAAAGACAACTTTATGCGAAATTTCGTGATAATCGTGTCATAAGAACAATTTGAAAAAAAAAATTCTATGATTTTCTTATCATATCATCCTCATTAAATTCTGTATCAAACTTCGAAATGTTATTTTTCGATGAAGTACTGGATTTCAATTCGATCTGATCTGTATTTTTGGAAATATTGGAAAAATAAAATTTTGATTGGGTATATCTACGGAATCATTGGGTGGATTTTACCCATTCACGAATTCGGCCTTCGAAATTAAGGTCCAAACCTTCTCTACAAATATCGAGTTTCTAAGTTGTTTCTTTCGGAAGTTATTGTGTTTACGCAGTCGGCCGTTAGGCTGACCGTGAATGGGTAAAATCCGCCCAATGATTCCGTAGATATATCCATTCAAAATTTTATTTTCCCAATATTTCCAAAAATACAGATTTGATCGAATTGAAATCCAGTAATTTATCAGTAAAAATTTCAAAATGCACTGCCGTGAAGGCAGCAGCTTTTGCGTGCATGTTCAAATTCGTTGCTGAAGCGGTCATCTACATTGAACATGCGCGCAAAAGTTGCTGCCTTCACGGCAGTGCTTCTTGAAATTGTTTTAAGTTTTCTCGAACATCTGCAAAATTTGTGAGAGTTCTATTCGCCATTTCGACTATGTTTTCGAGCAAAATTCAAGAAATTAACTGAATGCAAGATATAGAGAAATTTCAAATCGAAATTTGAACATAACCTTATCACCGTTTCCTTCGAGTTAGCAACTAGTAGTACGGAGTATAGGAGATATAACATTAGATTGTCGAGTGACATTCGGTTCCAAGCGCAGGTCATGTCTACTTGTCTTTTATATTTCACTTAGAAAATCGCCGCCGACATATGGCAATTGTCATGCTCTTCAATTCTTGATCGAGATTCAAGAATCGGTCCCCTGCATTATAACATGACACGAAATTTCAACCTGCAAGGTAAAATGGCCCTCATAGAATCCATTCGTGGGTCATTTATAGACAGTTAATTATGAGTTTTTGCTCAAACCATCTCCGCTTTGGTTTTTTTTACGCGTTTGTTCTAAAGAACAGCATGATATCGTTTTGTCACAATGTCTGTAATTTTCGATTTTTGATCCGAAATCTGTCTCGAATCCGTGGTCAGGTTTCATTCTGTTCGGCTGGCCGTGTGTGATTTTACTCTCGAAAGGAAGGACCTAGAGTCCTGAAATTTTCAGGTTAGGTTTTGATCCTATCTCGGTTGACTTCGTTAATGGGCCAAATCTGCCGAATGGTTATTGTGTTACAGCCATTTGAAATTTTTAAATTTCAGTAACTCGAAAAATATTGATCTGATCGAAATGAAACTTGGTTGGAAGATGGACAGTGTCAATAAGAAGAATTATCCATAGAATAATTTGAGAAAAAAATTTGTTTTTGCGCGCATGTTCTAGGGGAACAGCGTGCTATCGTTTTGTCCAAATGTCTGTAATTTTGGATGATTGAGCCGAAAATGGTCTCAATCGACTAGGTTGGACTCACTCATGACGAATCCGGTGTCAACATCGATTCTGTCCGGGTGGCCGTCCGTCCGGCTGACGACACGATAACTGTCGACAGAAGCAAGCTAGCAACTTGAAAACTTCAGGGTAGGTTAAGTTCGTTAATGGGCCAAATCGGTCGAATAGTTTCGAAGTTATAGGCACTTGAAATTTTGAAGTTATTTATTCTTTATTTCAGAAACTACTCGAGCGATGGGATTCAAACTGGGCAGTTCGGTAGAGTATATCGACGCGCAACATTGAGCCGAATTTCGTCAGGATCATCTTGTCAGTAAATGTAAAAAACAATTTTTTTCGAAATTTTTTCCAAAAAATTTTTTTTTTCGGGAACCATTCATCATATCCAGAAAAAAATTCCACTCACATTTTGAGCTTCATATTTCACAGCAGTGTACCAAATTTCAGTTCGATACGATCATAAGTTTAGGAGAAATCATGAAAAAATATGTCAAATTTCGAGGTTTTCTTCTCGATATCGTTGTTTTTTTCGGTATAACTCGAGAAATACTGATTCAGTCCTGATAAAACTCCGCAACTAGTTTGAAAATGCTGAAAGACAACTTTATGCAAAATTTTGTGATAATCATGTCATTAGAACAATTTGAAAAAAAAATTTCTGTGATTTTCTTATCATATCATCCTCATTAAATTCTGTATGAACCTTCGAACTGAAATTTTTCGATGAAGTACTGGATTTCAATTCGGTCTGATCTGTATTTTTGGAAATATTGGAAAAATAAAATTTTGAATGAGTATATCTGCGGAATCATTGGGTGGATTTTACCCATTCACGAATTCGGCCTTCGTCCAAACCTTCTCTACAAATATCGAGTTTCTAAGTTGTTTCTTTCGGAAGTTATTGTGTTTACGCAGTCGGCCGTTAGGCTGACCGTAGAGGTTTGGTGCTTCATTACGAAGGTCGAATTCGTGAATTGGTAAAATCCGCCCAATGATTCCGTAGATATACCCATTCAAAATTTTAATTTTCCAATATTTCCAAGAATACAGATTAGATCGAATTGAAATCCAGTAATTTATAAAAAAAAAATTCAAAAAGCACTGCCCTGAAGGCAGCAGCTTTTGCGTGCATGTTCAAATTCGTTGATGAAGCGGTCATCTATATTGAACATGCGCGCAAAAGCTGCTGCTTTCACGGCAGTGCTTTTCGAAATTTTTATCTATATGTGGTTGAAATATTATGGAATCGGGTGACATGTGAATGTGGTGAACAGATTCGATCACCCTGTCAACGGAAAAACATCTGTATGACAACGAAAACACCACTACGTGTCGAATATGCTGAAAATATCGGTTGACGTCACGGTGATTATGGAACTCAGTTATTCTATAATTGGATAGCACTGGCCTGCCAAAATTCATGATTTGAATCTGTTGATGCATCTAATGATGATGTGAAGAGTGCATTAATACTATCTGGTATATATATTCTTTTGAGAACAGCATTACATTCTTTGGTATATCACAGTGTTAGCAGAGGAAATGTAAACGGGGTACCATACATTTTTACGTATGATACAAGTGCACAGATTTGAACCTCGCCAAAAACTGTGTCCAAGTGTAGGAATGGCTTTAAACAACATGGATGGCATCGTTTTCATTGAAAAATTTTTTCGTCATCTTGAATTGATATTGACAAAATAGCTTAAGCTAATATCTGAATCAGAAAGAGGGACAGAAAACCAGCAGGAAGCAGTAAATAGTATAACCTACCGGGAGGGTCTTTTAACCAGGTCCGGTCCTCCAAATGATGAAATTTCAGAACCTCGGATAAACGAAGAACGCTACAGGCCTCTTATCGTGGGGAAGAATCTCCCTTAGATCCGTGATTGGGTATTTTACAACAGAAATCTAATTAAATGTCGAGAATAAATCGAAAAACTTGCGACATGAGACATAATATATGCACATATCAGGATGACATGATCTTATCTGGTGATCCGGGTGCACTACAGAAATAACAGGATCATGATCTTTTTACCATCTGTGGTCGAAATATTATAACATAGGGCGACCAATGAATGTGGTTGTTATCAGAAAAACAACTAATTAATGGAGAAAAACTCACACTCACATGTCTAATATGACGACGAATTCATGATGATGAACATTGTTATCGTAAAAATTGACGGGTTTGCATTAAAATTATCGATGATTCTAGATGACAGCATGTCGTGTTGTTGAGTTGTTTTGAGTTGGCAATATGCACGAATGTGAATTATCTGGTGATTTGAATGCATGACTGACACAACTGGAATGTGTTCGTTTTTTCGCGTCTGTTTTGCCTAGCAGCGCATCATCATTCTTGCCAAATGTTCATAATTCACGGATATTTTAGCCAAAATTATTCTTGAATAACTAGGTTGGAGTGACTGATGAAAAATTCCATGCAAATTTCAGTTCTGACCGTCCGTCCGCTGCCTCCAGAATTTCTAAACGGAATGAGCTAGCAACGATAGGCTGCGAGTCAGAAAGAATCGGTTATGTTCGTTAATGGGCGAAATCAAACAAACGTCGGTTTCAGAATTATATTCACTTGAAATTTCAGAGGAGTTCTGGGAAAATCAATTGGACTTGAAGGAATAATGCAGCTCGTATATCAATAGCGATAATTTCAACTCACAACTTTTTTTTTCAAAATAGGCCTCTGCAAATCGGATCGTCCTGCATAATCGAATTGAAATTCGATTGTGGAAAGAATGAGAATCTCCTTAAATCACCGACCCAGAACTAACGTGAAGAAAACGGGAACTCTGAGAAGAATCTTATCTTTTGTTAGGGTGAAAAGTTACCCAAAGAGTGGATTAATACTTTGACGGAGTAGTGTTTACTGATTTAAATTAGACTTTGAAAGAAGTGCGAAGAATAAGCTTTCACCGTTCTACAAAAGTTTGTGCCACCAGTGACGGTAAGACATCTCAGATGAAAATCGTCATCTTTGGGAGGTTAGACATCTGTCAACAACATAACCTCGTAATATCGGTGATTTTTATCAGTTTCATGTACAGGGTGTGAGGGTTAGTAGAAATAAGACTTTGGGGGTAGTTTCTCGATTTTCAGGTCGATTTCAATGACAGAAAACTCACATATGTTAATTGATAACTAATATTCGTCACCATTCAACTGAAAGACATATTGATGAAGCTATAAAGTTGATAGTTTTCGCTGTAATTTTCAGTTTTTCAGAATTGACACAAATCCTAGATTCCTAACGTTAATGTTATAAGTTTTTTTCGATACTTTCGTATTTCAAATGACATTTTCAAAAATGAAAATAATGCCGATTCACTTGATATAAAATTTTTCAATTCTTCTTTTTTCTCGAATATGTCATTTGGACAAAAGTTTTTGAAATACGAAAATATCGCAAAAAACTAATTCTGCATATGTTCGCTTCATTGTCCGATGATGGATAAGATGTAGACTCTCCAACGTTACAGTTCAATGTGTTAACCATTCGCATTGTTCCTACAGTGTGTCCACGGATTGGGTGCCGGTAAGGTGTAAATGACGAAAAATTTTCGAGTTAGACTCTGATATTCTGGGAATCGCTCCTGCTTGGTCCCGAACTAAGATGTTGAGAAAATGAGCCAAATTAATTAAATATACAGGGTGGTTTAGAACTGAATTAATGAAAATTGTTAAGAATAAAGTACATTTGTTTTAAAAGATATCGAGAAAGTTTAGTGAGAAAAGTTGTTTGGAATGACGAGCTGCTGCAGGAACCCAAGTTTCAGATAAATCAGCATACCATGACTTCATAAGTTGGTCATGAACATTTTGTATAAGTGACGTTTTTTTCATGATCAAAATTTAAATTTTGAAACTATTTTTTTAACAGGGTTACGTGATACCGCAACATTTGGCCAGCGTTCATGGAACTGTCTTATTACTCCCTGATACGAAATGTCTGCACCTAAGCCGTAGCACTGCACAATAAACACTCATTGTTCATGGTCAGCATGTTTTTAACTAGAAAATTTTCGTTTATGACGAATAAAATTTACGTTTCAAGTCACGTCTGGCATTTGTAACCATGGGTATTATCAAATATTTTGTTAACCTACTGACAAAATCAAAGTTGATCGATTTATCTGAGAATCGAGATTTAGCCGTGTCTTTTGATTCTAAACAACGTTCTCGATATCTTTTAAAACAAAGGTGCTTTATTCTAAACAATTTTCCTTAAATCAGTTCTGAACCACCCTGTATATTAATTGATTTGGCTCATTTTCTCAACATCTTAGTTTGAGACCAAGCAAGAGCGATTCCCAGAATATCAGAGTCTAACTCGAAAATTTTTCGTCATTTACACCTTATCGGCACCCAATCCATGAACACACTGTATATTGTTCAATAGGCAACATTTTTTCGATGAAATATCCGTGCAAATAGTTGGATTCCTGCAATCCACGAGGCGATTTCTATGAATAGAACATCTGGTTTACTTTTAAATAGTTTTTTTTCAGATAGTGAGGCCAAATTCCTGAAAAAAAACCTGAAAATGCTGCGAAATCCAAAATAGTGTTCAATCAATCAATTCCAGAACCACCCCTAGAATTCTATCTATACACAAATTTTCTTCAAGCATTATACCTACGTGAATTTTTCAATTCTCTAGATGATCTCCTCTGAAAGTAACAGCTTCCACAAATTCTTCATCAAACCTCATCGTTTGAGAAATTCGCCGAGTAGAAATCAAACATTCGAGTTTTACGAATGATAACGTAACATTTCCACTTTTCCTCTAAATACTGACCGAAAAACCTTTAGACCATGGGAAACCGATATTATGCCTCGGACAAAGCAGAGAGAGAACGCGAATTGAGCTGGCAAAACGAAGAATCACACAGTTTAGTTGCTTGTTCTCGATAAAAGGGCTATCCTCTCCCTTAAAATAATAAAAATTTTTATTGTTCTCCGTGTTGATTTATCCAGCAGTGAAAACGTCCTAGTAGGAGAACTACCGCCATTTTATTGGAAACAAAGCAAATAAATCATGCGGTTCTGTTCTGGTGGTATAATAGGTGGAAAATATTGTGATGAGATTTATGATGCTAAAATTTCCTACGTACGAATGAAAGATTCCGCACCCCAGAGGGGTCCCAGAGGGATTTAATTTTCAATTATAGAAAACAGTTTTTTTACGACACGTGGATGAAGATTTTACCCTTCCAATTTGAGTGTGTATCCCATGTTGAATATCGATTGGAACTTGCTTTCATTTAATGCAAATGTTCTTCGGAACTCTGAGTGTAATACAGATTTTATAATAATGTCCGTCAGCAATATACCTCAGGGCATATACCGCAATATAGACAGAATTTGAGACAGCAATATCCCAAATAATATGATTTTGTACTCGCTCGATTCTAATCGAACAGGTGGTATGTTGTGTCTTTTGAGCCTTCATAGAGTTCGGTGAATTTGAATTTAGGATTTCAATTTTTACTTATTATTCTTCAATTATGAGATTTATAGAAGGTACCGGGAAAAAATTGGATTCCAATATATCAAAATTTCATGCTCATCGAGGACAATAAACCAACTTCCAGGTTCAAAGGAATCAATTTTTTCCCAAGGATGATATCTTGGGTAAAGTTCAATTCGAGACCCTAAATAAAATCCTCTCAAAACATTGAAGATTGCGTAGAATACTGACCTGAAAAAAGTCTTAATCAGAGGCATATAACACCAAGAGGACAGAGAACTGAGCATTGTTTTTTTTTGGACATTCAAATGATCTTTCGTTATATCTTCAAGCTTTGTGCTGACCCCTACAATTTGAAATGAGATCAATCGCTTGGTTCATAGGTTGTTATCTCTGTTATCTGTAACATTCGCTAGCTCAGAGAAATGCGAATTCTGAAAGTCGTGGAGCTTCTTAAGCTTGCAGGATCTGAGGTAAGATCTCAACTCGGCATTTATCCCAATGCTGATTCAGATAGTCGAAGAGCTATCGTTTGACGTATAGCAGATCAACAATGCTTTCTACTTCAACATACTCAGGCTTTCGCGGTGTTCTGGTGCTCGCAGCTCTTCTCTTGGTGGATGTTATATCTCAATGGAACTGTAAAAAGAGCGACATTAATGCGAAAGGCTCTATGTGAACGAAGGCATTCATCATTCATATAAATTGACCTGACGGCATAGCTACGCTGTTCTCGATTTCGGCGCTTCATAGTACCTATCGAATAGTTTGACCTGCGCAGGACTTCATTCTAAGGCAGAAGCATGTATGGTGAGATCTGCGCAGGTCTCAGGTTCAATGTATGGTGCTTCAAGAGAAAATGGAATTTCGATTCCCCTTCGGTGGCTTGTGTAGGTGCGAGAATCTGCTCAGGTCTTCTTCCATACAACCTCCGGTTGACCTAAGCTAAAGACCTGCGTAGATCAGATTTCTGGTAGAGGGGAGCGTCTGTAGCTGAAATGGGCTTCCAGATAGGAGAAATGTAGGTCCTTTAGGCGTTAGCATTTCTTTTTCAGCTTTTCCATAGTTGGAACTTTAACCCACCTGATCGATCTTCATATTTTCGCTCAGTAGAATGAGCTCTGAGCAGTTAAACAATTAAAGGGACCTTCTTTCGGATGGATCAACAACTAGACCTTTTTTGGAAATAATTCATTTCAAATTCCAAATTTACCTGTCACGTTTATCGAAATAGAATGAATCGTTAACCTATAACGTTTTACAAGACTGCAATGGATCATTTCAAGATAATATCCATAGACGACAATTTGAAGGCTCTTTTCCAAGCTTTCAGATGGAGGAGATGGAGAGAGAGAGGATATTATTGCAAACGCTCGATTTCAAACACCAAATTCACTTGATACTTTTGTTGCAAATACAACTTTGTTCTCCAGTTCAGCGCTACAATGGTACTGTGGTACAAGATGGAAGAAATGTAGGTACTTCAATCCAAATCCGAGACATTAACCATACGCGTTCTAGCTTCACTGACACACCCTGTAGTCCTTCATCAGGAGATTCTATCGGTGTACTCAATCATCCACAAATCTCTGACCGCATATAGATGTCGCCGCAGCCATTTACTATGCTTGAGTCAATACAATGAAACGCCCAAAACAGAACGTGATGGTTTCTGTTCCAGCCTTTCCATCGTTGATACTTTAATCCACCTGATCAATCTTCTGTCGTTTGCTGGTGTAAGCTTTGCACGTATTGCCGATATCTCTATACGCAGGAAAGATCTCTCTCGCTTCATGTTTCCAATCAGGAGCGAGGCAGTGTGGCTCGATTTCAATTTCTGTAACCAGTTCGACAATTGAGCGGAATGAACAGCCATTAAAAACAAATGAAATATGTGCTGATTGCCATAAATCTGCTATAGCCCATCCAGCTTATACCGATCGCTGTACGTTCTGATATCGTAAAATTAATCAGATTTTTTTTTCGTGAAATTCAATCCCATTCGATATGATGATGGTGTGTTATCGTTGTATTTCATGGCTGGATTACGACTTTTACGGGTATGCCCTAGAAAACATAGTGCTTTCATTAATTTTTCCGAATGTCTGCAGTTTTCAAACAACTAGGTTGGACTCTCTGAAGAGATCCGGTGTTAAAATCGAATCGAATCACGATGACTTGAAAACGAAAGGACGTAGTGAATTGAAACTTCTAGGATGGCCAGATAATTATTCAAATTATATATCCTCTTATTAGTGATATGATTGGGAATTACACTCACTATTTCTGAGTACATCTTTTTTCCAGCAAAATGGAGCTGCGCCTCATTATGCCGCTGCTGTCAGAAAATTCGAGATATTAAGTTCCTTAAAAGCGAATACTAAACTGTACTGGAAGATTACGGCTTCACACAATTCGGCAACACGGAAACATTCAAGTTTCATTGAAACTTAATATCTCAAGGTCAGGCGCGTACCCACGGCCTGTCCCCCGTTATATTCGGGGTATTGTTTGCTCTTAACCAATAAATTTGTCATAATTGTCCTATAGAATGATCTGACAGATTTGCCTTCTTAAGACTTTTTCTGAGCGACCCCATGAAATCGATAATTTATGCCACAGGATGCGCTTCTCTGCAAAAATACCGTCAGCTAATTATCGACGTATTTAGCCGAATCAGCTGCGAAATACTTCAGAATGTGGAGTAGAAGTTTGAGCAAAATTTGAATATACTGTTGTATGGAAGCTGACATGGCACGCATCTCGTTTTTCTGAGAATATTTTCCCTTCGGCTTTGTTTCGTTGAAATTGTTGATCATCTTATGCTCAAATCTCGAAAAGAATTTATAACAACATATTGCACGAACCATCTTCCCAATCAAAAACTTGAAAGAATCCGAGCACCTTTCTAGAACCTTGATTTTTCCTCATTGAAAAACCTTCTTCAATGTGACACCATATATGTTGTTAATCTTGAAGTGTATCACTACCGCATTGAATTAATAACATTTATCCTCCAACGAAATCAAGGTATATTCTATCGGTTAAATGATTTCGACAGCTGTTCCATATCAATTATCAATTATCCAAGAAAAAACTACTCCGTTATGGACCGATAAATTGAGATCTTAGTGCAAAAATCCAGTAAAAAACATCGGCACTAGAGCCGTTTCCAAGAGTTCCAAAATGGCGAAGGAGCCGGGATTCTGGCCTTGATGCGGTAATTTTGGGAATTTTTTAAAATACTCAAAATCGTCTTAAGATCACGTTCTTCAGTCTATATGTTAACCCCATCCCTCAACTCTATGCCAAAGAATTTGAAACGTCGTCCGTATTTTTTTATTTCGAGTTTAAGCCAACCGTATCTTTATAAATAAGAATAGTGTAGAACTAGCGATACCCCTCAATTAATCCTGAAGATAGACTCACTTTCCGAATAGATTAATGGAGATAAAGTGCAAAAACCCAGTAGTAAATGACACCAACATCAGAACTATTCTCTAAAATTGTAAAATAGCGCAGGAGCCAGGATAGGTTAATTACTGAGGTGGTTTTGAGATTTTTGATCTTTCTTTCGACTATCGCCAAAAATGACGTAAGGATCAGTTTATTTCGAGTTCAAGCTCTCCCTGATTCCTACTGTGGTGTTTTTAGTTAAATGGCAGGATCGCCATGTGGTGTACCCCGGTTGGGGGTTGGTTCGTCCAGTTGGTTTGTACAGGAGAGGGTTGGAAATAACACTCTAAGAACTCGTTAGAGGGTTTAATTAATATGGGTGATTACTACGGCGACACATCAATGAACGCTCCGCTTCATTGTTCTTATTCACTGTTTTCATAATACAATAACAAAATATTATATATGTTTTGTCAAGGTCATTATATGCTTGTAAACACAAGCATATAATGATAACAGACGTGAGAATTCAATATCAGTAGGTAATCCATCTGAACACGTTTTATGGATGACGCGAGGTTCTATGGACCTTGCTCGTCTTCAAGTAATAATTATACAGAGTGTTTAGTCTGACATACTATACATGAGTATAGTAAAGTCCCCATTTCATTGTCAATCGATATTCACAAAACAGTTGAAATTGACAGATCTTCAGGTTGCACTTGGGCATTCTCGGAAGTGCCGTAACTGGTAGGTTTCGCCATATTAACAATTATACGAAATAGCGCTAATGTCAATGTGGGAAATCAAGGGGGTAATAAGCTTTAACGGCTGATAGATTCGAATTGAAATTGCGCTCAAATCCCAATTCACCGTAATTATACCTCAATGAGCTCTTCATCAATTACCACGCAAATGCGATGAATTTACCGGCCAATTGTTGTCACAAATGACACAAAATGTACTCGTTGTAACGTGACAGAGGCAATTTATTCGCTGAAGAAGACATCGATCTTGAGGAAACTCACGTTCGTCCCATTCAATCCACCAATTAGATCAGAGTGGGTTCATTTTATTGCTTGGGAACCCTTGCAAATGAGGTGGGCTATCTCTGGAATCAGGAGAGCATCCTCTGAATGCATTTGTCCCTTCTAGTTCCCGACAAGTTTACAGGATTGGATAAACTATTTTGGTGATTTTCGGTTGTTGAGAGCAAGATTTGAATATTTTGCATGGAACAACATTGTGTGTTTCCATTGAGAGATATTATAAAAATTCTGGATAACAATGTTATCTAGAAAAAAAACAGGACATTTGCCAATCATTTTTTCCAAAATCTCCCGAGATTGAAATACGATAAAACTCAAATTTCGAAAACTGTTGCTGAATAGTGACATCCAGGTCAATGCTAAATTTCATTGGAGTTTGATGGATACTTTCCGATACCACAAATTATTGAAATAATAATTGAAATAATTTTTTAGTCCTCTACCTGGTTATTTTGTAGGTTTTTTCTTGGTTTTCACTCCCAGTTAAAAATTAATATATTAAATAAATTAAATATCGACATATTTTCAATTGGGAGATGTTTTTATCGTCGAAATTTCGGAATGGCAATGGGTTCTCCGCTTTAGCCTTCCGTATTTTGGAAGCGAAAAAAAAATCTCCAGGATTATTTTGTCGTAATACTTTTATATTTCAAGAACTTTTGTCAAATTGACATTTCCGATAATCACAGCTACACAGGTTCACGAAATATTTTCAGTGAACTTAGCCAAACATGGTCCATTTCTATATGAAAATGGACGATATTATTTCCTTCATTCAGAAAAATACAGGGGGACGCTCTCATTTTTTCTGAGGTCTCCCAGATGTGTCATCAGTACCTTTGTATTTTCCCAAATATACATGATTCACTGCGTCACTATGTCGGACAGCCGACGTAGAGGGCGCTCCTGTATGTTTAACCGGTAGGAGTGAAAACTGTCGAATTCTATCAGAACTAGTGTGTACGAAGGTTACCCAAAGATAATTCAGTTTCGTGGGCCGAGATGGATTCTGAACACAAAATATCGATTCAGTTCCCGAATGTCGATCCAGAAGTGGTAGTTCAGACCGGGAATACTCTATTATATCGAGACGTCCAGAGAAAATTGTTTTCATCAAAGCATACGAACCATCGCAAATATCGTTGGCTGTACCTTGCTAGGGTTTTTCGTTTTACTATTTCCGAACTCTTCGAGCGCTGTTCTGAAAGTATTCGATGGTTTCGATGGCTTTTTTAATTGAGAATTGTTCGTCAAATATCGTTTGATGCTATTGGATTTTGCTTCGTACTCTTTGTATCGGTTTTCCACTATCAACGTTGGTTGTTTTCATTGGAGCCGAGCAATAAAGTGGAGGATGGAGTAAATTCGCACAATTTATAGAAGAAGTTGAAGTTCTAGATGAATTCCGGTACGTTTGAACATTAATTTTCAGAATTGAAAAACACGTTTTCGAACTTTCCGAACATATGAATGTTGTTCGGTTATCACCGGTCGTAACAAGATAACTTCTGAAAGAAACAACTTAGAATCTCGATATCTATAGGGTTTCCTTGGACCTTTAATAGTGAAGGCAGAATTCCTGAAGGGGTTCATTGAATTCTATTCGTTCTGTAGATGGCATTTCGGGAAAAATCAGGAGATTCAGTGATGAATTTAAATAAACAAAAGAACAGTTTTCAAATCGAAAAATGATTACACCAACTAACGAGAAACAGTTGTTTTTCAGATGATAGGAGTCAAACCTAGAAAATTTCGCATCAGTGTTGCCATTTCTACAAAATTAAGTAACAATCCTTGTTATCTATCCTCTTTCAGACAGCTCAACTGAGCTTGATGAAGGTGAAGTGATATCGAAATCAATAAAAGCACAAGATGATAGGCTGATTTGCCCCTAAAAAGCCTTGTAGTGTGACCATTTCAACCCCTCTTTAGACACAAGCTAGAAATGCTTTCAGAGCTTCACTGAGCCGGAATGACTATTCTCCGGAACTTTGGACCTTCGAATCAATTTGTCTTAACTTCGGCACTCTCGGCGATCATTTAATTTGGGGATTCGGATGAAACAGGAATTCTTTCAAATATTTATCGGTACGTGAAAGGAAAGGGAAAGTGAACAATATCTGCCCCAACCAACAAGTTATGGGAATCAACAGAAAACTTTCCATTAAGAAATGAGCAACCTACTGGCAAATTCAGAATCGATTGGTGTGATCTGAAATTATTGCAGTGGAATTAAGATGTTCTTTTCGAGTTGAATGTACAGAGTCGGCTTCAACGATAAGCCGGAACGATTGAAGGAAAAGAAGGTTTGATTGTTTTGGAGAACGAAGTGCTATCGGTCTGTACAAATATCTATTGGTTAATTTTCTGATAAAATCAAATGAAAAACCTTAGTGATCGACCAACAAAAAACATTTTAACCCCCCCTGAAAATTTCACAGTTTACGTTTTGGAGTATGTAGATTTGAACGAACGAATAAAAAAAAATCCGTCCGTCCGCCGTCCGTTTTCCGGCGCTTTTCTCTGGAAGTACTGAACGGAAATCCTTGAAACTTGGTGGAAAAATCGGGGTTGATTCTCCAAGCTTTTCAGCCTAAGGGCACTAAATGGGGGTTAGGAAAAAAAATATTTCTCGAAAAGTTAACACCGAATTTTCATGAATTTCTGAACGTTGATTACAGTTGCATAACTGAACCTAAAAAATTTTACCCGGATGATTTCCGACCAGTGGTTCCTGAAATATAAAAAAAAAGCTGCAAATTTCCAATAATATCGAAAATGAATCATAGCATTCAGTTCTAAGTTGTTTAAGTTATCAATGGTATAAATTGTGTTGACTGGCTTGGTTGGATTCACTTCTGATAAATGCTATGTCGAAATCCATTCTGGTCGGCTGGCTGGCCTTGCAGACGACAACTGTCAAAAACAATGAGCTCGATCAACGAATCTTCTCGAAGTTATAGATAGTCGATTGAATTTTGAGATTTCGTTCGCACTATCTCAGAAAGTATTTACGCTAATCAAAATGTCAGTTGGAAGTAGGAGATGTAGAATACTGACACACAATAACTGTAAAATTTTGTTTGTATCGTATGGTAAGTTAAAAAAACAAAAAATGAAATCGGTTTTCTCAACAGTGATTATAACCTAGTCATTTTTAGAAAAAAGCTCGAAAATAGCAGACACTCAGACCAAAATCTGTTCCTCAGAATGTACCCGCAAAATATATAATGTATTCTGAATACATAACCAGCATTTCCCAAGTAGAAATTGTTCGAAAGAAAACTGAAAATTTCACTGAATGCACACAACTTTTTGATCGCACCTCGTAAGACGATTTCAGTGTAACCTTCATCAGCTGGTCACTGCTAGAATTCAGGATTTATTACCCTTATTGAAAGGCTTTTTATTGAGTCCCCCATAAAAAAACTTTCTGTCCAGTGGTTACGGCTGATAACTGCGATATTTCTAGGATAATTCTGGACTGTTTTCAGGTTTTTCCTTCAGTACGAGGAAAATACGATAAATGAGAATCTAAGAAGCAAGCGAGAAACCACATGAAAATAAATCTGCTTTCTTCACGTTGAGCTGAGTTGATCTTACACTTTTGGCTTCTTTGAACTCAGAATTGAGATGGATATATTCGATATCGGTGAAAAATCGGCGCTTCGGAAATTTCCGGGTGATATTCATCTCAACCACTTATATGTTGAAGGATTAAGATTGGGATGTGAGGGAACATGAAAACAACATTTTCGAATATAGGCGTTTACTCGTGATCCCATAAAGATGTCAATATTTCGAACTGCGTTGACCGTTACTCGATAAAATCCATTGTATATTACTCAAATAGAACACATAAAATGATGTCAATCAATTTGGATATAAAAGATAACGTGTTTATCGTTTATATTATTCCTATACTGTTCATTAGACAATCTGTTTTCCAAGAAACTGCCCTTGACAAATAGTTCTATCCTGCAATCCGCAGAAGCGTTTTCCATAAGAGACAATTTTCATTAAATTTCTTATAGTTCTTTTTCAGATATTGGGCGTGAAAACCCAGAAAAAATCTTTATTGGGATGATCTAGATGATCTGTCTTGTCGTTGAGTGAATTCCCAGTATTTCTCATCTGGTTTATTCCCAAACTTCGATTATTTCAGCTCCAGGCCTTTATTTTCTCTTCGTAAAACATTGTTCGTAAAATCTCATATGTTCCTTGATTTTTGTATTTGAAGAACGACGTTTGTCCGATATGAGTTTTGAGACAGGTACAACATGAAAATAGGTGAACATCTGACAATTTTGGTTCATCTAATTTGGGTTGAAAGTTCTTCAAAATTTTACCTGGAGGGTTATTGGATCTGTAGGACATATTGATGTTATTCCTTTTCAAGATATTCTTCATTTGTGTAAATGGTTTTCCGGAACAGCAGACTGTTTTTCTTCATCTTCAGCTTATAGTATGGGTATGCCTCAAGTTATCTATTTTCCGAGTTTATACTTTCGTAGTTCGAGAGCTGACAAGAGGGAAATCAATGAAATTAATATTTTTCTATACTCTCAGAGTTCAGGGTTTCATTCTCCAGAACAACAGTATCAGACTTGTTCGGTGCAAAGTGTTTTAAGAACTAGAAGAGAAAATTCATTCACCACTGAATAATTGCAAATGAGTGGCAAAAAATGAATTTTTTCCAGGTTAAATCCGAAGCAGTTGTTGAACCAATTTGATACACAACATACAAAAAAGAATCACCATCTAAAATCATGACCGATGAGACAATGTATGTAGGTACACAGAAAATAATACTGAGCCTGATATCAATCATCACAGGTGATCAACCGTATAGATATCACTATGATGTATTTTACATTGGGACAATGTCAAAAATTGATCGGAACAATGAACTTCAGTGATTGACCAATCACTAATTTGATCGTGACAATGAACGCTAGGCCATTATTATAATGTATTTATTACACTGTACTGATGATGAAATACATCAATTCAAGGAAATTTGCCTCAAGACAATGTAAAAAATACATTGAATTAATGTCCTGGAAGTGATCAATACTAGGCACGGTCGATCATCACGAAACCTTGTGATAATGCCAATTGTAATGGATCCATGCTATGCATACATCACATCATTCTATCAGCGTGATTGATTCATGCCCTGGAGTTATATTATCAATGCTTTAGGTCATCAAACGATGTCCTAATTCCTTGTTACAATCATCGTGTTCAACAAATGATGTACGCGAACCTTAATACAATCACCGCGTTCATCAATTGATATGGGGACGCGAACCTCAAACCACATTAGTGTTTTATATTAAAAAAAATAGTAGTTTTTGGTTTAAATCCAAAACACCACTATAGGACGCCTTAGATTGATGTTTTTTGGCATCACGTTAATGTACCCAAGTGATTAGTTAATGTCCAAAATACATTGATACAATGACCGATAAGCCTGAATTCAATGCTCTGGGACCATTGATATAAGGACTGCTGTTGATGTATCGATGTACTCATGACCTGGTATTAATGTCGTTGGTCATTGATACAATGTTAACCGGTTATCAAATGCTGGTGATGAATGTAATGCTCTTGGGGGATTGATACAATCACTCGAACATCAAACAATCACCAACAGGACATTATATCAATGAACTCGAGCATCGGCTGAAAATTAATGTCCAAATACATTGTCGTAAGGCTGAATTTGATTATATCCACATACGTTTTTCGTTCTGTGTAGTAGGATACAGGACAAATTTTACCAATTGAACTGAACTATTCAGTATTCATTTATATTGGTAAAATATATATGTTTTATATCCCACCACCTACATACATAATTATTCAATTTATCATGAAGGATAATAGTTCAAATATTGTTATGATCAATTAATGAATATGATATCATTTAGGATCCCAACCCTTTGTGAATTCCAGATAATTCTCATCACAATCCTCAAAGGAATTTTCGTTCCCGCTTTGTTAAGGAAAGCACTAATTCAATATAGAAAGGAAAAAGCTTCTATGGAAGCTCCATTATTTCCTTTTTTAATTTTCACCCTTCATAGTTTTGAACTACGAAAATCAATTAGGGATTATACGAATGAACAAAGTTCACAAGGAAATTCCATAAAGTGGAATCAAGAATATAATATTTCCTCATTAGATCTATTGTTTCGAGTTTTGAGGGACTCAAATAAAAGTTAGGGGCAGTGATATCTGTGTAATATTGGAGATATAAGGAGACTAGGAAAAGTAAAACTGTCTTAACACTAGCTCATTCAGCCATGTGTCTAAGGATTGATACAGGTTGTGCAAAACAGGTATTGTTAGGTATAGCAATCTTCCTACACCCCACCTCTCAATCCATAACCTGGCAGCTGATATTTTTCGGATGACTCGATATTCGAAAAATTCATTTTGAGAAGTGATAGCAACCTGCACAAGCGCGCGAAATGTATCAGTTAATTGCGTTGGGAAAGAGCTTTGTTCAATTTTTTCCATGCAAAAATGTCATTTCATCATACGCGTATATCCTGTGTGTACTTTTCGTGTGTCGTTCGGATTGTCAGATGTGGAAGTGGTTTTGAGATTCAATCTGAATTGCTAACAATTGGTCATGTATCATTACATCGCAACTCAATTATACTGGGTTGAATCGATACTTCGTCTATACGAATACGTTCAGAATGAACACCGAACATTGTTTTGTAGGCACGGTATTTTTGGACGTTCAATAGCAAAATGGAGGGATTGGACGCGTGTTTCTATTCGTCCTAATGATTGTTTTGTTGATGCATTCGGCAGGGTTTCAGGTTTCTGAATGGAGTATCAGTTGAATGTTAGTATTAGGGTCATTTTACAGCTTGAATTTCGCGAAACATAATCAATAGATTACAATCATTTTCGGAAAACAATAAAAGTAAGATGAACATGTAAACATTTCATTATATCGAGAGTCAGATTTCCGTAGGTCTCAATTTGGATTTCATTCCTTACACCTAGATTTCATGTTTTCAAAATGTCGTTATTGCACTGCAGTACTGAAATAAGAGAAAAGAGAACTCCAGTAATACTGTAATAACATAACCACGATCACTAATATCTGTCGGTAAATGAATAAATAATCCACCTTGATCAGAGTTAATCAACCAATAATTCAACCGCTGAATAGAAATCTAAATACCTATCAGCTGGCAGATGGAACACTGCAGTAAAACTACGTACAGCGCGCTATCTCCGAGGAACATCTTGCGAATATTAATCTTCGAGTGCAGAATAATTTCGGTCCTGATCTGAGGGAGAACTTTTGAAAATTAAATAGAATAACATAATCACAAGGACGAATATCCGTCGATAAATCAACAAATTTTCCCCCTTGATCAGAGCTAATCATCCAATCAACCAAAACACCTACACCGAAGAAGCGGATCCAAGTAGAATGACTACAGCTGTTTCACAATTATTATTGATCGTCAGGTCGACTTAACTTGGATAAACCGCAGAGAGTTCTCTCGATACTTGTTACCTTCTACTTGGATCCGCTTCTTCGGTGTAGGTGTTTTGGTTGATTGGATGATTAGCTCTGATCAAGATGGAATATTTGTTGATTTATCGACGGATATTCGTCCTTGTGATTATGTCATTTATTATTACTGGAGCTCTTTCTTCTCCGTGAAACCAATTCCTATCTTTGTTAGATGTCGGACGTTTTCGTCTTGTGGGAATCCACATGAACCGAGCGTTTCCAATGTCGTGTCGGTTGTTTGTAAAGCTGCAATATCGCAGTTATAGCGACCTGATGCGACAAAAGGATGAACGTCATACACATCGATCTTGGTATTCTGCACTCGAAGGTGAGACTCGCAAGATGCTCCTGGCAGATGGCGCGCTGTATGTTGTATACTGCAGCGGCCCTTCTGAAAGATAACAAGTTACGAGAGAACTCTCTGCGGTTTATCCAAGTTAAGTTGACCTGACGATCAATAACAATTGTGAAACAGCTGTTGTCATTCTACTTGGATTCGCTTCTTTGGTGTAGGTGTTTTGGTTGATTGGATGATTAGCTGTGATCAAGGGGGAATATTTGTTGATTTATCGACGGATATTCGTCCTTGTGATTATGGTATTTATTATTACTGGAGCTCTTTCTTCTCCGTGAAACCAATTCCTATCTTTATTAAATAGAATTATTATTCTTAGAAAGCGCCCTAGCGGATTGCCGGATTCTAGCTATTTGTCAGAGGCAGTTGTTCGAGAACAATGTTGCCTCGTGAGTAATATTCAAATAATAAACACCATCAACGAAGTGAAATGTTAGGTTTCAGGTTCCATATTCGATTCTTTCATCAGACAATACAGAAAAAAAATTGCAGATATTGCTGCTGTGATTTGCTAGAATGTCAATTTGACGGATGTCTTGAAATTTTCTTTTTTGTCTGATGAAGGTGTCAGATATAGACTCCAAGATATTACAGTCCACTTCGTTCATCATTTGTATTATTCTGGTATTGTTAACAAGGCAACATTTTTTAAGAAACTACCCTCGACTATTATTAGCTAAATCTCGTAATCCGCAGAGGCGTTTGGATAAGTAATAATTTTAATAGTTCTCTTTTAGATATTTGCTTGTAAAATCTAGAGAAAACATTAAAAAAAATGCGAGCACTTTGCAAAATATCCTTCAATCGATCTTAGGCAATTTTTAATTTAGACAAGCGTTCAAAAGCTCTTGTCATCACGTCAGTGCCTTTCTCAAATTTTTCCGGTAATAATTCTACTGCTTACTCACAAGATTGATTGGATGATTTAATCGTGAAAACTCTCCACATTGATCATTTTGTTCTCCAACTTGGTTGTATGAAGCTGATATGTCAGGTTGAATTTTTATCCTATGATATGCTGTTAAAATACAAATTCAGCAAATTTAGGACTTATGTAACTATTAGTAGCGTTATTATAGAGTCCCCTTCATCAAAATACTCTTCATAATCTTTCTTTTGATTCATTTATTCGTTCAGCGAACTCTCTAATTAATTCCACACGAAAAATGTATATTCCCCGATATGGAGTACGAATTCCCTCTAAGGAATTTGCCATAGCAACCGTGCAATTTGCAGGAACGAAATGTTGATATAATGAAGTCTACATTGTTCTAAGTTATGAGGGACAACACTCTCTAGAACTTCGTGAATTCGAGGGCTAATGTGATCGCGATTTCGTCTGCTTTGCCTTTGCTCATTAATTAAATGCCTTCTTATGTCAGAGCATTAATTCATCCAGCACTGTCGAATTCTTCAAAACTGAAAACAAAATGGAAATAGGGGCTTTTAATTCCGGGAACGGATACGATTGAAGTATTGTCCAATGCTCAGTCGAGCATTACGCGGAAACTAGCAGAAAATTCTAGAAAATCACTCAGGTGGAGTCAGTAGTTTTAATAATCGAAGCTGGTTTCTCACGAAATTTTGCAATTACCGCCGTCATTTTCGACCAAGTACTACATTCGAATTCTGTTTTTCTGAAAATATTGGAAATATAATATCTTCACAAAAACTTGGGTGCTTCGCGGGCAAGCGAGAGTTCCTTGCTACTACGCGTCAAATCGCTGATCACTGTGTCGAAGAAGGTAGACTTTTAAGACCGTCGATGGTCAGTACTGCCTTTAACTGCGTCGTTGACGTTGAAACTGGTGCATAGAAAGCAGCAAGTGACAAATCCTGATACCTGAGTAGAAGGGTAAGATGGTATACTCCATTCACTTTTATAAAGTATCAAGGTTTGCCATGACATCCTGACAGATTGTGTATATTTTGAAAATGTTAGGTTATAGTAATTTTCCTATCAGATAACTACACAACGTTGTCCTCTCTACAAAGAGGTCGTAGTAATTACTTATTTTTCAAAATGTCAATCTATATTTGGAAAGTAATGAATTTGAGAAAATATTATGTGAATTCAATAATTCCAAAGACCTGGCGAATGTTGAATAAACTTTTTTCTCAGTTAATATTGGAAATATTTCACGTATGTAAACATGGTTGGAAGATTTAGTAATGCTTTTTTCTTGTACGGAAATCAAGAATCGAGTGTTCTGGATTTTTACTGAAAAATGATGGATAGAGTAGTCCGTTACTTCGAATTCCCTACTTTTCTAAATTCTCAAGAAATAAGCCTACAGAAGTCATTTAAATACCTTGTTGCACAGCCTGAAATATTCCAGTATGAAAATGTAGTAGTACTTCGAAACCTATGTCCCAGTTAACCTCAAAAGAACTAACTCCAAAAGTATTGGGAATCTACGTGAATGATACATACACTGGATTGGGATCAACATATTTCTAAACTGGGATGCAACTTAGCTGCAGTCTGTTATCTTTGGGTGTAATGAAAAGATATCTGGATAAATTCTCCATGAAAACTGACTATCATGCAGTATTCGAGTCAAAAGCAAGATATGGAATTATGTTTTATGGACATACTTTGAAGTCAACTCAAATATTCAATTCCCAGAAAAAAGCAATTCCTAAAATATTAGAAAAAATAGCATTGAATGAGATATTGTATAATTCATGTTATTTCCGTACATAAAAATTCAATGTTCTGCCAACATAGGATATACCAGAGCTGTGCCGAAGCCTTGTGCTTAGTGCTCGTGAAAGCACTTTTATGCTCCTAAGCACTGTGCTCCCAAGCACTGTGCTCCCAAGCACTTTATTAAGCCGGGTCTTAGTGCTTGGTGCTTCGAGATTTTTTTGAGAAGGCTTAGTGCTTCGAGATTTTTTTGAGAAGGCTTAGTGCTTAGTAATTCGAAAAAGTGCTCCTAAGCACCGCAAAGTGCTCCCGAGCACCGGAAAGTGCTCCCAAGCACCGCAGTGCTCCCGAGCACCGCAAAGTGCTCCCGAGCACCTTAGGGCTTCGAAGCACTTTTCGGGATTACTAAGCACTAAGCCCTTCATAGACTTGTCGAAACAGGAAAATGTCGGGCTATCGCGTGATTGGAGTAGACAAAGAGAACTAATATATCGGTTGTCTCTGGTGTTTGGAGATATTCGACAAGGAATACAAGGATCTTCATTCTACACATTCGTGATATATGTGTTTAAGTTTAGTTTTGTGCCACTATTATATGAAAATAATAAAATGCTTTCAGAGTCGAAGTGTCAAAGCGTGAGCTTTCAGCTGGGAACATCGAGATACAATATTTCGTATTCTATCTCGATCATGAAGATATTAGAATTCCGTTCTGAAGAGTGTTTGATGTAGTATGACTGTGTGCAGGTTCGTGAGAAATTTCGGGAGTATCGCAAAGTTAGAATATTCAAGAAAAATATATTTCTTGAGCTTAACTGAATCCTGGATGAGTGATTTAAGTCATTTATGGTAGATGACCCATCTCTACATTAAAATACTTTAAATATCAATTGAATCAGATTATTTGTAATATGATGGGAAGAACAGAAATGAATATTGTTTTTTGATCTCCTGATTAAACGGTCATCACGAAACTTGGCACGAAGCTGTCCATTTTAGAAGTTATGGGACAAAAATATATAATTATACTCACGTCAATAACACTGTAACTTCCCGACCGATTATGCCTATAAACGAACTTTGCCGAGATATTTAGGCTCTGAACCTACCCTGCAACTTTACACGCTCTAGATTTTTCGTTTGGAGAGTAATCGTGTTTACGGATGGCCGAATAGTCAAACATCGATACGGTTCACGGATTCATCATCAGGGAGTCAAACACGTCAAGTATTGGATTTCAATTCGATACTATCTGCGTTTTTTAGAGAAATATTGGAATATAAAATTTTGAATCGATATATCTATCACGAATTATACCTTCGTAATATGTACACCCATTCTAAATTTCATATTCACAGTATGTCCTGTCAATGTTTCCATATAATGTCATACAATTTCGATATCAAGAATCTTGGGTTCTATTAATCTAAAAGTCAGCTTATTGAAACTGTATTTTCATCGATATTAAATCAGGAAGGTAAACCAAAAAACTTTCAAAAATACAGATAAGATCGAATTAAATAAAATCCAGTATTTGATTGAAAAATGACAACTCGAAGGTTCACGCGGAATTTCGTGAGGATAATATGATCAGCAGATCGCAGAATATTGAATATTTGAAAAGAAATTTTTTTTTTTAGATTGTTCTAATGACACGATCATCACGAAATTCCGCACAAAGATGCAAATCAGCATTTTCAAACTAATTACCAAGTTTCACAATGATTGAAATTGTATTTTCTGAGTTATTCCGAAAAAAATAACGATACTGAGTAAAAAACCATCCAAATTTCCTCCAAATATTTTTTCCCAATATCTCTGAGAATTATGAACATATCGAACTGAAATTTGGAACACTGCTATGAAATATGGTGTTCAAGGTATAAGCATATTTTTTTCAAATATAGTGAACTGTTTCCGATAATGGAAATTTTTCTGAAAAAATGTTAAAAATATTTTTCCAATCTTACTGACGGTACGATCTCAACAAAATTTTGCAGGAAGTTGCGTGTCATCGTGCTCCAACTAAGTGCCAAGTTTCAATAGTAGGGAAATAACCTCAAAATTTCAAATAGCTATAACGCTGAAACCGTTGGGACGCTTGTGACCATCAACCAATATAACCGCGGCATTCGGATGCTCGACCTATCCTGAAAGTTTTAAGCCTCTAGATTGCTCCGTTTTACAGATATTGGGTCCTCGCTTGTACGGCCGGCCGAACAGAATCGACTTTGACACCGGATCAGTGGGTTCAACCTAGTCGTTTGAGACCATTTTCGGCTCAAAATTCGAAAATTGCAGACGAACCAAACACCAAACAAACGATAGTACGCTATTCCCTAGAACATGAGCGAAAAAACGAGTTCGCCGTAGGCCATGCACTCTCTGAGCCATGTCTTTATGTTTCACATTATCATGGCGAAAACTATATTTTGGAAGTGATCGAATGTCGGTTAGTAAGTTTGAAATTTTAAACCGAGAATGGACTCACTAATGAAGAATCCGTAGTCAAAATCGATTCTGTCCAGTCGTAAACTCGATATTCCGGGTTCCGAATTATGGTCGGCCCTTGGATGGTTTTCCGACTTCGAAAAACCGAAATGCCAAAATTACAGACAATTGGCTGAAAAAGTCTTAAAGTCGAAGTTTCAAATTAAAAAGTGCTTAGTGCTCGGTGCTCGTGTAAACGAATTACTTTTTGAAAGTGCTTGGTAATCGCGAGCATTTCACAAAAAATGAGCTCTGGGATATACCAACTTCATTTTCAATATACTACTTCCCATCGAAACAATTCCACGAAATATATAACTTTTGAAATTATTCATTAAGGAATTTGTTCAATTCAAACAGGACTACCTACTTAATTAAGGCTCATTACAATACTATCAAAGCGAAATGTTAATTTATTAGTTTATTATGGCTGGAGCTGAATTGTTATTTGTTATTGAAAGAGATTAGAAATTGGCAACGTCGCGTCGAATTATTTTGACATTGTCGATATTTCAGGAGCGCCAACCTGCCTTGGTTTTAGTTAAAAAAACATAATAGACCTAAATCATGTCCAACCGGGATACTTTATAAAAGTGAATGGAGTAGATGTTATTTTCTGGATAACTCGGAACATTACTGATCCGGTCAGGTTAAAAGTGAGTAGTTACGTGTCAAATAACTTTGGAAAGATGTTAACCAAATGTCGTTAGGATTACATGATTGGAGTAATTTTTATCTGGAAGCCAAGCAGCGTTGGGCGAGGTCGATAGCTATATAGGTGAAGCTTGAGACGGTTTTTTAGTGTTTTTGTCAAATATTGTCATCTACTTGATCTCTAGACGGAGTGTCAGAGTAATCAGAAAACTCCCTTTCTCCCCCAAAACTGATATTCCTATCAATTAGTTGGACAAAGCACCAATCATTGAAAATTTAATCAATGTCGCCAATCTGAAGGTTCCTTCTGGAAAATGTCACGTAGAAGAAAGACTTAATTACACCAATGAAATTCCCCAGATTCTGCTGTCTAGGAGGGGCGGACGCGTCCAATATCGTAGAAATTAATCGCGAAAACTGCGAAAGTCCCATGTGGAAAGAAACAGTGCCGACTGAAAGTTGGGAACTTTGTCGTGAAACAAAAAAACTCACTGTGGCCAACTCGAACAAATACTGTCACATATGTGACTGAATATGATCCATTAACATACGGGGCCTTGGAAAAACTTGGATGAATTTTACATCGTTGGAACTTTCGAAATTGTGAGCATATCATGACTGCCATTTTCCGTCTCATTTCGTCCGAAATGTTCTCGGGAAATGCGTGAGTTGAATGTGATTTCAGCTCGAGATCAGATAGTTTTCCTATGGGTTCGGAAAACATAATGGGAAAGTCTAGTTTGCTCAGAAAATTGCCTTTATTAGTTTACATTTCCATTTTCTCTCATCTCGATAAGGTATTGTTTCGCCTTCGAAATTATATCATTACTTTCTTCCACAGCTATTATATAAATTGACTGTCGAAAGAAGCGAGCTAGCGACTTGAAGCTCTGAGATGAGGTCACGCATTTAAATGTGGCGGTTGAGTTCGTTATTGAAACAAATCGGTAGAATGGTTTCGGAGTTATAGCCATTTGAGATGAATTCCTGAAATTTCAGGAAATACTCATGCGATTCAATCGAAACTTGACAGTTAGTTGAAGCATAACAACACACAACTTTTCACGAAGTTTCGTTGAAATCACATTGTCAGTAAATTTTGAAAACATTTTTTTTTCGATTTTTTTTTTTTTCGCACACTGTTCATTGAAAGCGAAAAAAACTTCTGCGCATACCTTGACCATCATATTTTACAGCAGTGCACCAAATTTCATTTTGATACGGCATAATTTTCAGAGACATTATTGATAAAAATTTTGTAATATTTCGTGGTTTTTTCTAGATATCGTTGTTTTTTCGGAAATTCCTCGAAAATACTGATTAAATTGAAATGAAACTTGGCAGCTAGTTTGGAAAAGCTGATGGGCAACTTTGTGTAAAATTTCGTGATGACCGTGTCATTGAAACAATTTGGACCAAAATTTTTCTCAAATATTCAATATTCTGTGATCTTCATTTTATCCTCATGCTATTCTGTATGAACCTTTGAACTGTCATTTTTCGATGAAATACTGGATAACAAATCGATCTGAAAAAATATTTCAATAGGTATATCTGCAACCGACCGTAAACACAATAACGTCCGGAAGAAACGACTCAGAAACTCGATATTGGGTAAAATTAGTCTTTTGATTCCAAAGATATACCCATACAGAATTTTGTTTTTTCGATATTTCCAAAGATTCAGATTAGATAGAATTGAAATCTCGTACTCCAGCATCGAAAAAACCTAGAAATCACTGACGTGAAGTCAGCCGCTTCTGTGCATGTTCAAAGGATATCACCTAGAGTGAACATGCTCGCTAAAGCTGCTGACTTCACGTCAGTGTTTTTGTAGGTTTTTAGTTTTACATTTCCTCCATTTTCTCTTAACTCGATAACTTATTGTTTCGTCTCCGAAATGATATCATTATTTTTTCCACTGTATTGTTTTATCCTATGAATTCTCTGGATACTGTCAGTTGTGAAAGTTTATTCGAAATATGTAGGGTAAAACCAAATGAAAATAATTGAAAAAAGAACTAGATGCATTTGGCCTCATTGCCGGTTTTCGTAAACTTTTATGGATATCATATCTGTTCTGTTTTGGAAATATTTACCCAATATGAAAGCTCGTATCGTATATCGTTCAAATTTCGGGTAAAGCTTGCGTTTCACCCAATTTCTCCACAAGAAAGTTTATTTCGTCCAATATGGTGCAGACTTTCCGACATTCACTATGTTCGTCGAACAGAGTTTCTTTTTTTTTCCTCCATATTACATAATAGGGTTGGTTGAAAATACGAGTATGAGGGCTATAAAATATCAAGTTCTTTCCTTTTGTTTAAAATAATCCTTTCAGAGTGTACGTATATATTATTACCCTGACTTGGCGTAGGAGCTAGTTCGGAAAACTAAACCCCTATTTTTCCGTGAATTCTTTTTCATCGTGTCTTACCACCAGCCTTCGGTTGGAAATGAATGCGAATAGTACGTGATATGAACGCTCCAGAACTAATTCTATTGTTTCTTACGGGACATATCACGAATTTTTTTTATGCCTTCGAAAAATAATTATTGGGAACTTTCATCTGGAGAAAGATCCTAGTATTTGTGTTCAATTCAAAAGTGAATATTTTCCTTAGGAATTGGAGAAGATTAGTTTTATAAATCAGACAATAAATTATCGAGATAAGAGGTAATAGGAGGAATGTCAAACAGATGAAAGCAATTTTCCAGACTGATTATACTTTTATGATCTTGTAGTTTTCTCTGGGCGGTCACTCTCAATATCTGAAACTAAACTATTAAAATCAAACAGACTGCAGGATTGAACTATTTGTCAAGGGCAGTTTCTGGAAAAATAAGGTTGACTAATAAACAATACTGGACAATACAAACGTTTCAGAGTACAAGTCCGACTCATTTTTACTTGCTTTTTCGTTTTTGTGAGACTTTTGTCAATTTGAGATTTTCAAAAAAGCACTGCCGTGAAGGCAGCAACTTTTGCGCGCATGTTCAATGTAGATGACCGCTTCACCAACGAATTTGAACGTGCGCGCAAAAGCTGCTGCCTTCACGGCAGTGCTTTTTGAAATTTTTTTCTGATAAATTACTGGCTTTCAATTCGATCATATCTGTATTATTGGACATATTGGAAATCTGAAATTTTGAATGGGTATATCTACGGAATCATTGGGCAGATTTTACCCATTCACGAATTCGACCTTCGTAATCAAGGTCCAAACCTTCTCTACAAATATCGAGTTTCTAAGTTGCTTCTTTCGGAAGTTATTGTGTTTAAGCAGTCGGCCGAAGGACGAATTCGTGAATGGGTAAAATCCACCCAATGATTCCGTAGATATACCCAATCAAAATTTTATTTTTCCAATATTTCCAAAAAGAAAGATCAGATCGAATTTAAATCCAGTACTTCATTGAAGATTAACAGTTCGAAGTTTTATACAGAATTTAATGAGGATGATATGATGAGAAAATCATAGACATTTTTTTTTTCAAATTGTTCTAATAACACGATTATCACGAAATGTTGCATAAAGTTGTCTTTCAGCATCTTAAAACTATCTGTGAAGTTTAATCAGGACTGAATCAGTATTTCTCGAGTTATACCGAAAAAATCAACGATATCGAGATGAAAACCTCGAAATTTGACATATTTTTTCCCGATATCTCCGAAATTGATCGTATGGAACTGAAATTTGATACACTGCTGTGAAATTGGAAGGTCAAAGTGTGAGTATAATTTTTTTTGGATATGATGAATGGTTTTCGAAAAAAAAATTTTTTTGGAAAAAATTTTTTAAAAATTGCTGACAATATGATCCTGACGAAATTTGGCTCAAAGTTGCGCGTCGTTGTACTTCACCTAACTGCCAAGTTTGAATCCAATCACTTGGGTAGTTTCCGGAATAAAAAATAAATAACTTCAAAATTCAAGTGCCTATAACTCCGAAACTATTCGACCGATTTGGCCCATTAACGAACCTAACCGCGGCATTTTGATGCGCAACTCATCCTGAAAGTTTCAAATTGCTAGCTTGCTTCTGTCGACAGTTATCGTGTCTACGGCCGGCCGGCCGGACAGAATAGATTTTGACACCGGATCCGTCATCAGTGAGTCCAACCTAGTCGATTGAAACCATTTTCGGCTCAATCATCCAAAATTACAGACATTTGGACAAAACGATAGCACGCTGTTCCCCTAGAACATGCGCGCAAAAACCCAGATTCAATTGGTACGAAATTTTTTTAATTCTACCTCTTTTTCTAGTGAACTGAACCAAATATGGTCCAATCCTACAGAACAATGAGCAGAATCTTCACTCAACAAAATGCAGAAAGACTCTTTTATTTTCTTTTTCAGACTATCACATCCATACCAAGTGAATCTGTGATGCTGGGTTTCTTGAAAATGTCAATTCGACAAAAACTCACAGAATGAAAAATCAAAATAAAAGTCAGGTTTGTACTCTGAAACGTTACAGTTTGCTTTGTTGATGGTTGTATTGTTCTGGTATTGTTCATTAGGTCATTTTTCTTCCTAGAAACCACCCTTCACAAATAGTTGAATCCTGCAATCTGCAGGGGTGTTTTTCATAAAAAACAATTTTTAGTTATTTTTCAATAGCTCTGTTTGAGATATTGGGAGTGAAACCCTAGAAAAACCTACAAACTCATTAAAACCTCCCAAAAAAACTAATCGATACTTGATTATTTTCGTTTGATTTCTTCATAATTCAAAAGGAAAATATCTCTCCTTAGGTTTTCTAATCAGGTGGGAATAGTTGAAGTTAAATTCAACTATACGTAAAATGATGCATTCGACATTTAATCTCACGTATCTGTTCTAGAGGATCCACTTGATTTCATGCTCTCAATAATATATACACTGCTCCACAAGAGTTAGAGAAACCCTACATATACGTGTAGAATGCTACGAAATACTCTTCAAAATGCAGATGGGGTCCAAGTTTCCATCAGACGACGTTTGAGAGAGGTGAATCTAGGTTCTAGACGTTCATTAATAGGAGTTCCATTAACACGTGACCATAAGCGTCAAAGACTGGAATGGGCAAGGCAACATATCAATTGGAACGATCTATGGCGTAGTGTCCTTTTCACTGATGAATCCAGATATGGACGATTTTCAGATTCTCGAAGAATAAGGGTATGAACAATTCCACGCATACCCCGTAATCGTCGCTATGTCCAAGAAGTCCATCCATTCCGAGGGGGCAGTGTTATGGTATGGGCCGGGATATGTTTCAACGGGCGCACAGATCTACACATTTGTCCTGGGAATATGACCGCCTTACACTATAGGGAGCATGTATTGACAATGGTGTGCCAAATTTTCACGCTGCTATTGGTGAAAGTTTTCAATTTCTAGACCGCACCGTGCAGCCATAGTTGAGAATGCGCGCGAGGAGGTTGGTATTCCACATTTACCAATACCTCCGCACTCACCAGATTTTAATTGCATAGAACATGCATGGGATATGCTCCGAAGAAGATTAGATAATCATCAACCTACCCCAGAATCCTTAAATGATCTGAGAGAGCTTCTGCCCCGTTTATGGAACCGAATTCCTCAAGAAATGTTCAACAACGTCGTGTGTAGTATGCAAAGAAGATGTCAAGCTGTTATTGATGCCCGTGGAGGCCATACATTGTATTGATAGTCTTAAAATGCTTGAATTCTCTGGAAATGAAATTTCGTTATTTTACTCGATTTTTCTTAACCACCCTTTATACGCTGCAGACCTACAGGCTGAAATTAATTTGCAACTTGATATCATATTAATATGAATTTTCATCACAAAAATCTTATTTTGACTATATTTTTTTGGAATTTGAGTCAATATCCCTAACTCATGTGGAGCAGTTTATATATATCTACATTGGTATAGCATATTGCTGAAAGTTCGGGAAAACCTTGCGTTGTACCGGATTTCGTCAAAACCAAAGTTCGATGCGTCCAATATGGTGCAGACTTCCCGATATTGAATTTGTTTGTGGAACAAAATTTTTCTTCTTTTTCTTTCTCCATATACCATAATAGGGTTTGAATCAATTGAAAATATGAGTTGGTTCTCTCATTTCGTTCCAAATGATCCATTCAGAGTGTACGTATATTATTATCCTGACTAGCTAGTTTGGAGAACTAAATTCCTATTTTTACGTGAATTCTTTTTCATCGTGTCTTACCACCAGCCTTCGGTTCGAAATGAACGCGACTGGTACGAGATATGAACGCTCCTGAACCAGTTATAATGGTTCTTACGGGACATATCACGATATGTGTCCTTTTGTTGATCGATGAAAAATGGATTTCCTTAGGGTGGCACTGGAAGAATCAATCCGCATTCCATTTTTCATCCTGAGCATAGTGCATTTTCTGTGAATTTTGAAATAAGAATGTTCGCGTTGCCCCCGTGAGCACCGCTTGAAGGATGACCATCCGTCAGTTGGTGGTTTGAATAATAGCGACGCAAAAAGCAAGTCCTGGAGTTCAGGGTTGCTTAACAATTTATAGCGGTAACTCTATCACTGGCTGAAAACGTCAGTCCTGCTTTTCGTTGTGATTGTGATACAAACAAGGTGTTTGAAGTATGTTTCCTTACAGTTTGTGATAAAAATGTACCATTTGGTCATTCTTTTCAATACTGTCTCATTTCTTCTTCAAATTAAATTTGGGATTGACTACACAGATAGTCTGGAATGAAGGTATCTGATATTTTTTGTTTGGGGCTGGAGTTTGGGCTAAATTCATACCAATACATGGTAAGGATCAATTCCTGCAATTGTTGGATTGAACCATTCAGGACATTTATCCTGTTTTTCGGAGGAAATTTTCCTCTCCTGCATTGTGTCATTTTGGAGATGATTTTCTATCTTCAAAGCCGAATATCACATAAACAGATGATGGAATATGTATAGTATAGTTAAGATGTCTATCACAAGTATAAGTAGAATATTGTCCTATATTATAAATAATTCTTTCAGAGAAGGCATATTTCCCCAACAGTTGAAGCGAGCATTAATAAAACCATTATTCAAAAATGGTGACCACAAACTCATAGAAAATTACAGGCCAATCTGTTTGTTATCAAGCTTCTCTAAAATCTTCGAGCTTGCAATGTGTTCAAGGGTAATTGGGTTTTTGTATAAAACCAACTTCTTTGCGGAGAGTCAACACGGTTATTTAAAAAACAGATCAACGCAAACAGCTATTTTTCAGCTTACGAAAAGCATAATTGATCTAATAGAAAATAATCATATGGTATTAGCAATGTTCTTAGATTTATCTAAAGCATATGATTCAATCGATCAGGAATATTTACTACAGAAACTTGAGATATATGGAATAAGGGAAAAAGTTAATGAGTGGTTCCGATCATATATATCTGAAAGAACACAAAGAGTTAAAATAACTAAAGATGGTCGCACTGTGAAATCGGCTATGCTAGTTAACAAAACTGGGATAGCCCAGGGGAGTGTAATTGGACCTCTTTTATATATAATATATTTAAATGACTTATGTAGAATAATAGAAAATGTTTTAGAGAGTATCGTAAATTTTGCGGACGATACTAACTTAGTGGTAGGTGCACGTGAAAAAGATGAATTAATTAGAGTCGCAACAGACTTTCTTACTAGAGCAGAATAATGGTTCTCAAGGAATAAATTGCTATTGAATGCAAAGAAATCTAATTTTGTAATATTCAGTACAGACAGAAATAGGAAAGAAAAGCCCAACAACATAACATTACACGGTGAAGAACATCAATTTTCTGAGCACTCAAAATTTTCAGGATTATTTATTGACAACTTTTTAAAATGGAGAGTACACACTGATTATGTGAAACAAAAACTTAATAAAATTAACTTTGCGATAAGAACAACCAGTAGATACATGAATGAAAAAACCCTGAAAATTTTATATCACGCTAATTTTGAATCAGTTCTCAGGTATGGGATCATGTTTTGGGGAATGGAATACAACCTGGAGGATGTTTTTGTTGTCCAAAAACGAGTCATGAGAATAATTCATAAGTTACCTTTTAAACAATCTTGCAGAGGGTTGTTCAGAAAAATAATATTCTGACGGTTTTTGGTCTGTATATACTTGATTGCCTAACTTTTCTAAGTAGAAACAAGGAGAGGTTCACAGGGAACACCGTAAAATCGTGTTATAATACAAGAACTCTCGATTTCATCCTACCAATACACCGTTTGACTCTTACGGAGAGAAATCCTTCATATATGTGCATGAAACTTTTTAATAGACTTCCAAATGATATTAAAAAGATCAGTAACAGTAAGAAATTTGTCAAAGGGGTGTAAACACTCCTTATAGAAAGAGAACCCTACAACTTGAAGGAGTTTTTCAATATGTAAATTCTGGTTTTGGTTATATAGGAGCGATTTTTTTTGTCTAGGAAGTAAGTGTTTATATTCAAAGATGTAATATTTGACGCTATTTTGTTTGATGTTTGGGTGTAGCTTGATGTTATATGTAGAAGATCATTCAAAATAAAGCTTATTATTATTATTATTATTATTATCAAAAAAACCGTACAGTACTGAAAGATCTTTTAGACAAAATATCGCACGACCTTTGTACCTACATACTTAGGAATATTGAACAATTTTGCATGTGTAAATGAATTACAGTAAAGACAGCGGAAATGTAAACAGGGATTCTTAGATTCTTACGTATGACACAATTACAAGGTGAAATGGAATTGAATTTGTTGAAAGAATCAGCTAATGTATTTATGATGGGAACCAATTCCTTCATTGGAGCAGAAGGTATTCTTCCTTTGAAATTCAGATGTATTATACTAATATAATATAATATACCTATAATATAATATACCTTGGAAATATATCTGCAGTAGAAAAAGCGACAACAAACAAGCAGGAAAAAGTAAATAATTCTACCTACATTTGCTTTCTAGCTAGAAGGATCTTTTGACCAAGTCCAGTTCTCGAAGCGATGATTTTTCAGATCCTCAGGTGTACGAAGAACCTTACAAGCTCCTAATATTGGAGAATTATCTTTCACAGGTTCATATCTGGATTAAATCAATCAGAGCTGTCAAAGAAACTTTCGAAGAGGATCAAGATACTAGATGAATAACTTTTTGAAAGAGTATCTGAATTAACTTTGGATCTGTTGAGAAATTTGAATAATATAAAGATAAAGTTACGTGTCGTAAGAAACAAAGTGATTATTTCAGCCTAGAAATCCTGGTTCCTGCGCCATTCTGAGACTCTACACAAGAGCAACAATGATGCTGATGTCTCCCAACTGGTTAACTGCCAGATTATTTCATCTGTCCCAGGAGGCAATTTTATCTCTGGGATCAACTGCTGGCTTCAACTAGTGAAGTAACTAGGATACTTTTTCTTGCAGGTCTGAAATCAATAAATTCACACGACCCGGAAATGGGGCCACATAATACTGGTCACTTTCACAGCACGACATGAACAGAGTATTCTTCATATTTATGAATGGCAGAAGCTACGCTCAGAAAATCCCGTGAAGTTATAGAACTACCCATACTATAAGCCATATAAGCGCAAGAAAGACTATCTTGAAAATGATCCCTCACAGTATTTCATTCCTGTTGTTTTTCTTGCCTGTTCCCCTTCAGCCTGCAAGATGCTCCCCAAGTTAGCAGACATTCCAGATGTGTGAAAATCTGAAAACTGACTAAAGACTTGCCGTCGATAAATATCCCGGGTGGTCATCACTCAGGTTTGAATTGTAGCTTGTCTAACATTCCGGTATCTGAGATACTTCTAGATTTTCAAGATACTTGTAGGTGATTAAGATACCAAAAAGTATCATAGAAACTTCTTTGAAGAAGGAGATACAGGTACTAGTTGCTTTTTGCCGGAATAATAGAAGAAGAGTACTGTAGATACATAAAGTAACTTAGATATTGTGCTATAATATACATACTGAATAAGGTGTGTGGACACTTTATCTTAAATAGAAATATTCAGATGAATTTTCGAATTTCCTAGTTGAAAATTGAAAGATACCGTTAACGAATAGAGTATGAAAGATCAATTCCTGACGATTTGAAGTATTTTCGAGAATTTTTCAAAATGGACTCAACAAGCAATTGATCCCTATCATGCGCCATTTTACAACGCTACAATTTCGCAATCGCTTAAGCTTTTTATTTCAGTTACTTCCGGATTCATTCATCTGTCCAAAGAGGCAATCTATCGCTATAATTAATTAATGCCTCCAACTAGTGAAGCAACTTTGCGACAGCTCGGAAATCGATCAATTCGGAAATGAGTCCATATGAAATCACTTTCATAGCGCGACAAGAACAGAGCCTTTAGTAGAGATACCAGACATCGAGCAAATGTTATCCCAGTATTCTTCGTATTTATGAATTGCAATCCGAAGTCAGCTTCCTGCGGAAGGAAACCCGAATTCACGGCCTACCCATATTATGAGCCATATAAGCGGGAGAGGACTATCTTGGAAATGATCATTCACAGTATTTCTGTCTTTTTGTTTTTCTTGTCTGTTTCATTTCAGCTTGAAAGCAGCCTCAACTTAGCAGTCATTCCTGATATGTGTGAAACTGAAAATGAGAGACAAATAAAGACTTGCCGTTGAAAAATAGGTCGGGTGGTCGTTAATTCGATTTTCAAATGTACCTCTTCTGATTTTTCGTATCTGAGATACTTATCGGTGATTAAGACACTTCATCTAAGATACGGAAGAGTATCTTAGAGACTTTCTCGAAGTACCAAAAACAGTTCTTTCTGAAAACTATATACGCTTCTAGATACTGTTTGCCCAAAACAAATAAACAGTAATTTATACATTCGAAATAACTATGGGATTCTGTGGGGTCGTGTGTCCTGTGAAATCAAACACGCAATAAAGAAAAGGGATTAGCCTGTTTATTTTACTCTCGAGTGTTACAACAAAATTGAATTCGAAAGGCAATAAAATTCTTTTTGTTGAAAAACACAGGCTAACAATTCTTGTCGTAAATCTCCTTTGGTACATCTGGCTTTTTACCACCCTCGAAGACGGAAGTACTGATCGGCGTGTAGGCATCCCTAGTTCCCTATCGACCAGCCCGGCGCCAGCGAAGAACTACCTGACAGCACCCAAAGAGATTTACGACAAGAATTGTTAGCCTGTGTTTTTCAACAAAAATAATTTTATTGCTTTTCGAATTCACTTTTGTTGTAACACTCGAGAGTGAAATAAACAGGCTAATCCCTTTTCTTTATTTATTTTCTTTATGATGCCGATACTTATAACTTCTTCGACTGCCGGCACAATTCATATTTCTGGAAAGGCGAATCTATCGTTAGGATTAATTGATGACCTCAACTAGTGATGTAACTTAGAGATGAATCAATTAATTCTCCTGACTCGGAAATGAGGGCACATGATACTGATCACTTTTATAGCGCGAGTTAAATAGAGTGTCAAGTAGCGATCCCAGACATCGAACAAATGTTTTCCCAGTATTCGTCGTATTTATGAATTGCAAGCCGAAGTCAGCTTCCTGCGGAAGGAAATCCGACTTCTCCTGAATGGCAGAAGCTACGCTCAGAAAATCCCAGGAAGTTGTAGAATTCACGGCCTACCCATATTATGAGCCATATAAGCGGAAGAGAGACTATCTTGGAAATGATCCCTCACAGTATTTCATTCTTTTTGTTTTTCTTGCCTGTTCCATTTCAGCCTGAAAGAAGCCCCCAACTTAGCAGACATTCCTGATGTGTGTTAAACTGAGAATGGAAAACTAAGTAAAGACTTGCGGTTGAAAAATAGCCCGGGTGGTCGTAAATTCAATTTTTAAATGTAGTGCGGCGACGCCTGAACGTGCTGAAACATACGCCGAGGTAGTTTGGCCGCTTTTGCTTGCTCACATTATTTCTGGATCTTTCTGGAAGAACTGCTTGATTGCGAGATGAGATGAGTGAATTCATGCCGCAATATGGTGCTGATGTATGAGCCTTTCCTGTTGAATCGCATATAAAACATCGCTCTGGTATGTAAGGAAAGAGTAATTGAAATTCCGATCATGGTAATCCCGACATAATGAATTTTAATAACCCTATAGTGAAGTCACAGTTCCAAGAAATAGTGGAATAATGAAATTTCGAAAATGTAAATCTACGGAATAATTGGGCGGATTTCACCCATTCACGAATTCAACCTACCTAATTACGAACCGCTACGATCAGAGGGTATCAATTGTTTTTTAATCCAGAGTGGAGCTGCGGTAGTTTAGATCATTAAATGGATAGACGATCGCTCTGGCTACCAATTTGAGCAAGCGTGAATAAATCGATCGAATTCAGGTATGCCAGAGCCAGGCAGAAATTCTGAAGATAGTCCTAATAAGTAAAACTATGAAAGCACGGACGTGAAGTCACCAGCTTTTGTGAGCATTCTCAAATTCGTTGCCAAAGCGGTCATTTTTTTCCCTATTGACCCCACTAAACGCACTTTTGATGATGATATCGTGTAATCCTCATAAATTCTGTACGAACTTTAAAGCCGGCATTTAATGAGAAAATAATTGATTTCAATTCGATCTAACCTGTATTTTTTGAAAAAATATGGGGAAAGAACTTCGAACGGTGAATCTTGAAAATTATTGGGCAGATTTCACCCATTCACAAACAGCTGGAAGGTTCCTACAAAATTTCATGAGGATAATATAATCAAAAGATTGCAGAGTATTGAATATTTGGAGAATTTTTTTTTGAATATTTTAATGACTCGATTATAACGGAATTCCACATGAAGTTGTACATCACCATTGTCAAACTAGTATAATTCGAAAATTTCAGGTTTACAGTTGGCAGTTAGGCTGACCTCAACCACAATCACTTCCGAGAAAACAATGTCCTAGAGTCTCGATATTTCTATTGCAGGTTTGGGGGTTGAATAAGAAGGTCGAAGTATTGGAAACTTGAAATGATTTCGGAAATATATAAATTCGAAATTTTATTATCCTAGTATTTCGAATAATGCAGATGTTTTCGAATCGAAATTCTGCACTAGGTTGAAAAATGACGGCGTAAAGGTTCATTGGATTGTCTTGAGGAAATGGACTCGGATGTTAATAAGAGCGTAGAAGTTCCTGACCTTACGTCAGTGTTAGGTGTTTTTCAGTATTTTTATTTCTTTGATAACTCAGGAAAGACCTCACGTGAGTGCTCTTCTAATTTTTAATTATCTATCGCTGGGTGACTTCAAAGGAAGGAAATAAAACCTCTATGAAATTAGTCACCAGATACTCTCTATCACTGAAGGGTTGTTTTATATTTCTCCTCGAGTGAACGACCTCAGTTTATTAAGAGTAATTTTTCTTCCTTAATGATGAAATAAACTTCTTCCGACGTCAAAAACGAAAATGCCGGCCAATTAGACAATAAATCGGGACCGGAACAATTTCATTCGACATCGAAGCCTTCGAATGGCGCTGCACGGAAACCTTTCGAAAGACTCGACAAAAAGAAGCTGAAAAAAAAACTTCCATGGTGTTAACAACTCCGTGTCTCTTAATCCTTCGTAGAGCAAAAAGAATTTTCGAAATCATTGGATTACTTATTTGTTGGTCCCTGATATTTTTTTCATGACCAACCTCTATTTCATGGGTGTTAATTTGGAAAAAATTTTAATACAGGGTGAGCCATTTTTCCAGGTTCGACTGAGGTGGAAAGTTATAAGCATTTAAATATTTCTCAAAGTTCTGATCAACTCCTGCATTCTGTTGACCAGTTCCACCCAGATATCTCTTACTATAATCTGTATTGCATTGCTTGATATTGGTTAATAGTTCAAAGGAAAAAATCATTCACCCACTAATTTATGGTTTTGTGCTTATGCAGAATTTTTAGCTACGTTCGCGGGTCTGATAACGAACCGATTCTCGACGCAATCCTTGCCCTTTCAGTTATAGCGTGCGCATGTCTAGTTCTGAACCCGTTCTGGGACCCTTCAGCAGGTACGTTTACGGAGCCGAAGTAGAACTGTTGGAATAATTGGACTCAAGGCACTACTTCTTCAAACTATCCTAACTATTTGGGCATTTCAACTTGCAGTAATTCTTCGAAATTTTGACGATCGAGATTCGAAATATAGGCGATGGAGCATCGCTCAGGAAGAACAATGATGAATAGTTTTTTTCTGAGTGAAATAGAACTATATCTAACTGAAAATATACTACGATGTCTGAGCACAAATCAGTTAGAGCAGTTTCCGAGGATCAACAGGCGCTCCAGAGCAGTTATCGATATTATATATTTTCGTTTAAAATTGCTTTTCCAGAAAAATACAAAACTTTGAATTTGATATCGGATTTACGCCTAGAATAATTATTCCAGCTGTTGAACACAAGAGAGCACCTGACACTTGGCCAGTTGGCAGAACACGAATATTCAAAACTTCGAGCTTTTTCACTACTAGCCTGGCCACCCTGTATAATTTTCATGTTGCCGTTGGCGCCTACATCTTGCAGTTAGAAATCCCCGATGGTGAAAGTACTCTGTATGTAGTCACGTAAAATTTACAATTTCATGATGAGGGGTGCACTTTGCGTAGGTTTTAAGCAGCCCGTAAATAAAGAAGTTTGAGTTTAATATCCAATTTACGAAAGTTATGAACTAAAACACCTAATATCACCTCAAACTGACGTAGTAAACGATGAATATGGAATTCAGTTATTGCAGGAGGTGTTCGAATTTTATATTCTTCCTGCAGGGAATTCTTGATGTCACCACTGAAATATTTCTAGCAATTCACCTCAGAACAGAAAAGAATACCTGACACTTGACAGAACACGAATATTCAAAACTCTAAACTTTTTTCACTACAAGCCTGGACACCCTGTGTAATTTTCATGGTTCCATTGACGTCCACATCTTCCAATTAGAAATCCCTGATGGCGAAAGTACACTTTATATTCCATCTTCCAGGTCACGTAAATTTTACAATTTCATGATGAGGGGTGCCCTTTGCGTAGGTTTCTAGCAGCCCGTAAATAAAGAAGTTTGAGTTTAATATGCAATTTACGAAAGTTATGAACTAAAATCACCTCAAACTGACGTAGTAAACGATTAATATGGAATTCAGTAATTGCAGGTGGCGGTTGAATTTTATATTCATCCTGCAGGAAATTGTTGATGTCAGCGATGGAATCATTCTACCAGTTTATCTAGGAACGAAGAAGAACACCTGACACTTGGCGGAACATAAATATTCAAAATTCGGAACTTTCAAGAATATGCCGGGAAGACAGTTTTCGTCCAGAAGTAATTTGGGTTGAATATTAGTTCGGCAAGGACGAAGCGAAATAAAAGCCCGTAATTTTCCTCGGTATAATCATCTTAGAACGGGGAAACGAGACGAAAGACAGAGGAATAAAAGTATACTTTGGGACTCGCCGTTTTTATTGAATCTCGGTAATAATCATACAGCTTGAAACACCATACTAGACTCCCTTATGGTTCCACGTATATAGCAACGAACTTGGAAAGCGTCTCGCTAGAAGTGTATTATGGCAAGGTAAAATAAAAACAATAGCTTGGCTATCTGCTTCAGCAGTACACTAAAAATAATTTCAAGGATTGTGAAAACTACGGAATGATCGTGACTGCTTTTTACAGGGTGCCGAAATGGTATCTGGGTTTTATGAGCAGTTAGTGAATATTATTCCATTTGGAAATCCAAGAAATCAGTTGTTCTCCTTACACGATATACTCACTGAAAATATTTTACTGGCCATCTGAAATTATGATCAATTAATGAATAATATATCATTCAGAATCCCAACCTCTTGTAAATTTCAAAAAATTTCCATCGCAATCCTCAAGGGAATTCTCGTTCCCGCTGTGTTATGAGAAGCACTAAAGTTCGTCAATGGGCCAAATATTTAAGTTATTTCCTTTATATTCCCGGAACTACTGAAGCGATTGGATTTAAACTAGATATCTAGTTGAAGCATAAAAACGAGCAACTTCTAGCGGATTGTATGGTTAATTAATTTAAAAAAAAAGTTTCTTCAAAATTTTTTGAGAAATTTTTTTTTTCCACAAACTATTGATCATATTCGGAAAAAATTCCATCATTCCTTGAGCTCTATATTTTACAGCAGTGTGCCAAATTTCAAGCTGCTACGAGTAATATTTTTCGGAGATTTTGGGAAAAAGTATGTTGAACTTCGTGATTTTTTTCTCGATATCGTGGTTTTCTCCGGCATAATTCAAGAAATGCTGATTCAATCATGATGAATCTTGGCAACTAGTTTGGAGATGCTGAAGGACAGCTTTGTGGGAAATTTCATGAAGATTGCGTAATTGAAACAATTTTAAAAAAATATTCTGTAATCTTCTTATAATATTATCCCCATTGAACTCTGTATGCACCTTCGAACTGTCTCTTTCAATGAATTACTGGATTTCAATTCGATCTAATCTGTATTTTGAGAAATATTGAGAAAATAAAATTTTGAATGGGTATATCTGCGGAATCACTAGGTGGATTTTACCCATTCACGAATTCAGCCTTCGGAATTAAGGCCTGAACCTACACTACAAATATCGAGTTTCGAAATTGTTTCTTCTGTAAGATATTTTGTTTACTGTCGACCCCTAGGTCCATTCGTGAATGGGCAAAATCCGCCCAATGATTCCGTAGATATACCCAAGCAAAATTATATTTTCTCAATATTTCCAATTTACAGATAAGATAGAATTGAAATCCAGTACTCTATCGAAAAAAACCTGGAAAAGCACTGACGTGAAGTCAGCAGCTTTTGCGCGCATATTCAAAGGATATCACCAAAAGTGATCGATCGTTTAAATTTGGCTCCGCATTTTGGCTGTTTGAAGGGTCGAAACTTTTCGCCCTCCGTGGCGTCCCTCTCTAACAAGCCAATAGAGAGCGTCAGATGTATCGATCGGAGAATCGTGTAGTAACGAGTGACGTAGGAGACGATCTACCGTGTTTCACCCACCTTGATCTTGGGTCAAGATTTGACCATTTTCAACACCGAATTATTCAAAATTTAGGAATTGTTAGAGTGTGTGATAGCATACATTATGATTTTGTATCGAAAAAGATAAGAAAAATATACAAATATGATAACTCGTGGTGAATGCAAGAGATCCTGATCGAAATTGGAATAATTGCTGAAAGAGTTACCAGCTGAATATTTTTGATGGATCATCGACCTGAAAAATATTTTTCTGGCCACTAACACAGGACAGGAATTGGAAAAAAAATAGTGAATAAATTTCCCTACATCCCAGAAGCTCTGAACGATATTTCAGAAACGACACAGTGTTGGGAAATATTTTCACGACAAATTAATCTATAGATTGTCACTCCGATTAGAGATTTCGGAGTAAAATAACGTATTTCCCCTGTTTTCTTCGTTCGAAACAGTCATGTTTATCCATTGCTGGATCTAGAACCATGTTATTCTGGTGTCTGATGAAAGACATAAATTCATGTTAGCAAAAAAATCATGATCATTCCGAATAGCCGAAAATATATAATGGTTTCAACAATATTTCAATAAATTCCGGACTCGAATCCTCGAGCGTTGGCAACTGCCCAACTTGGAAATTCGAGTCATGTCACTAAAACAGAAATAATGTTGGAAAATAGGTCAAAATGCTCAAATTAGATAGGGTGTCTATTGGAGCTAAGGGTCATTATTCATGCGAGGATGTAAAAAAGATCATCAATTCAACGTTAATGAGTGAACGTTCAATTTCGGAGGAATCTGCAAATTCACCGGAAAATTTTTTGCTAGTCATAATAATTTTGTGTTAAGCGGTGTTGTAGGCTTATTTTTTTATCCGACAGAAGGGAAAGCCCCCTTTCGTTCTTCACTCCCCATTAATCGATCAGGAGAAGTGAGCTCTTCCAACACTAGCAGCAAAACAAAATGTGTCGTGTTCGAATCATGATGAAAAAAAATTGCTTTGGATTTTTGCGCGCATGCTCATGATCTTTCCAGGTTATTTCCTCGAAATCTCAAGGCCTTCTGGAGCAATCTCATTAGAACACATGTAAGGAAAAAATATTTTGAAGTTCGTGGTTTTTCCATGAAGATCGTTTTCCTTTTATAAATCAGAAAATATTGATCCGATTAGATGGAAGGTGAAAAATGCTGAGGCACAACTTTGTGCAGAATTCAATTTATTCCCTACTTATGGAAATATTAAGAAAATGAAATTTTCAAAGAGTGTCTGCGAAATCATTGTGTGGATTTACCTATTCACAAATTCGACCTTTGTAATTAAATTTGTAAGTAAGATGCTCCTGGAAAGATGGCGCGCTGTACGTAGTTATACTGCAGCGGTCCATCTGGAAGGTGACAAGTATCGAGATTCCCTCTGAGGTTTTATCCAATGTAAGTTAACCTGAAGATCAGTAATAACTGTGAATCAGCTGTAGTCATTCTCCTTGGATCCGTTTCTTTGGTGTAGATGTTTTGGTCGATTGAATGATTAGCTCTGATCAAGGTGGAATATTTGTTGATTTATCGACAGATATTCGTCCTTGCGATTATGTTATTTTGTGATTTAGGTCTAAACATACTCTACCATTATCGAGTTTCTGAGTTATTTCTTTCCGGAGTTATAGTGTTTACGATCGGCCGACAGATATTCGAACAGAACGATAACCCTCTTGTTTCTTAGAACAAGCGTGAAAAAAAATATTTTTCACGAAATCCTTTGTTTCTTAAATACCAACTGGGGTCGATTGAAAAATACTGTAATCAATTATATGTATTATAATACTCCAATGATTAATAATCGTGGATTTTCATCATCCTAATCATTATTCACTGTCATCAATAAAGCAGTTAAATATGTAAGTACATCATGCGAACCTTTTTCGCATACTACGAGTCATCAGCGATGAATGAGTATGGTTGACAATAGCATTAACGATGCACAAACACGACTTACATAAATCTTCGTAAAGTGGTACACCCCAATCAAAACATGGAAGCAGAAAACGTGATCGTCAAGTAGGAAGTGGATGAAGCCATGATTGGGGAAACAATTCCTCGCATCCCATTTCAAACTCGTGCGTGAACACATAGTGGTTTAGGGTGTTGTCACCATGAACTTATTACATTTCGGAGGAACATCTTGATATTCGTATACCGCGGAATAGGTTCAATGTCAATTTTGGAAGTATAGAAAATGAATATGGGGCCTCGAAACTGTTATCCCTACCTTACGACAATAACGGAATAATGTCATCGAGATATCCAACCTGGAAAATTCTACCATTGTAGTGTGGAAAAGTTGGAATTAGAACTGTTTCATATAATAAAAATTTAAAAAGCAATGCCGTGAAGGCAGCAACTTTTGCGCGCATGTTCAATGTAGATGACCGCTCCAGCAACGAATTTGAACATGCACGCAAAAGCTGCTGCCTTCACGGCAGTGCTTTTTGAAATTTTTTTTTTTGATAAATTACTGAATTTCAATTCGATCAAATCTGTATTTTTGGAAATATTGGAATTAGGGTCAGCCTAACGGCCGACTGCGTAAACACAATAACTTCCGAAAGAAACAACTTAGAAACTCGATATTTGTAGAGAAGGTTTGGACCTTAATTACGAAGGCCGAATTCGTGAATGAGTAAAATCCACCCAATGATTCCGTTGATATAGCCAATCAAAATTTTATTTTTCCAATGTTTCCAAAAATACAGATCAGATCGAATTGAAATCCAGTACTTCATCGAAAAATAACAGTTCGAAGTTTCATACAGAATTCAATGAGGATGATATGATAAGAAAATCATAGAAATTTTTTTTTCAAATTGTTCTAATGACACGATAATCACGAAATTTCGCATAAAGTTGTCTTTCAGCATCTCAAAACTAGCTGTGAAGTTTTATCAGGACTGAATCAGTATTTCTCGAGTTATACCGAAAAAATCAACGATATCGAGAAGAAAACCTCGAAATTTGACATATTTTTTCCCGATATCTCCAAAACTTATGATCGTATCGAACTGAAATTTGGTACACTGCTGTGAAATATGGAGCTCAAAGTGTGAGTGGAAGTTTTTTTAGATATGATGAATGGTTTCCGGGAAAAAAAATTTTTTTTAAAAAAATTTCGAAAAAAATTTTTTTTAATTTACTGACAGTATGATCCTGACGAAATTCGACTCAAAGTTGCGCGTTGTAAAACTCCACCTAACTGCCAAGTTTGAATCCAATCGCTCGAGTAGTTTCTGGAATAAAAAATGAATAACTTCAAAAGTGCCTATAACTCCGAAACTATTCGACCGATTTGGCCCATTAACGAACTCAACTGCGGCATTCTGATGCGCAATCTATCTTTAAAGTTTCAAGTTGCTAGCTCACTTCTGTCGACAGTTATAGTCTCTACGGCCGGCCGGCCGGACAGAATCGATTTTGACACCGGATTCGTAATCAGTGAGTCCAACCTAGTCGATTGAGACCATTTTCGGCTCAATCATTCAAAATTACAGACATTTGGACAAAACTATAGCACGCTGTTCCCCTAGAAAATGCGCGCAAAAAGATATCAAACTGTTCAGTTCTTAATCACGAAGGCCGAATTTCCTGAAACATCAGGAAATAACCTCAAATTTTCAAATGGCTATAACTCCGAAACCATTCGGCCGATTTTGTCTGTTAAGGAACTCAACCGTCGCTTTTTAAAATGCAACCTAGCCTGAAAGATTCAAGTTGATAGAATTCTCCGTACTTCTCAGTGAGTCTTAGTGAATCCGTCGTAGTCGTTCGAGACCGTTTTCGGCTCAATATTCGAAAATTACAGACATTTGGACAAAACGATAGCACACTGTTTCTCTAGAACATGCGTGAAAAAAACATGAGGTTACGAACCCGTTATTCCTAGACTTAGTCAATATCAATATTTGAATGTCAAAGAAACGTAATTTTGACGTTAATCCCTTCAAAAGGGTCGACTCGAAAGGAACAATGTTCTCAAGAAATTCAACCTGGAAAATTCTACCGTTGTAGCTTGGGAAAGTTGGGATTAAAACGACCATTATTGTCTCTTTCAGGAGTTTCTATTTAAAAAACTTCTGCCATGATGAAAAGAAAATACTTTCCATCTGTTCGTTCTATGAACGCACTAAGAGAACATAAAAGAGTGATATTTTATGCTTAAAATCTTTCCGTGAATATGTCGGTGGTTAAAAGAATCAATTTTGAATGTAATTCTTTCCGAGGAAAGGTTTTTCACTACATCTTCAGATCTGGATTTTGTGATAAATCAGGCAACGATATTATGAGTATTTTTGTTTTTCACTGAAAGTAAAAGTTCATAGATTACACACTTTCAGAGCAAGTTAGGAGCTTATAATGCCGACTTCATGAATGGATAAAATCCGCACAATGATTCCATAGGAATATGTCAATTCCAAATAAAACTTAGGACAAACATCTTCCAATGAAGTGAACACCCAGTATGCATGTGGAAACCAACCATCATTCACAGCAGATTATAAGGGGTCAGTGTTGACGGTCCAAAATATAGACAGTTTGCAGTTCATGAAACCTCCTGTACAACGATAAGCCCGCAGCAAGGCACAACCCAATTCTACAGATAAATCGGGTTAGATTGCAAAGGGATAACTTCTCATTGTATATTCAGTGTCTACCTTCACTATCTGGGGTCGCCAACAAAATGGCCACTCTGGTAAGCAGGAAGTACGAACAGTTATGGTCCGTTGCGATCGAGGTCCGATGTGTCGTCATAGTTCAGCGAGGCTTCGATCAAAATTTATCCTCTTCGATTAGGCCATCCAATTTGGAAACCCTCATCTGGGGAAGATCGATATGTTTTCTGCAGATGTGTTGAATGGAAATTTCTGATTTTGGTTGTCGAAAGGTTAGGTTCTCGCGTTTACCTTCTTCTTACTGGAGTGATCAGTAATTTGAGGAATAAGAAGTTTGCAAGTAAGTTCATCATCACACTTACTCCCAAGAATCCCAAAAATATCAGTTCTGCGAATGACTAGGGAATAACTTTCATAATTTCTGATGAAGTTTTCGGATCGAATAAGATTACATCATCAAAATCTAACTCCTCAATCAGCTCTCGAAAAAGCCCAAAAGAGGCTGCCACCAAAGTCCGGGATCGTGCTTCACAACTTTTGAACAAATTCCTACTGAATGATACTGAACGAAACTCTTCAATGACGCTGAAAAATTTGGTCATGAAGGCACAGAAAAGTGGAGAAATTTAAATCACCAAGTCCGAGTGTTAGATCACAGCTTGAATTATATTGAACCTAATTGTGAATAATTGGTTCAATATCAAATGAGAGTACAGGAACAAAATCAAACTACAGCAAAACCAATTCTTCAAATTCATTCGAATGAGTTTCTGGGGATTTCTCAGGAAAGCCCAAAAATCTTTCACACAAGCCTCAGTGGTGAGATCCTAATTCGAATTCATGACCCTCAAACTACATCTTGAGATATTCCCGTTTGTTGACTGAGATCACAGTTGCAAATTTCACCAAGAAGGAACTCGTCTTCAAACTATCCCTGAAGGAGCTTATATAGGTCTTTTCAGGAGAGCCCGAAGATGAAGGGCAAGAATAACTTTCACCAAGTCCGAGTTTGATATATCTGAATTCTATATTATCTGGAACACTTTCTACTCGAAATTAAATAATGTAGGCATTCCTTCAGCGTGTTTGAATAACTTTCTAAGCACCAAATTGAAGGAAAAAATCTACTTTACAAACTACGAGTTAATTAGATATGGATTTTATATCTTGAATATAACTTCTAGAATGCAAAATAGATTATGGTTTTATATCATATGGGGAAATAAGATTGCTTTATAGATAACATCTTTGGAGATGGGATAAGGTAAACACTAGCAAACACCTTGGCCTAACGAGCTGTTCACCAGTCGGCCAGTACAATTCTAATCAACCTCACCATCTTCCTAGGTACTACATCCATCAATTGTTACGGTTTCAGGAACCCTTAATACTATAATATTGAATGAAGCTAGTATAGCTGAAACAATCAGGACACAATATGTTTCTCAGGAAAACCCCAAAAAAAACATCTTCGCCCCAAAGTCCGAGTTCTTGAGATCTGAATTCCATATCGACTTCGATAAATTCCTTTCAACTCGAAATTGAATCTATCAAGTTTCTCGAATAAACTTGCAAGTTCTTAAATTCCCCGAGTCAATCTTTTGGCGCGATATTCAAATAAAAACTGAATTTATTCAGTAAGCGGCCCCTTGAATTATTCGTCCGAACAGCAAATTGAATTTCAGAACGATAATTTCGGGTATCCTTGTAATTATAACGAAAAACTTTAGACTCCAGGAAAACACAGACCGGTGCCTTCCCAAATGCAAATTCAAATTAGAGCCTACCCTTTTTATGTTCTTCGTCTCCCTGAGTACCCTTCAAGGGTGATAAATCATTGGTTCATTAGGAATCACCCGCACCTATAGATTTCTTCGGGTTTCAGTTTCGAAGCTTCTCTCAGCTTTTCTGTCCGTCCTTCCATTCTTCGGAAGCTCAGCCCTGCATAATCGTGGACGAGAAAAAACGCTCATTTGGAGAAGAAGGAATTTTTTCGCTAATTACCCTATTAATTTCGTCAGATTATCAATTTTTCGGGTCCTCCTTTGGGCACGCTACTGGAAAGAGATTCCATCCATCTTGCTCGGTTGAATTGATCCAGGAAAATTGGGGAACAATAGATCAAAGAGTCATCATTTGCCGATTTAGTATTCGCAGTTATTGAGTTTTCCGCTCGAACAAGCACTCATCGGCAGCAAACAACAGCATATTAAAAAAAGAACGCGAAAAAGGACGACCTGAAGTTAGGAGCTTTTCCGCGCTCTTTAATCTGTATTGCCACTAACCTGAATGTTTTCCTCTCTGTATTGTGCTTCACGAATGTTTGATTATGTGGTAGATAGCGGTTCAGCGGAACATTAGGTCTTGCATCTTTTCGAAAAATTTTATTGATATCGTGATGTCAGTAAATTCTAAGTTTTTTTTCCAAAATTCATTACATTTGAAAAAGAATTCGGTGGTACCTTCAGCTTCGTATAACAGAGTAGTGCACCAAGTTTCAGTTCGATACGATAATAATTTTCGCAGATATCGTGAAAAATATATCAAATTTCATGGTTCAAGCTCTTCTAGTTTCCATGGAAAAATTTTGAACCACAATGCACTTTCTAGAATCAAAGAAGCATCTCCAACCGGCTTTCGCCGAAAATCCACTATAATTTCCGAAACCGATGACCGCTAAAGACCGGATTGTTCCACTCATGCGACCGAGAACGGTAGTTTTGAACTTCAAAATAGAAACGTCAAATTCATCTTAGGACAAGGGTCGGTAAGTGGAACTGCTGTTCCATTTGGGCGCGGAAATAACAAAAACCAGGCACGGGTTTCCATTATCTGAAGGCAGATTAGGATATGATAGATCCACCGAGAACAGTAGCAAAAAGTGTTATCAGTGGCGGAATTTTGCTAAACGAAAACGGTTTTGTGTATTTAAAATTCTATATCGGATGACCCAATTTAAACTGTCCTTCAGAATTATCATTCAGGGAATTCTTCGTCGCGACATATCGATTTCCCTGAAGGGCCGGCAGCAGCAAAATTCCTTTGGCTGGCAAGTGGTACATTATTTCAATCCAACTCTCTTGACCTAGACGAACATGCTGAATTTTGAATACTTGAGTTCACCGAAGAGGGGCCATCGTAAGAGAATTGGCAACATTGACGTGCGATCCAACTGAGTCATCGCAAAGCTTGAAATTAATGACATTCTAGGGCATTTTGTTGTGGAGATATTATTTTTCTTTGAATGATTATTGAATATGAATGAATTCGAAGCGTGCACATTTTTGAACGATGATTTTCTATCATTTACGAAATGTATTATCCCAACAGCAGTATGACGGTCAACTGACTGTGACGTTTGGTGATGAATCACCATCCAATTCGACAATTCATATGGCAACTTGAGCTTAGGTTGGATGATTGAGCCGAAAATGGTCTCAATCGACTAGGTTGGACTCACTGATGACGAATCCGGTGTCAAAATCGATTCTGTCCGGCCGTAGACACGCTTACTGTCGACAGAAGCGAGCTAGCAACTTGAAACTTTCAGGATAGGTTGCGCATCAGCATGCCGCGTTAATGGGCCAAATCGGTCAAATAGTTTCGGAGTTATAGGCACTTGAAGTTTTGAAGTTATTTATTTTTTATTTGGGAAAATACTTGAGCGATTGGATTCAAACTTGGCAGTTGGGTGGAGAATAACGACGCGCAACTTTGAGCCAAATTTTGTCAGGATCATATTGTCAGTAAATCTAAAAAAAAATTTTTTTCGACATTTTTTTCCAAAAAATTTTTTCTGCCGGAACCATTCATCATATACAAAAAAAAATTCCACTCACACTTTGAGCTTCATATTTCACAGCAGTGAACCAAATTTCAGTTCGATACGATCATAAGTTTCGGAGATATCGGGAAAAAATATGTCAAATTTCGAGGTTTTCTTCTCGATATCGTTGATTTTTTCGGTATAACTCGAGAAATACTGATTCAGTCCTGATAAAACTTCACAGCTAGTTTTGAGATGCTGAAAGACAACTTTATGAGAAATTTCGTGATAATCGTGTCATTAGAACAATTTGAAAAAAAAAATTTCTATGATTTTCTTATCATATCATCCTCATTAAATTATGTATGAAACTTCGAACTGTTATTTTTCGATGAAGTACTGGATTTCAATTCGATCTGATCTGTATTTCTGGAAATATTGGAAAAATAAAATTTTGATTGGGTATATCTACGGAATCATTGGGTGGATTTTACCCATTCACGAATTCGGCCTTCGTAATTAAGGTCCAAACCGTCTCTACAAATATCGAGTTTCTAAGTTGTTTCTTTCGGAAGTTATTGTGTTAACGCAGTCGGCCGTTAGACTGACCGTAAACACAATAACTCGAATTCGCGAATGGGTAAAATCCGTCTAATAGATATACCCATTCAAAATTTTATTTTTTCAATATTTCCAAAAATACAGATTTGATCGAATTCAAATCCAGTAATTTATCTGTAGAAAATTTCAGAAAGCACTGCCGTGTAGGCAGCAGCTTTTGCGTGCATGTTCAAATTCGTTGCTGAAGCGGTCATCTACATTGAACATTCGCGCAAAAGTTGCCGCCTTCACGGCAGTGGTTTTTTTTAAATAATAATATATAGATTATCGAAAAACTTTTTGGGCACTCACTGAAAAACGCTCGTGACACTCACTGAGACGCTCTGTGACCTCTACAGAAAAGTCAAAGCTTACCTCAGAATTATCTATTTTTTAGATACATTTTCCCAAAAAACGGAAACAAATACCGTTTAAAAGGCGTCGGAAATTAATAAAACGATCTTAAATCTCGAAAATCTCACCAGAAAAAGCAACCTGACTCGTACACATTGGAAGGATTCCAGTTAGAAAGAATGTTGTGAACCGGTACAAATTATGCTTAAATTTTGGAAAAACTCAAAGTTGATGGTAAAATGCTTAACCATTCACGTTAAGTGTATTCGAATATAGCTGAAATTAATGCACAGAATAAATGAGAGAAGATCATTTAAAATATGTCGTGGGCCAGAAAATACTGATGCTGATATAACTCGAACTTGCATCTTGAAATTTTTCTGAAAATACTTGAAGAGCGAATATAGTATTTATGACAATACTCAGACAATTCAAATTAGTTCAATGATCTTCACGTTCCTTGCGAGTAATTTGAAACTGAAAGAATACAAAAGATCCCTACCTCATGTCGTTGCCTCTCTTGATGTTATGTAAGGCGTTCCCAAAAGCAAGCATTGCCCCATTCAAAGACGCACCACTGCTCAGGAGTATACCTAGAATGTTTGTTTTTGTGTGGCCTAAATTTCACCTCAACCAACGCGAATTCTTAACATATAGCGGACCTTTTGTGCCATTCCATTTTGGAATATTTCGAAGGGCAGAATGAAAGCTACAGGGCGTCATTTACCTTATGTTATATTCCGTGGCAACACTTCTGAGAGTCGTTTAATATAAGGGTTAGAATGAGTAGGCAATAAGCTGTAATTAGATTATTTCGCCGACCCAAATAAGGCAACTCTCGGTTAGCAAGGGTGGTATATACTTCTATGTTCCACTTCGTATTCGCAACAGTAGCGAAATGTGATTTCGAGATGGCCGACGAGGCTGGGGTGAACTGGAATTTCACAACTGTGGGGACAGAAAAATTTAGAAAAAATAAGTTCAAACTGTTCAATCAATCTCTGAATCTGAATGATAAGTATTTTCGGTTCCAATTTTGAACTCAGTTTTGATCAAAGTTCCGATAAAGTCAACTGAATTTAGCGACTGCATGACATGTGTATGTAGAAAGTTAGCAGAACTACTGTTGCGAAGGAGACTTACAAGAGTGTTAATTTCTCCAGATTTCCGCCATTAATTGAACTATAAACTTTAATATGTTATTTATCGAAAAATCTTCGAAGTTCAGCTGATTTTACGTGGAATTAGTGGAGCAACTTTTTCGTTCACTAATCGCGAAAAACTCACTTCGCTGGTAAGTTTTTATGAAAAAACTTTTTTGTCACTCTTGTTCTTCAAACTTTTTTGTTGTTCTAACTTGACGACGAGTTAGCAGAGTTACTTCTCCCAGAACTCTATTTGAGAACAAAACCACGTCGCTGTGAATTAGCTGTGAAAAAAGCAGTTTGGACGATCTTATTCTACATTAATGTTGATGTTCTGCTAATTTAATGTTGAGTTTTCCGAGCTCCTTCTTCGAAACCACTGATCACGAACAAAAAATTCATATGTTGCCGTTTTTGTGCTGGTAACTTAGATACGTACCAATTTTGCTGCTTTTGTTTTCTGAGAAAGTTTATTTTCTGCTGATATCACGTCGAGTTAGCACAGCAACTTTTTCAAGAACGTTCATTTCGAGAAAATATTTTTCAGTATTTTTCCGTTAATCAGTCATAAGAAAACTTATTTTGGAGATCTTGTTCTTAGTGAATATTTGATGTTCTGCTGATTTGATGTCGAGTTAGCAATCGCTGAAAAAGTTTTCATGTTTTTGTTCAATTTTCTCCTATGCTAACTTTTGTGTTCTTATCTATTTTGAAATATATATTGATCTGCTAATCTTGTTTTCGGTAAACATTTGACGTCGAGCACGATATATTGCCAAACAAACTAAAGAGTAAGTACTCGATGAAAAATCGATCGAAATTTTTTGTGACATTTCGTAAATTATCGATTTCATCGTCAATTCAAAATGAATTCGATCGTCTTTCGATCTAACTCACAATATACGATATAATCATGGGTAGGTTTCAGCCTGAAAAGTTGAACTCCTTATTTTTTTAACATTTTCCATGAGCACGTTGGAAGTTCCCTTTACCAATTAGAACTTCTACTTACTTACGATCGTTTTCACGAAGGAAATAAATTTTATGGAGCGCAGCCTCGGCTCCCAAAGTCTAATTATTTAGAGCTTCAAATGTGAAATAGAGTTATTTGCACCCTTTTTTGACCCCTTAAGAGATATCGAGATTCGGGAAGTTCAATTTTCATTACGTCGAACCTGCGAGAACCTTTTTATATAGTCCTCAACTTTTCCAATTTCAGTGGAGTGCGTGAAATCATTCTTCGGAAAATATTAGCTCGATAGCAGACAAGAAAGCAAAACTGTTCTTGAAATAACTATTTGAGTTCATTGTGGATAGAAAACTGATAAAAAAACAGTGTGTAACTACTCTGTAATTCACTCACACTTTCCGGGTCTAACCGACGATTCCGAAACCACGTTTCCCTCGTCCAGACATATCGTTACCTTAACGATATTTTTAAAATGTGAAATTTCGTGGGTTTTTTCTCGATATCGTTGTTTTTTATATACTCAATAAACACTACTTCAATCACGATGAAACTGGAAAGCTTGTTTGAAGATGCTGAAGGACATCTTCGTACAAAATTTCGTGGTGATCGTACCTCAGGAAAAATCCGAAAAACATTTTTGTTTTCTCAAATATTCAACATTCTGTGATCTTTTTTCCATATTATTCTCATTTCTCATTCAATTCTGAATGAACCTTCGTACTGCTATTATTCGATAAAGTACTGGATTGCAATTCAATCTTATCTGTATTTTCGTAAACATTGAGAAAATTAAATGTTAATGAGTATATCTGCGGAATCGTTTGGTGTATTTTACCCATTCACGAATTTGGCCTTCGTTATTAAGCCCAAAACCTACGCTACAAATATCGAGTTTCCAAGTCGTTTCTTCCGGAAGTTATTGTGTTCACAGTCGGCCTACGCCCAACGATTCCGTAGATATACCCATTCAAAATTTTGTTTTCGCAATATTTCCAAAAATACGGGTTGGATCGAATTGAAATCCAGTACTTCAACGAAAAAAACCTAGAAAAGCACTGCCGTGAAAGCACCAGCCTTTGCACGCATGTTCGAACTCGTTGCCGAAGCGGTCATCTCCATTGAACATGCGCGCAAGAGGTGCTGCCTGCACGGCAGTGCTTGTCTAGGTTTTTTTGAGAACACTCAGGACAATTGTAAGAACACGTTATTCAGCTAACTTGTTAGCTCTATCTCATAACTTACCCTCGAAGAATTTTTGTATTTGGAGTCTAAGCTTGCCACGATTTTCACCGTATTATTAATTGGGATCAGTGTTGCCATATCGCAAAACTGAATTTACAATCGTGGTAATAACACAGAAAGAGGACACTAATATAATAAGCATTTTGGTAAAACTCGAAGCGTTTGTTCAGGGCAGAACGAATAACTGTATAACAGGGCTATCCATTATCATCAGCAATAAACTAATTCGATTCCGAAATCCATTCGATCGGAATTCTCCTGTGTATCAACAGTCCGGACATATTTTCAGATTCGATGGACGAAATATTGAATTTAATTTCGGTAGCATCCAAGTTCGAACACCGTGCTGTGCATGCAGACATCGTTAAAATGTATGAGGTATGTTTGGATTATCCAAACTGTCTGTTCTGTATAATTTCGTTATCTTTCTGGAGTTCGTCTCGCGTGAATCGTATTATACAAATGAATAATCGCTAATTTTGCACCGAATTCATTCCAGATATATTCCGGACGAGTTAGAGTGTCTGGTCCAGATCAGTTCCTTCATTTCACAAAATTAATTTCCGCAGAACTATGAAACTCCTCTGCGAAATTAACTGCATTGCAATTCGTGAAAACCAACTAGCTTTTCGTTAACTCTGTTCACTAACTTCGAGATGTGCTACTATTGTTAGAACAACACGCCCTGAAAATGAGCCCTGCAACAAAAGAACCATGGCAATCGAATCCAGAGGGCATCGAAATTAAGAAATAACATAACCACTAGGAGGAATATCTGTCGATAAATCAACAAACATTCTACTTTGATTAGTGCTAATCATTCAATCAAACAAAACATCTACACCGTAAAAGCAGCTACCAATTAGAATGGATACAGCTGTTCCACAGTTTTCACTGATCGTCAGACCAACTTACCTTGGATAAACCGTAGAATATGAATCTAGATACTTATCACCTGTCAGATGGAATACTACAGTATAACTACGTACATAGCGCCATCTGCCATGAGCAACTCGCGAATCCTACCTTCAAGTCAGAATACTTTGATCGACGTGCATGCAGGGTTTGGCATGATTTTTTTATAGAAAACGCTCTTGCGGAATGCAGAATTGAACTATTTTTTCAGAGACTGCCCTTGACAAATAGTTCAACCCTGCAATCTGAAAGTGAAAAAACAACTTTCATTTAATTTTTAATAGTTTTGTTTCAGATATCCGGAGTGAAAACTTACAGAATAATAAACAAATATACTTGCATTCCTCGATGTATTTATCACGTAATGTAAAAATGTCTTTACTAGATACATTGCTATTTAATGGATGCACATCATGTATAAACCGGTTAAGTGCAAATTCGAAACTCTAATTACGAAAAAAGTAAAGAGAACCGCGAAACAATGAAATACTAAAGTTGAAAATTTTCATTGCACGTGCAATCTATTCACTTTTCGACCTAGGTAAATCCCACGAATAGAATGATTATACAATTCAAGGTTTATCCACATAGCCCCCATATTGATTCAATTAAATTTCGTAATCAATACGTAATACTAGTCGACAGAGCCCGAAAATAATGAATTTCCATTTTATGAGTGAAAAATGTGGGAACAAAAAAACTGATATGTAGAGAAACAATAACTGTATATCGTTTCGAATATTTCATCGCCATATCATGTTAACATGTTTAATTCTGCAGTAGCAATTAGGGACCTGTAAATTGGCTGCTATTTCACCGTACAAACAGAACATCCTGCTTATAATCTGAAGCTTTATATTGCCTGATTTTGGTATAATACAAGAACGGTTATTAGAACACGAGAAAATGTAACGCCTTTTCTCTGCTAATATATACATATATATAGTTTTTTAAGGGTTTTCACTCCCAATATCTGATGCAGAACTATTAACAAATCAAATAAAAATTGTTTTTTCGCCCTTGCGGATTGCGGTATCAAAGTATTTGTCAAGGGCAGTTTATTGGAAAACAGATTACCTAATGAACAATACAGGAAGGATTTAAACGATAAACAAACCGAATTGTGGCAATTCAGAGTACCAATCTGTTTTTTTTTCATCAGACAAGGCAAAAAATTTCAAGGATTATTTTCTTTCGATTTTTCGTTTTGATTTTGAAATTAAATTCGAAGACGTCAAAATTATTACCATGTTATAGATTCTGACAGATGTCAAATTGTTTCCTATCGAGATGTTGCTTTACTGTTAAGTTAAAGTAGCCATCGTGTTAATTGTACTGCAACCACAGTAATGCATGTGTGTCGTTTTGGTAAAAATAAAGGTATGGGAACAAGAACATGGCAAACAACGAAGACGCATCCCAGAACTCTAAGAGAGGCGCTTCAGGCAACTAGGTTCTTAAGACCAATTTGCTACTACGCGTCAAATCGCTGGTCAATGGTTTGGAGAAGTAGGTGAACCTGTAACTATGGGTAAGTTTTAGTGTCGTATCCGAGCCTTTGGACTCCTGTCATGACGACTAAAATGGGTGCACTGAACATGTACAGAGAATGGCAGCAGTAAGAGAAAGATAGGCCTATTATCGTATTCAACGTCGAATCACGATTCTACCTATACGATATATAAAAATTGAGTTCGAAAAAAAAAGTAATTCGAGTGGCTTTCTGTCAAATATCGATGTAGATCCTCTTTAAGTAGTAAAATGTTAGGTTTTTTGAGGGGAAGTCCCCCTTACCCCCCTTTCCCATAATATTTTTTTTCGGGTATGAAATTTTTCTCGAATTTTTAAAGGTAAATTTAAATTTTTTAAAAATATTTGACCCCCCAGGTAGAAACCCTTGGTCCTTCAGGAAAAGTCCGAAACTGAGACCTGACGCCTACCTCTTACCAGTTATGCTGCCCGCGTTACCGTGGACCATTCTCGATATCTCGAAAAATAATATTACGATTGAGGAGTTTTTTCACACGGTGGCTCGGAGCATCCCAATGCGTTTTTTCAGATGTGCCCCCCCCTGTCCCCCTCAATTAAAAAAATTATCTTCCCTTTCCTTGAGGTTCAGATGGTTCGTTTACTGGGGTTAGAAACACCCTCTCTGGTAATATATTTCCACCAAGTTTGGTGGAGGTCCTAATAACGGTTTACGGCGCATGCGCGAAAACACTTTTTCTCTCGTAACTTCTGAACCGTTTGACAGATTGAAAAACGACATCTAACTTTTTTTGTCGCCTGGTCTACGTTTATCTGATTTCATCAAGTGCAGTAGGAAAAAAATTTTTTTTTCGAAAAAACTTCGTGAAAAAAAATTAAAAAAAAAAGAACATCGTTTCGATATATTGTCCTACAAACCACTCAACTGTAGTATCCTGTTGGCAATCCAAACTTCTTTTTTCAGCGAAACAACGCACGCCCCCATGCTGCTCTTTGAAATTTGAACTCTCCCCAAGAAGGAGGAATTAACTTGTTCGCGTAGCTGCCCCGTTCACCAGGTTCAAATCCCGCTGAAAATTTGTGGAAGATGATGGTGAGAAGACTGTAGACATCGACGACCATCTTGCTTTGTGGAATCCTAGACGTCTACTAGAGTGTATTCATCTATAGGGTGTTCAAATATTATGTATGTCGTTTGCTTGAGTTTCAATTGAACTCCCTGAAAAGCTTTTCGTTTAATTCTTGATTTAGACCACGCATTGCCAAAAAACTTTGTTCACGAAGGTATTATTTCTGGGTGTATACCTTCTAGTATCACTTAGTAGATGAACTGCTCCACAAGAGTTAGGGATATCGTATTCAATCGTTTTTAAAAGTATGTAGTCTTCGAGAAAATCGCTGTAAAATCTTTTAAAACTCAATAACAACTTGAATCGATCCAATAAAAATCAGTATTAGACATTTCGTCAGTCTGGTCGCCTTTTTTCTGAAGTTAGGTTCTTTGGATATGCTTCATGAATGTTCTCATTTTGAAATGAAGTCAGGTCATCAACAGCTTCGATTTGAAACGAGTTTTCTGAAAATGCCAAGACGTAAATTAACGAACGCTGAGGCTAATAGGCCTATCGGAATGCACAGGGTGGCCTAACTCAGGTTGTTGTAGCGGAAAGGCTCCAAGTCAGCCAAAGTGTGATATCTCGGCTTTGGAATAGGTTCAGGGAGACAGGTTCCGTGTTGGAAAGACCAAGGCTTGGTGGGCGACGAAAAACAACACCTGCTCAGGATCGTCTCATCACCGTTTCGGCGAGAAGAAACCCTACATCTACGTGTAGAATGCTACGAAATACTCTTCAAAATGCAGATGGGGTCCAAGTTTCGATCGAAACCATCAGACGACGTTTGAGAGAGGTGAATCTAGGTTCTAGAAGTCCATTAAGAAGAGTTCCATTAACACGTGACCATAAGCGTCAAAGACTGGAATGGGCAAGGCAACATATCAATTGGAACAATCAATGGCGAAGTATCCTTTTCACTGATGAATCCAGATATGGACGATTTTCAGATTCTAGAAGAATAAGGGTATGGACAATCCCACGCATACCCCGTAATCGTCGCTATGTCCAAGAAGTCCATCCATTCCGAGGGGGTAGTGTTATGGTATGGGCCGGGATATGTTTCAACGGGCGCACAGATCTACACATTTTTCCTGGGAATATGACCGCCTTACACTATAGGGAGCATGTCATTGACAATGTTGTGCCAAATTTTCACGCTGCTACTGATGAATCTTTTCAATTTCTAGACGATAACGCTAGACCGCACCGTGCAGCCATAGTTGAGAATGCGCGCGAGGAGCTTGGTATTCCACATTTACCAATACCTCCGCACTCGCCAGATTTGAATTGCATAGAACATGCATGGGATATGCTCCAAAGAAGATAAGATAATCATCAACCTACCCCAGAATCCTTAAATTATCTGAAGGAGCTTCTGCCCCGTTTATGGAACCAAATTCCTCAAAAAATGTTCAACAACCTCGTGTGTAGTATGCAAAGAAGATGTCAAGCTGTTATTGATGCTCGTGGCGGCCCTACGTTGTATTGATAATCTTAAAATGCTTGAATTCTCTAGAAATAGAATATCTTTATTTTACTCGATTTTTCTTAACCACCCTGTATACGCTGCAGACCTACAGGCTAAAATTAATTTGCAACTTGAAATCATATTAATATGAATTTCATCACAAAAATCTTATTTTAACTATATTTTTTTGAAATTTAAGTGAATATCCCTAACTCATGTGGAGCAGTTTATTTGCAAGCACAGTTTTGTTCCAATGAGCGCCTAGTGGAGAATATGAGTAGTACACGCAACATAAAGGAAAATATCCCGAATATTTGAGAGAACTCGACGTTAGAATGACGTGGGAACTTTCAATTTCTAAAGCCACTCCTTTCGAAATAGTTCAATTCCTAACCCATGTTGGTTAACTTTGCTGTGCAATGAACAGTCCCGCAGCGGATATTGGCAGAACATGCAATTTGGAAAAATTCACAATCGAATCAGTCACAGACATTCCTGTATACGTACACATTTCCTGGAAATTATTTTTCTCAGTGTCGTGGCTTTCCTCGCCTTTCGCGTATGTACATTATTCATTCCTGCGGATAGAAAATGGGGGCATGAGAGTAAGTATTGACGGTTAACCACACACATTTTGGAGCTGGGGTTTCTGCTTCGGACATAGATTGTATACGGGACATTATTTGTATTCCTGCAGGCCTTCCGAATAGCTAACCGGGGGCCAGCTATTGTGTGTCGAACACAACTATAATTAATACTTTATATGCATCCATAACAAGGGCTCTAAATTAATGGGGCGTTCGAAGAAAATAAAGGATAACATATACTCAGTGACCATAGAATTGTTACACCAAAAAAAATCACACGTGAACTTCATTTTTCGGCAATTTCGTAGAACAGAAGAAGCATTCTACGAGAGAATATGAGGAGAGAAAAAAGGAGATGATAAAAATAATTTCAAACTTGAAGTGATCAAATGGTGCTTGAACGAATCATTCTTGCACAGACTGCAGTTATGGTGGTCTGGCATTAGTAGTATAACTATCGTCTTGTCGCAAAACCACATGAACTGACTGTTTCCAAAGTCGTACGGACGTTGTGAACTGCAAAAGAGCAGACGCCGCGACCTGATACTACAAAAAGATGAACGTCATGCACATCGATCAAAGTATTCTACAGTCGAAGGTAGGATTCGCAAGATGCTACCGAAAGATGGCGTGCTGTACGTAGTTATACTGAAATAATCCATCTGAAAGGTGACAAGTATCTAGATTTCCATTTAGCGGTTTCATCCAAGGTAAGATGGCCTGACGATCAGTAATACCTGTGAAACAGCTGTACTCATTCTCCTTGGATCCGCTTCTTTGGTGTAGATGTTTTGTTCGATTGGATCATTAGCCCTTATCAAGCTGGAACATTTGTTGATTTATCGACAGATCTTCGTTGCCTTCCACTGCTGCCATTCTCTGCACCAGTTCAAACATTGACTATAGCGGTCTCTGCATTTCAGGGCAGCACTTATATTGGACGCCATTTGCTCGAATATGGCGATATGACTTACCCATTGTAATAAGTCTACCTTCTTCTTAGACCCGTGGATCTGGCCTTTGATGTAAAGTAGCGAAACGGTGGAGCCAGTTCCTGATGTTGCCTGAAGCATCTGCCTCTACGTTTTGTGGTACGCCTCGGTTGACAAGTTGGTCTTCTGAATTAAGCTGCAAAACTACTCTATAAATATCGATTCTCTAGCTTGTTTATTAAATCGGTAGTTATTGGCCAATCTTGATCACGATAATAATAAAAACAAACATGACGTTTTATTAAAAATAATTTGGGTGTTTTCTAAAAAGCTCTTCGACTTAAATTCAAATAGCAGAACAACTCCTTCGAATCTAAATAGTGTTGACTTTGGCCGTTTATTTGCCGGTAACTGGTAGTGAAAATTTCATGATGATGTTATTTTTTCGGGAAATGTTTGATGTTATGCTATCTTGATGTCAGTTCATCAAAGCAATCAATTAATTCAATGGAATTTTTTTGCAGCTTTCATGCCTTGAAGGAAATAATTTGCGGCTCTTGTTTTTTGGAAACTTTTCGATGTCTAGAGTAAAATAGAGGAAGTGTTTGACTCCTGAAAAATTCAAAGTTCCTGAAAAACAAAAGTGGAAAATTAGTTCCATCACGTCTGATAAACGGCAAGAAACCGGCAAAAGTCAACACTATTTCTAGTCTGATTCATAGAATTTAAGTTGTTCTGCTTACTTGAAGCACCAAGTTTGTCGCCTAGGACAAGGTAATACAATATATCAGAGTAGTTGAGTTAACGGTTATGATGAGAAATAGCAGATTCATGTCTAGATGACTCGGGAAAAATTTCAAGGATCCACTAGGAGTCTGTGAACAGAGGCTGGGACAAACGTGACAGAATCTTTTATGCTTTTATATCCAATTTATGTGCGGCATCACGAAGTTTCATCTGAGCGCCTGTTGTATTATCCGGAAGCAAAACAGTCTTGTATTCGAGAAAAGGATTTTTAATAGACTCCAACTCATCCACTACGGGATGAGAGATAATATTCGCTCAAGATATAGGTCAGAATATGTTCTCGCGAACTACCACCCTCACATAACGACTGAACTTGTGAGTACACATCTCGTTTCCTGCAAAACCCCTACGAAATACTTTTTTCCATTTATTCTCTCACTTGTCTGATGATATCTTGAAAGTCACAACTATTGTTCGTTTTGGCCACTGATTACGAATTGACTCTTCAAAATGGGATTTTTTCTGATAGTTCCTCGAGTGTCTGAATAAGGCGGATTTGACCCTGAAATAGATGCAGAATTCCACTATGGGTGGAAAAAATTCAGAAACTTTATAGGTGTAATTTTTCAGCTGGGAACAAGGTTCTGCCTAGTCGTCCTCTAGCCCTGTGAATGATTTAAAATATAATCGAAACTAGTCAGCCTTGTTTTGAGAAGAAACTCAGTGCTGAATTCCTGACCTTTATCCTATCAAACAACATCATAGTTAAAGAAAATTTCACATGTAAATTCCCCTCGCAACATGGAAAAAAAACAAGGAATTCAATATTCAAGCTGAAAAATTTTAAATTTCAATAATCTTATTATTGAACTCATTCCATGGGGGTTATCAGAGAGGTTAATCTTTCAGACCAGGGGGTATCTGAAGTAAGAGGTGGTTCGGCCGGAAAAATACTTCGGAAATCGCGTTCAGTTTTTGGTTATTGTATTGTTTTCTGTGATCTAACCCAAAAATTATAAAAATCTTTCATATTTTATAGGATATATTGAAAATATGATTTTATCGGCTAAAATTTTGTTCATTTATCTTCTCCGTATACTAATTTTATTCCATGACTTCAGAATTCGAATTAATTAGACAAAGAAAAGATAATGAGTCATCGATAATATAAACCACGGCAAGAATAAATGGAAATTTAAGTTATATCAAATGTAATATCAAATAGTGTTGTTTGCATCATTCAAACATAACGCGCCCACCAATGACGTCACAACATGGAAGACAAAATTGAGGACATTCAGCAACCCCTCTATCAACGAACCCTGACTCATTTCGATAGGTGATGCTGTGCGTTCTCTGATCAATAAAATTTTAGAGAGAAATTCGATCCCTGATTGATTATTTATTCAGGGAAATAGTAAACCTTTGTCTGTCACCTACACATAACAGCGAAGTGCAAATGTGACTCACAGTTTCCACTATGTGGTGAAACAATTGTCAAACAAAATTACGGCTATTTTATTGAAATTAGTTGCGGAATGCGATACATCAGCAATGTTCATTCAAATTGGAATGAAATATTTAAAACGTGCATAAAATGTTCCATCCGATTGTCATTCGAATAAATCGAAATAACAAAAGAACATGTGGCACTCTTATTTCCATGCGTGAATAAATTGTTGCAATCTAGCGAATTCTGAACTGGGATATATTGATTTATTGCCATGAAATCAATTCAATATCTACAACGAATTACAATAAATCATTTCTAAGCTGGACGCATTGAACATTCAGCTGAATATTGTCCGATGTATCAGGGGGGCTGAAAAGCTCGTAGGCTGACACATAGATGACGCCACTAGTTTTAAATTCATATGTTCTTCAGATGGCCCAACCTCCGAAGAAACGTGTATAAATTTTACACCTGTTCCACAATGAGTAAGTGAATTATTAGCGTCTGAATTTAAGATTGCAGCGCCACGGTGGCCAGTTTTAGAACCTTACATAAAGACATAGATTTTGTTTTGGTAGTCAATTTTGTACTGTTTGTTAGTGTTTGGTTTGATAATTTTTCATTTCACGGTTTATTCAGAGTTTAGACTTTTATAGTTGACGAGAGTATTATTGAGAGTACATATTCCATTCTTATAAAGTGGGTATGTATCTTACTTCAATCTAATTGAGTGTAGCAACGCTAAAATTACAGGGATATCTCCAAGGTTAGACAGTTTCTAATATTATTTATTTTCAGATCCAAATGGCGAGATTGACTTTGGTGGATTTCTTAGGCTGTCTTGAAAGTTGAAAAACAGATAGCATTGTAAAACATACTTTTTGGAATAATAGATAACTCATAACTGAACTAAATACTCAATATATTGTGAATAAAATGAATACGTTCACATGAAACTAATGCTACTTCTACCGTAAGCCTTATTCATCATGGATTGACAAATAAATTTTCCAATACTCATATGATTGGTCTTGAAAAAGCTGTAATAAATAAGCCTTGTACAACTTTGCTTCCATCGGCAGAAGCACTTTGAGCGAAGAGTATTCATCACCAGATATTTCTTTCTTGGGACTCTTTTTTTTCAATAGATCACTAGAACATTTACGTTTTTCCTTAATGATCAGTTCAACAGGCAGATTTCTGGAAGTCACAGCATTCCTCTTAAGTAAATTTCTCTGCTTGAATTATGGGCCTGGAAAATAATTGTCTTCATGAATGTGATCTAATATTTCATGAGCAATTCGTGCTTACTTCTATAAAAATGATCATCATCGGTGAAATGAAGGTAACAGACTCTCATAAATCTTGTTTGTTGGTTTTTATCGATTCTTCAATACTTTCAGGCCCGAATTGTTAAAGGAAGTTTCTTTCACCCTAAATCCAAATTATTTAGCAGGCTGTAGAAATCTATGGGAAGGGACATTTGAGTATGCTTTTCCTCAGTAAAAGCACTTGTAAAATCACACAAACGACAAGAAAAACGCATAAACTTTCTCATTTTTTTAACATTTCTCTTAACTTGTCAATGATAATGTCTGTACCTCGGGTTACTCGGATAGCCACCAGAGGGAGTAGCGCTTATCTTCATTCGCCAATAGCATTTTCAGTGGAGCAACTTTTATCAGTTTGAGAAAACGGATAAAAAGAAATTCCAAAAAATGATTCCTGATAACCGTGAAGTGAAGTTGATACCCTAATTTACCCTGAAGATTACAAAGGAATGTGTTGGACATAACATGAATGATTATTTCGATATGCGAAAGCTCTGTTCAATGTGGGTGCCGCACGAGCTCACAATCGACCAAAACAAAACAACAAATTGATGATTGCTAGCAGTGTTTGGAGCTGTTAAAAAAAATAAATCACCAACAGCGACTATAAAGTAGCGTTATTGGAGCGTTTGAGAGACGAAACTGCGGAGGACAGCCTCATTTGAAGAAGAAGAAGAAAGTGCTCTTTCATCAAGATAATGCACCGTGTCACAAATCAACGTATTCTCAAGATCTGGTGCCCTCGATTTTTTCCTGTTCTTATGCTTCGCTGGACAGAAATTTGACTTCGATGAAGAGGTAACTGCCGAACCTGAAGCCTTTTTTGAGGCTAAACACAAATGGAACTATAAACTGGTGTACCAAAATTGTATGACCTCTATAACCGTTGTATCGCCCTCGAAGGAACTATATCCATGCGTGATTAAATTGTTGCAATCGAGTGCGCTGTAACTTTCGGAAGGAAGGACCTGGAGTCTTGAAATTCTCAGGTTAGGTTGAGATCCTGAATATCTCGGTTGAGTTCGTTAATAAGCCAAATCAGCCGAATGATTTTTGTGCTACAGCAATTTGAAATTTTGATTTTTCAATAATTCGAAAAATATATATCTGATCGAAGTGAAACTTGGTTGGAATATGAACAGTGTCAATAAGAAGAAATATCCATGGAAAAATTCGAAAAAAAATCAATTTTTTTTTGAAAATTTTCATATTTCATTGCAATTTCACTGAAATTTCCAAGTCACCATTTCGCAATGTGAACAAGCGAGTAAAAGCTGCTGACTTCACGTCAGTGCTTTTCTAGATTTTTTTGGTTGAATATTTGTTGATTATTATTATTTGAAGCATAAAACAACAATACCAACGGTCGATTGTAAATATAACAACTTCCGAAAGGAACAACTTGAAAACTAGATATTTGTAGAGTAGCTTTGGACCTCAACTACAAAGGCCAAATTCGTGAATGAATAGAATCCATACAATGATACCGCAGATTTTTTTCGTTCAAAATTTTATTTTAACAGTATCTCCGAAAATAGAAATAAAATCAGATTGAAGCTCAGTAGTCAATTGAAAAATGACAGCTAGAAGGTTTACGGAAAATTTCGTGAGGATATTATGATTGGAAGATCGCAAAATATGGAATATTCAAAAGAATCGAATTTTGTTTTCAGATTGTTCTGATCATAACGAAATATCGCACATCATCAGTACTCACCAACTGGTTATCAATATCAATAATGATTTAATCAGTATTTTTCGAGGTATTCCGTAAGAAACAATGATACCGAGTGAAAATATTGACATATGTCCGATGTGGAAATTTGAAATACTGCTATAAAATATGCGAAAGCTCTGTTCGATGTGGGTGCCGCACCAGCTCACAATCGACCAAACAAAACAACAAGTTGATGATTGCTAGCAGTGTTTGGAGCTGTTAAGAAGAAAAATTCACCAACAGCGACTATAAAGTAGCGTTATTGGAGCGTTTGAGAGACGAAACTGCGGTGGTCATCCTCATTTGAAGAAGAAGAAAGTGCTCTTTCATCAAGATAATGCACAGTGTCACAAATCAATGTATTCTCAAGATCTGGTGCCCTCGATTTTTTCCTGTTCTTATGCTTCGCTGGACAGAAATTTGACTTCGATGAAGAGGTAACCGCCGAACCTGAAGCCCTTTTTGAGGCTAAACACAAATCGTACTATAAAATGGTATCCCAAAATTGTATGACCGCTATAATCGGTAATATAACTATTTTAGTTCACTGTGGATAGAATACTGATAACAAAACAGTGTGTAACTACTCTCTAATCCACTTAAACTTTCTGCGTCTAACGCACGTTTCGGAAACCAAGTTTCCTTTGTCAAAGACATATCGTGCGTTAGACGCAGAAAGTTTAAGTGGATTAGAGAGTAGTTACACACTATTTTGTTATCGCTATAATCGGGATATAGCCCTCGAAGGAACTATATCCATGCGTGATTAAATTGTTGCAATCTAGCGTATTCCAAACTGGGAGATATTGAATTATTGCCATGAAATCAATTCAATATATACAACAAATTACAATAAATCAATCCCCAGCTGGACGCATTGAACATGGGGCTAAAATGTGTACGATGTGAATGCAACATTTCCAGCATTTCCTATAGATTTTCATCTTGCTCGGCACTAATTCACCTGAATTTCCCGAATGACAATGTCAACTTTAATGAAAACTAGTGGAGCATTTGCATGACCAACCTGATGGACCAAACAATGACACGTATTCAATCAAGTTCGACTTTGGAACGTTCCAGTTGAAAGCGCTGAAATAGGCCCCAGGCGAAGGACATGAAGCTGAACTTAGTCAAATTATTCAGCATATTCAAATACCTATAATATCTGTGCACTGGAAACTGAACTGACCATCGAGAATTCAACTCGGGGATTTTGACCGCTCCAATTCGAAAAGGACGGACATATTCCAATTAGTGGTGGTTAAGTTTCATTAACCTAATGAGGATATAATCATTCTATTACAGTCTAAAATCAAAGGTACATTTGTCAACGAATACGATATATACTGCTCCACAAGAGTTAGGGATATCGTATTCAATCGTTTTTAAAAGTACGTAATCTTCGAGAAAATCGCTGTAAAATCATTTAAAACTCAATAACAACTTGAATCGATCCAATAAAAATCAGTATGAGACATTTCGTCAATCTGGTCGCCTTTTTTCTGAAGTTTGGTTCTTTGCATATGCTTCATGAATGTTCTTATTTTGAAATGAAGTCAGTTTATCAACGGCTTCGATTTGAAACGAGTTTTCTGAAAACGCCAAGACGTAAATTAACCAACGCTGAGGCTAATAGGGCTATCGGAATGCTACAGGGTGGCCTAAATCAGGTTGTTGTAGCGAAAAGGCTCCAAATCAGCCAAAGTGTGATATCTCGACTTTGGAATAGGTTCAGGGAGACAGGTTCCATGTTGAAAAGACAAAGGCTTGGTGGGCGACGAAAAACAACACCTGCTCAGGATCGTTCCATCACCGTTTCGGCGAGAAGAAACCCTACATCTTCGTGTCGAATGCTACGGAATACTCTTCAAAATGCAGAGGGGGTCCAAGTTTCCATCGAAACCATCAGACGACGTTTGAGAGAGGTGAAGCTAGGTTCTAGACGTCCATTAAGAGGAGTTCCATTAACACGTGACCATAAGCGTCAAAAACTGGAATGGGCAAGGCAACATATCAATTGGAACGATCAATGGCGTAGTGTCCTTTTCACTGATGAATCCAGATATGGACGATTTTCAGATTCTCGGAGAATAAGGGTATGGACAATCCCACGCATACCCCGTAATCGTCACTATGTCCAAGAAGTCCATCCATTCCGAGGGGGTAGTGTTATGGTATGGGCAGGGATATGTTTCAACGGACGCACAGATCTACACATTTGTCCTGGGAATATGACAGCCTTACACTATAAATGATCTGAGAGAGCTTCTGCCCCGTTTATGGAACCAAATTCCTCAAGAAATGTTCAACAACCTCGTGTGTAGTATGCAAAGAAGATGTCAAGCTGTTATTGATGCCCGTGGAGGCCATACATTGTATTGATAGTGTTAAAATGCTTGAATTCTCTGGAAATAAAATTTCGTTTTTTACTCGATTTTTCTTAACCACCCTGTATACGCTGCAGACCTACAGGCTTAAATTAATTTGCAACTTGAAATCATATTAATATATGAATTTTCATCACAAAAATCTTATTTTAACTATATTTTTTTGGAATTTAAGTCAATATCCCTAACTCACGTGGAGCAATTTATTAAGAAGTTTACAGTTTCAAATATATAAAATTTTAAATTCAATGTAAGTATGAATTCGATCGATTCACTATCGTCAAGACATAATTAGATGTTAAATTATTATTGCTGGAGAACGAAATTCAAATAGAAAAAGTTCACAGAAAAACAATTCTTACAAGCATCTGAAGATATCAACGTTTCAGTAAATAAGGAAAAAATTCTCGGAAAACACTCACCTGAAGCCAGAAGCCTTCGCGCGACTGGTCGACAAAAAATTGCGGCGAAAAACAAATTTTGATTTTTTTTTGAAATTGTTCTGACCATCATCACGGAATTGTGCATCAACATTCACCATCTAGTTACTGGGAATCATCATGATAGGATCAGATCCTTCCGAGGGATGCCCGAAATTTACAAAGCAAAATAAATTCTAGTGAATAACAAAGATACCGGGGAGAAAACCACTGATTTCGAAATATTTTATTCGAGTGTCACCGAAGGTTTGAATTTGATATGCAGTGAATCTGATGAATAGTTCAAAAAAAAAAAAAAAATTTTTTTCGCATTTCTACTCATTCAATCACAGTAAAAACTCTTAAGCAGTTTCGCGTCTGTATTTTTCAACCAATAACCAAGTTTCAATCCGATCACATCAGTAGTTTCTGAGATATTGAGGAAATTGACAAAAAAATTTAAACCGTCTGCCGATTTAGAGCCTACTCTTCACTATAGCATTTTGATGAGCATCCCATTTCGTAAGCTCCAAGTCGCCAAGGTTTTCCGTTTTCGAGTTGTCGTGTCTGTATGTGGCTGGCTGGACACACTCATTTTGACATCGGCTTTGCCATCAGCGAATCCAACCAAGTCATTCTAGACCATTTTCGACACAAAATTCAAAAATACAGATTGCTGGAAAACGGTCGCTGTTCCCTAGAAAAGGAGTGCACAAAAAAAATAATTTAATATGATGATTTCCAGATGAAAAGCGGAGCTGTTGTAAATTATCAATATAAGAATACAAACTGAATCACACGAGTTCCATCTCTGCAAAAGTGGAGAGAGTTTCGGAAGAGAGTATAATGAAAGTAGGACAAATCTTTTATAGCTTCTTCTTGCCCTGTAGTATCTTATCCGAAGATATTGACAGTGGGCTTTCTTGGAGACAATATATTCATTGGTTGTTTGCTCTCTGAAGAGGCCAATTCAGCTTTTCCTCACAGCTGTTAACACACAGGTCTCACATAATTCCATCTATTCCATTTCAGCAGAAATCGCATAATGGCTTGCCTTTTCCTTCGTTCACGTAATTTTGCAGATTCTCCTTTTCAAATGGGACGCCTACTGAAATATTGATCTGGCCACGGTCGAAACGAGGTCTAGCCTGGAACCCCGTCTACTGTACTGAGGAATCATAGGAAAAATGGCGACAACAAACGAGAATGCTTTCGAGAAAAGGAAATGAACCTTTCGGCAAATTCACACCACTGTTCGGATTCTGAACGATTGAGTCATATAGACAATGCATCTGAAAAGTAGAGGGTATAATCGATGAGAATAAGAAAAGGAGCTTCGGAAAGAAATTCTAGGATAACTCAATTTTAGTTTCTAGATGAGAGTTCTTTCACCTGAAAAAAAAAATTTCGAAACTAGGTAACGACGACTTAGATAAACCCTCAGTAGGTTTTATTAACAAAACCGTTCATTGGGCTACACAATCAATATTATTATGAAACAGCCTATACGCGTAGCTTAAGAGTCAATAAATATTACTAATTAACCTGGCACGATATTTTCAATCATATTACAACATTTCGTCAATATAATTCATAATTATACTGATGATTGATGGTGCGTCAAACCCGCGAAAAAAATGAGCTATTCTAAGATTATTTAATATCAATATATAATACTTTTTCAGCAACTTACACTATCAATCGCTATTATCGACATTTTGTTTATTGGCAACCCTCAGGAACTGAGCATTTCTGAGAATTCTTGGAGAAGACTCGTTCGCTTCACAACATTGATATTTCTGACAATATAATAAGACTTCGTCAATATTTATTAGTGGTTGACTGTATCCATCACGCATGGGAACTAGGCTCCATCATTATAACTTATTAGCTCCAAACTGTTAGCAATGAGTTGGAAACTATCAATAACTGAGCATTCATGAAATTTTTTGTACTAGACTAAATCATGTTTTCAGTAAGTTTTGATGGTCTGAGTTGTTGAGTATATGTTCAAGAGAACTACGCTATCTATATTATTTATGATTTATTAACAGTTGGAGGATCTTTCACTACCAATAATTATTATTGACAATAAGTTGGCTATATTTGATCAATAATACTGACAATTAATTAACCTTGCACGGTGAACATATTCAGCAATATAATGAAATTTAATCAACATAAATTTATAGTTTGGGGTGTCTATACCCAAGGCTTCATCGATTTCGTGTTTGATTTAATTATATTATCAGCAACCTAAACTATAAATTATTATCATTGATGAATGAAGATTCATAGGATTACTTCGATTATACTTAATCAATACTACTGAGGATTTATTCTCTTCACGATCAATATTTTTGACAATATAATATCATATTTTCAATAATAATGAATATGAAGACTAAACTCTATCATTATATTAAATCCAGATGAGTCTACTAAATAAAGGTTATATTAATGTAAGATAAATAAGCTCATATTTATCTCAGTTTGAATTTTGCCGCGCTCGCGTCGGTCAAACAGAGTCCATGTTGAACAACGACAGAGATAGAGAGAGAGCATACTGTCAGAAGAGAATTGAAAGACTGCATCGTAAATAACGTTTGTTGATAAGTAGAAGAATAAACTTTTATTGTCGTTTCTCTTATTTTAGATAATAATAATATCATATAATAATATAAATTCTAATCATGTTTAATATAAAAATAAATCTCTTTTTTTAGAGCAACACAGGTTTTGATTACTTGTCAACTACCTAACAAGCTGAAGATACAATATCTTATAAAACGACAATATTCGATTTGCAATATCCTATGACGGATATTGAAAGCAATAAAACAGGGAGATGGAAAAACTACAATTTGAGTTCACAATAATTCCAGCAGCAGACGGGAAGTCAAATGTGTATGCCATAACCTCAATCACGACGGAGGAAAATGAAACTTATGAAGTACCAAAGGAATTACAAATAGCCTCACTGCATACTGAGCTGACTAAACACTCAGCATTCACAAAAGTGAAAAACAGCATAAATAAAAGGTACCAATACAGAAAAGTCTGGATAACTTTAACAGAGAAGCTTAAAGAAGTTTACATAGATGATGGTAATATACAATTTTCTAACCAATATTTGCAACTACTGGATCAAGATACCAAAACAGTAAATAACACAATCTCAAGAACAGAAGATTCGAACACGTTACAAAAAATTCTTGAAAAGCTAGTCGAAAGAGAAAAAAATCAAGACAATGATGATCAACAAAATTTGAATAAAATAGCTGATAAATTTGTTTTAGAAAAATTCACAAGTAAAACCAATAATGCAAACCAGTGGATAGAAATTTTTGAAAGGGAGTGCACACGTTTCAAAATAAATTCTGATGTAAACAAGATTGAAGTATTGAGACTGTTTATGGATAAGTCATGTGCAGATTGGTACAGCTCAATGATTATAAAGATCACACTAGAAGCAGAATGGTGTATTTGGAAAGAAAAATTCTGCGAATCTTTCGCAAATAAAGGCTGGAGCCCAGTTAAACACGCTTTGTTATTCAGATATAGAGACGGCTCCTTGTTGGACTACGCTATGAAGAAGGAAAAACTTTTGTTGGAAATGAGAGGTTCTATAGACGCGGGTACTTTAGTAGATCTTGTAGCAGCTGGCTTACCAGAATTCATTTTGAACAAAATTGATAGAGAGACGGTAAAAGATACAGTGGATCTTTTCAATGAAATTAGCAAGTACGAACACACAATGAAGAGAACTAATAACATCGGGTATGAAAAGAGAAGTAATACTTATGTAAGACCGAATGCCCCAAATGTGGAAAAGAAACCATGCAGTATTTGCACCAAGTTGGGTAAAGGTACAAGGTACCACATGGAAACAGCTTGTTACTTCAAAAATGTAAATAACAACAACCACAGAAGTATAAGACATATCAATAACTCTGAGATTGAAGTAGAGTTGAATCAAGAAGACCAAAAAAACGAATAAATACACCATTAATTAAAGTCAAACTGTTATTGAACAATAAAAAAGAAATAAATGCTATTTATGATTCTGGTTCAAATGTTTCTTTAATCAACTCCCATTTACTCAAAATAAAAGCAAAAAATAGAATTTTGAACACAGATAATTTAGTAACAATTAATGGTGTAACTAAAACAATTGGTTTGACGTCTTTGAAAATAAAAATTTTTGATATAGAAAAGGATGTAGATGTATACATTATAGATGGTGAAAAATTTAAATATGATTTTCTAATTGGATTAGATATAATAAAAGAATTTCAATTAATACAAGATGAAAATTTAAAAATAAAACAAAAAAAAGAAGCAATAAACAATGAAATAGAGAAAAACAGTCCTGAATCACATAACATGAGTTTTGATGAAGACAGGCAAGTTAATTTTAATGAATACTTTATAGAAGAAAACTTTCACATAAAAACTAATCATTTGAGTAATTCCCAGAAATTTGAAATAGAAAAACTGATTAAGAAGAACAAAACGATATTTGCAAAAGATAAGTATGACATTGGCACAGTTAACGAATACGAGGCAAGAATAGATTTGTTTACAGATAAATATTGTAGTAAGAGACCCTATAGATGTAGCATGGAAGATAGAATTGAAATTGAAAATCAGATATCAAGATTATTAGAAAATGAATTGATAGAAGAATCATATAGCCCTTTTGCTGCACCTGTCACTTTAGTGTTTAAAAAAGAAGATCAAAGAAAATCAAGATTATGCATTGACTTCAGGGATCTGAACAAATTGGTTATACCACAAGCACAACCATTTCCACTGATAGATGACTTGATGATAAAGGCAAGAAATTGCGAATATTTTTCTACTCTAGACATAAACTCAGCATTCTGGTCAATCCCTCTCAGAATTGAAGACAGACAAAAAATCATCGGCCATATTTCAACGAATACTCAGCAATATATTGAGAAAATATAATCTTACAAGTTTTGCAGAGAATTACATTGATGATATCCTTATATTTTCCAGAACTTTCGAGGAACATATACAGCACTTAACAAAACTATTTGAGGCAATACAGAAAGAAGGGTTTAGATTGAAATTTACAAAATGCACATTTGCTGATAAAAAAAGTAAAATATTTAGGACATATCATCGAAAATAATACAATTAGCCCGATAAAAGACAACATAAAATCTATAAGGGATTTTCCTACACCGAAAACACAGAAGAATATTCGACAGTTTTTAGGTAAAGTCAACTTCTACCGCGAATATATACTTAAAAGTGCAATATTGTTGGAACCATTACACAATTTGCTACGAAAAAATCAAAAATTCGTTTGGACGGAAGACTGTCAAATAGCAATGAATAAAATCAAAAATTTACTTTGCTCACAACCGATTCTTGAAATTTTTGACCAAAATTTGCCAATTAGCATTTACACTGATGCCTCCATAGAAGGAGTGGGTGCAGTTTTAAAACAAAAACAACCAAATGGAAAAGAAAAACCAGTGGCTTTTTTTTCGAAGAAATTAAATGAAGCACAGAAAAAGAAAAAACCCATATATTTAGAATGTTTGGCAATTACACAAGCAATTAGGTATTGGCAGTACTGGTTGATGGGAAAAACATTTATAGTCTATTGTGATCATAGACCACTGGAAGATTTAAATATAAAATCCAGACCTGATGAAGATTTAGGAGAACACTCAAAGAAATTCACCAGGATATACAACAGGAATTCGGTGACTTCTACAGGAAATTCCCCCTATATAAGCGACAGCAGGAATATTTGTTGAATTTACGTGACAATTCCTGTCGTTCAATTCCTCTAGAAATAACAAGATTCAGATTAGTTAATGCAACCAAACTGCAGTTTGTCATTTCAACAGGAAAATAATAATGTGACGAAAACCGGAATATACGTGACTATTTACAGTACGTAACATTGATTCAACTGGAATATTCTAGTTATTTCAATGAACTACCTTACTTTTACCGCAGCTGTAATTTCGATCTAACAGGAATTTCCTGTTCAATAAACAAACTAGATAGTTGTATTCCAAGCTTCAAACTTCAGTTTCTACAAGAATTTCCAGTAATGAACCATAAACTAGAACAGGAAATACTTTACTCATAACGGAACTGTAGTATCGATTTAACAGGAATTTTCCGTTGGAATAAAGAACTATCGTTCATATATTACAGTACTAGTCAGTTGTATTCGAAGCTTATAACCTGAGCTTTTACAGGAATCTTTTCCAGTCATTTAGTATTCCACAGGAATTTCTTGCATTTCCTATTGAATAATTACGTAGTTTTGGCAGTAATTTCCATGTGCAGTTGAGATTTGTTTCCATGGAATTTTACTGGAAGATTCCGGTTAGTTCTACAGTGAAGCATTGTTGCAATTTAGGGTTCTTCCTGTCAATATTCAAGTGATTTTTTGTACAGGGTGTGGCGAAACAGACAGTGCAGTTTTGAAAAGCTATTAAAAAAAACTACGTTACTTACAAAAATAAGATATACTTAATTTTCTTTAGTACATTATGCCGTTTTATGTATCAAGTTTTAAAAATGACATCAGAAAAAAGTGGCCGCCAGCAGGGATACATTGATGAAGGCGATTTCTGCTGGTAGCCATCATCTATCTGATGGCATTTTTAGAACTCGATAGATAAAACGGCATAATGTAGTAAAGAAAATTAACTAAATCTTATTTCTGTAAATTACGTAATTTTAATAGCCTCACAAAACTACATTGTCTGTTTCGCTGCACCTGTACAAAATAGCACTTGAATATTAACAGAAAGTACCCTGAATTACAGCAATACTTCACGGTAGAACTAACCGGAATCTTTCTGTAAGTTGCGTAGTTTGTTTAGTAGCCTAGCCAAATCTCCAAATTTGATGACGGAATACCCATAAAACAGAGTATGCACTTCAAATATAGGTCGGGTATGAAAATATGAATTTCAATCTGCTCAAAATGTAATTTGTTTATTAAAAAAAACGATATTTTCACAATGTTTCGTCTACAATAACATAGTTAGAGCTAATATCTGATAATGTTTGGCATACAATTATAATGAAAAGTGGCAAATGTAACTTCAAACCTGCCATTTTATCTCGTCTCCCACTTATTGTTTCCTCCACTTCTACAGCTGATCTCAGGTGTGTTATAAAACCTTCCATTAATTCTTATCGGGATGGCATCTAGGTTGTACCTTTTTGGCTTCTTCAAACGCTACTCAAATAAAGTATATACGTTATAGAAAGAGAAAGTTCTAGGTTGCAACGTTCTTCTCCACCTAAAATCGAAATTGAAAAATTAATAACGATTTACGTACTAGACAGCCTGTTAGTATGAGAAAGTGATATGTTGTAACTCAGAACTTAGAATGGAAACTGGACAAAATGACTTCAATGGGTAACATTATTTTACGAATTGGAAAAGCCAAAACTTATAGCTGATCTCGGGGATCTCTATCGAACTTGAGTCCTGAAGTGAATAACTATTCAACAATAGAATGTTCAGTTCAACTACTTCTTGAGTCTGAACCTTCCATGAATATCTGATCACCCCGTATAATTTTTTATTATCAATGTGTATAGCGTTTGAAAAGCTAGGTAGATATAAGCTGGTTAGTCATTTGTTTAAATATTAATATTGCTTGAACTTGATGATAGATAGGTAATTTCCAACATCCTGTACCTACTTACTTAATAAAAATCGATATAGAGTTTTAAATGTTTCACTCATGGTAAATATCTACTTTAACTACCCACGAATTTTCGAGTTCGATTTTTTTTTATTGCAAAATGAGCGTTTCCATGTGTTTTTCGATTGATTTCAATACTAACACACGAGTTTTTGCAGAAATTTCCAAATAAACGGGATCTGGAGTGAATAAGGGTGCTTGGGCGGAAAACAACTGAAATTATGGCACTAGAAGAAAATTTGGATGAAAAGAATAGGTTTCATAGAGTGGAAAATCACAATACCAGGCACATTTCCTTCCTACTACTAATTCTATAACTTCATACATGTTTTGAAACTCTTTTTATTTCAATGTGTATTCTATTTAATTCGTTTTTTGCGTTCAAAACTGTTTCTGTTACCTTCATTATGTTTGGCATATGAAATCTACGGTTCGCAATACTTGTATGCTCATAAGTTGATTACGATTACTTCAATATACGTTGTTTTAGTGACAGACACTTCACAGCTAAACAACTTGAAATGATGAAATATACTTACTTCTGAATATTTCTGCGTAATTACTAAACCCCATCCTCTTAAATAGCCGCCAACATCATCCTCGCTGGCTGCCATTTCCATTGATTCTATAGATCCACTGATTGGAGTATATATTTCCTCTTCATCCCCATCTTGACTTTGATCTAAGCCCAAGAGAATAGGGGCCAAATCATATAAATAATCAGCAGCACTTGATTCATACATAACTATTTTTCCAATAAATGGCAAAATTCACAATAACTGCACTTGTACAGAAGAATGGCGAATACCACAACTACATATGCGTGTTCTAACAACCAACGAACCAACACGAACGTCTTACCCAGAGAAGCGGATTACTTTTGGCGTTTTATAGGAATTCTGTTACAATAAAAGTTCTGAGCTGTTAAAACAGTAGCGTCGATCGTAGAGATAACAGGAATAATATCTCATTGATAATCTGAATTTATGTGAGATATACGGAATATTCCTGTTGAATTTAATGGGTCCATACTGTTAATCATACAAATATTGTTGGGTGTATATTACGAAATGATTATATTCTACTAGATATTCCTGTAACATTTACTATGTTTGATTCCGGTTGCACTTATGGTTCCGAACTACGTATGTTTTACAGTCGTGGCTCGTAAATATGGCAGAATATTCTTCTATATACACAGGAATTATTCCCTATGAATTAAAGGTACAATATCACTGCTAAACTTACTGTTTTTCCTGTTCATACGACAGAAGTCACTTGTACCGGAATCGGCATGTTAGATTTCAAGTACAGATTGTTCTCATAACGGTCTTTTTCTGTAGTTATGATAATACTTGTGTTTAAACAACAGGAATTTATTTAACCGGAATTTCTCGGGATTCTTTTTTCTCAGTGAACTTACATATTACCTATCGCAATATGACTGCAAAATAAAATACCATCCAGGAAAAAAGAATGCAGAAGCTGATTGTTTAAGCCGAAACCCGGTATTAGAAGCTGATGAAAACTCTGAAGAACAACTCAAAATAGTAAATTTAATCAAGTTGGAAGAAATTATTTCGGACCAAAACCAAAATACGGAAATAAAGAATAACCAAAACAAATTAATAAAAAAACAAAACGTTTTCTTCAAAAAGATAAAAAACAAAGAAAAAATAATTCTATCTGAGGAATTTAGCATAGAATTTATAAAAACAGTTCATATAGATTTTTGCCATATTGGAATTGAACAAATGAGGAAAATGATAAGCTCACATTACACAGCGAAAAACTTAATGAAAAATATAAAGATGATGTGCAGAAACTGTGAAATATGTATAAAGAATAAAGCAAGAGGTCAAAATAAATTCGGTTTAATGTCTCACTTAGGTCCTGCTACAAAACCCTTTGAAATTGTTTCCATAGATACAATAGGTGGTTTTGGTGGTTCAAGATCTACAAAAAAGTACATGCATCTACTAGTGGACCATTTTACTAGATATGCATTTATATTAACTTCAAAAACTCAAAGTGCTCAAGATTTTATAAAATTAGTCTCAAATATTACAAATTCAGAGGACATTGGAATGGTGCTTTCGGATCAATACCCAGGGATCAATTCGAAAGAATTTAAAACATTTTTAAAGAATAAAAAAACCACATTAATATTCACAGCAGTTAATGCACCATTTTCTAACGGGTTGAACGAAAGACTAAACCAAACATTGGTTAATAAAATTAGGTGCAAAATAAATGAAGAGAATAAATTTGCATGGACAACAGTAGCACAAGAATGTGTAAAGAAATATAACGAAACGGAACATTCAATCACTAAATTTGCACCAAAATATTTATTGTATGGAACAGATGCAAGAATCCTACCAGAAGAACTAAAACAGGAATATAAAGAGAAAAATTGGAAGGAAGACAAACAAAAAGCTATAAATAATACACTCAAATCCCATAATTACAATAAAAAACTGTTTGATGAAAATAGAAAACAAATTCATCTGGATGTAGGGGATTCAGTATTCGTAGAAAATGGGAACAGATTGAACAGAAAGAAGTTGGATGAATTGAGGATTGGTCCATTTAAAATTACTAGGAAAATTTCTGAATCCATATTTGAAATCGACACAGGCCACAGAAAGTTTGAGTCTAATCTGTTTCACATCACAAAGCTTATACCGCTGAATGAGGAATTTTTCTCCCTCTGGAGGGGGGGAGATGTAAGATAAATAAGCTCATATTTATCTCAGTTTGAATTTTGCCGCGCTCGCGTCGGTCAAACAGAGTCCATGTTGAACAACGACAGAGATAGAGAGAGAGCATACTGTCAGAAGAGAATTGAAAGACTGCATCGTAAATAACGTTTGTTGATAAGTAGAAGAATAAACTTTTATTGTCGTTTCTCTTATTTTAGATAATAATAATATCATATAATAATATAAATTCTAATCATGTTCAATATAAAAATAAATCTCTTATTTTAGAGCAACACAGGTTTTGATTACTTGTCAACTACCTAACAAGCTGAAGATACAATATCTTATATTAATACAATCAATAAAAATACAGATATTATGTAAAAGTATGACAGAGATATCTGTATTTTTATTGATTCTATCAATATTATTTATATTAACAGAAGCTCATGATTCTCCATGAAACAATTCCTCGCTTCAATATGTTTTATGATTTATTTCTCTCATCGGCACTGCTGAACATATATAATTATAATTGACTATAAATTTATTGACAACCCCAAATAAACTGGATATATTGATACTCGATATCAGAAGGCTGAATCCTCCTACGAAACGGAACTCAACTTCGTTTACCTCACATAATCAATATAAAAAGTATTGATAGTGTGAGTTATATATGGGAAAATCTTGGCAACATAATGAGGTATTGTCAATGTTTGTTATCTTCTAGAATGTTTAAGACAAGATATTACAGTCTTCCACTTGAAACCTTCCCTCAGTTGGTAATTATTATTAAACAATTTCTCGTGATCAGATTTACCCCTTTCATTTGCAATTAATATCCACTCTATGTATTGCGGTCCATGGCCCCACCCCGAATTGCGTTTAATTGAAAATATTCATAGCAGGGGTTTCACACTTGCCCTTGTAGTCTGTTGGCCGGTTAACGAAATAACTCAGGTTAATCCGATTCGGTCGAATCAGTGCAAAAGCCCCCGTGTTTTGGACGGTATTAATGAAAGAGGAAGGCCGACATGTATAATCTCCTCGCGAAACAAAATATTGTCAACTGATAATGAATGGACGCCTTTTTTGTGGCCGAATTAGAGTTATTGTGGAGGGAACAACGGAAAAGGAAACAACGTTTTCGGATTACGGTAATTGTGAAATTCGAATGTAATTGAAATAAGGCTTTGTTTTAAATGCTTTCGCTAAATTTAGAATTAATTATCCTCATTCGAGAAGAAATTCCGTAATTCAGGGAATAATCTGATGGTAAAGTCTCCAATGCCATCAATATAATTCATGATTGATTCACATTATCGACTCTTGAATCAATATAAAATCCATTGAAAACTTCAATAATATTAATATAATAATATCATTGAGATTGATTCACCTTATGTAAACAATATTTTGACAATATAGTGGAATTAACGAAAGGAGAAGGAGATTTTGTTCCAAATTATTTAATGCTACTCATACTGACTCTTTTGATATTGACTTTAAAAACCTTTTAACGCGCTTGTTCTGGGGAACATCGCATTATCATTTCGTCACGATGTCTGTAATTTTCGAATTTTGAGCCGAAATTGGTCTCAAACGACTAGGTTGGACTAACTGATGAAGAATCCGTGGTCGAAATTGATTCTGTCCGTCCGGCCGTGTGCGCTGTAACTTTCGAAAGGAAGGACCTAGAGTCTTGAATTTCTCAGGTTAGGTTAAGATCCTGAATATCTCGGTTGAGTTCGTTAATAAGCCAAATCAGCCGAATGATTTTTGCGCTACAGCAATTTGAAATTTTGATTTTTCAATAATTCGAAAAATATATATCTGATCGAAGTGAAACTTGGAAGATGAACAGTGTCAATAAGAAGAAATATCCATTGAAAAATTCGAAAAAAAATTAATTTTTTTTTGGAAAATGTTCATATTTCATTGCAATTTCACTGAAATTTCCAAGTCACCATCTCGAAATGTGAACAAGCGAGTAAAAGCTGGTGACTTCACGTCAGTGCTTTTCAAGATTTTTTCGGTTGAATATTTGTTGATTATTATTATTTGAAGCATAAAACAACAACACTAACGGTCGATTGTAAATATAACAACTTCCGAAAGGAACAACTTGAAAACTAGATATTTGTAGAGTAGCTTTGGACCTTAATTACAAAGGCCAAATTCGTGAATGAATAGAATCCATGCAATGATACCGCAGATTTTTTTCGTTCAAAACTTTATTTTAACAGTATCTCCGAAAATGGAAATAAAATCAGATTGAAGCTCAGTAGTCAATTGAAAAATGACAGCTAGAAGGTTTATGGAAAATTTCGTGAGGATATTTTGATTGGAAGATCGCAAAATATAGAATATTCGAAAAAATCGAATTTTGTTTTTTTGTTGTGACTACTAGTCACCAACTAGTTATCAATATCAATAATGATTTAATCAGTATTTTTCGAGGTATTCCGTAAGAAACAATGATACCGAGTGAAAATGTTGACATATGTCCAATGTGGAAATTTGAAATACTGCTATAAAATACGGAGTTCAAGGTCCGCGTAAAATTGATTCGAATCTGATAAATAGTTTCTGAACGAAACAATTTTTCGATAAAGATTTCGAAAACAAGATTCTGCAAAACCCTTCATCGAACAACCACGATTTCAATCACCCAAGTTCCTAGAATATCAGGAAAATTACCTCAAAATTTCAAAATACTATTCCTCCAAAGCCATTCAGCTGATTTGGCGTATCAACCAACTCAACAGCGCTACGTCCACTCTGAAAATTTCAAGTCCCTAGCTTGTTTCTTTCGACAGTTATCGTGTGCTCGACTGACCGGACATAATCGATTTGGACACCGGATTCGTCATCAGTGAGTCTAACCTGGTAGTTTGAGATCATTTTCGTCTCGAAATTCCAGAATGAAAGATATTCATACAAAAAGAAATGAGCGAAAAAAGTATAGAAATTTTTTCGAAATAAAATTTTGCAACGAACACTCTGAAATGATTTATGTGCCGTTTTCACCATTCAGTTCTCCTTGAAAATTGGGCATCGAACACGGACAACGGTGTTCGCTCATCTGAATGATAAATAAGACTTTTAAATCTTGAATTATGAATGGAGTCCACCCTGTACAGTAACATCAATCAAAAGATGTTCAAATTGATCGTTCACATCGATGAATTAAGTCAATGAAGGTGTTTTGGCTGAACTATAGGAACACATCTATTCAGCTTAACACTATTACATTAGTTCTTGAAGGGAATCTATATTGAAGGGCGAGCTCTTGGTAACTAATATTGCGATAGCTCAAAGGCTTCTAGCTACTTAGTTCAGTGCCCACTTTGACGCATAGGAAATTCATTATCTTACTCGCTCAATGTCAAGGAATTCCAGGGATATTCCTAAGATCCTCGGAGGGATTGAACATAGGGCATTTTTGTCGGCAACCCCACCACCCTTACGCAGCAGAAGTCAGAGGGCCACGTTTAAAACTACCATTCACTCTCCCAAATTCATGATTAGTTCTTGAAATACAGTGACCTCGTGGGAAATTCGAGCATCAGGTTAACCGAAAACCACATAATTTTCATGATTTAAATTCCGTTTGCACCGAGAACTCAACTACGATGGCAAACGTCCTAGGTGTAAAGAATATCAATTCGTTATAGAAATCCCACCACTCCTCCGATGATGTATGGGTCGGATAAAATTGGAAAAACATCCTCGAACATGGGAAAATTCCTGCTGAAAAGTTTCGGGATATCATGTTCGATTCAATATATATATCATCTATCATATATGTAACTTCACTTGTGACATTCATACAGGATTCCAGGTAACTAGCAAGGATCCAAGGAATAACGCAAATTTCGTTGCAAAAAGATACATGACATAAAATGATGATGTGGGAACTACCGAGGAAAATTAACTTCTGATTAATTTCATGAATTTTTTAGGTTTTTATTGGTTTTCACTCCCAATATCTGAAACAGAACTATTAAAAATTAAATAAAAATGGTTTTTTTCATGAAAAACGCTCCTGTGGATTGCAATATTAAACTGTTTGTCAAGGGCAGTTTTTAGCAGATACTTCAATCCGCAAGGGCGTTTTTCATGAAAAAAAAAACAATTTTATTTAATTTTCAATAGTTCTGTTTAAGATATTGGGAGCGAAAACTCATAAAAACCTAAAAATGATGCAAAATCCTCCCATAATAAGCTTTAATCAATACTTAAAGGAAAGGTATGGGCCTTTTTCGATCGTTTGTTTCAGAAAATTGGAAGAATTATATGAGAAACTATCACACACAGAAAAGAGCCTCACTTTCATGTGTAGATGCAGAAATAATAAAATAATGTAAACTAACTTTTGAAAGTAATGGAAGCCAAAAATTCAAAAATAAGTTAATTCTAGAAATTTTCTACTTCGTCTGATGAAAGAGTCAGATTTGTACTCTAAAACTTCACAGTTCACTTTCTCTATCGCTTGTATTGTTCCTGTATTGTTCATTAGGCAATCTTTTCTGCAAGAAACTGCCCTTGACAAATAGTTTAATTCTGCAATCCGCGAGGGCGTTTTTCATGAAAAAAACAATTTTATTAAATTTTTAATAGATCTGTTTCAGATATTGGGAGTGAAAACCCTTAAAAACCTAAAAAATGATGCGAAATCCTCCCAAAATAAGCTTCAATCGATACTTAAAAGAAAGGTATGGGCCTTTTTCGATCGTTTGTTGCAAAAAATTGGAAAAATTATAAAAGGAACTATCATACACAGAAAACAGCCTCACTTTCATGTGCAGATGCAGAAATAATAAAGTAATTTAAACTAATTTAAACTACCTTTTGAAAGTAATGGATGAAAGAGTCAGATTTGTACTCTGAAACGCCACAGTTCGCTTTCTTTATCGTTTGTATTGTTCCTGTATCGTTCATTAGGCGATCTTTCCTGCAAGAAACTGCCCTTGACAAATAATTTGATACTGCAATCCGCAAGGGCGTTTTTCTTGAAAAAAAAAATTATTTAATTTTTAATAGTTCTGTTTCAGATATTGGAAGTGAAAACCCATAAAAACCAAAAAAATAGTGCAAAATCCCCCCAGAATAAACTTCAATTGATACTTAAAAGAAAGGTATTGGCCTTTTTCGATCGTTTGTTTCAGAAAATTGGAAGAATTATCTAAGCAACTATCACACACACAAAAAAGCCTAACTTTCATGTGCAGATGCAAAAATCATAAAGTAATTTGAACTACCTTTTGAAAGTAATGGAAGCCAAAAAAATCGAAAATAAGTTAATTCTTAAAATTTTCTGATTTGTCCGATGAAAGAGTCAGATTTGTACTCTGAAACTTCACAGTTCGCTTTCTTTATCGTTTGTTTTGTTCCTGTATTTTTCATTAGGCGATCTTTTTTGCAAGAAACTGCCCTTGACAAATAGTTTAATACTGCGATCCGCAAGGGCGTTTCTCATGAAAATAACAATTTTATTTAATTTTTAATAGTTTTGTTTCAGATATTGGGAGTGAAAACCCATAAAAACCTAAAAAATGATGCAAAATCCTCCAAAAATAAGCTTTAATCGATAATTTCATGAAGTCATTGAATAGAACAGATTTTTCTGTGATACCCTCACTCGAATTCGTGGATGGGTGAAATCCGCCCAATGATTCCGTAGATATACCCATTCAAAATTTTATTTTTCCAATATTTCCAAAAATACAGATCAGACCGAATTGAAATCCAGGAATTCATCAGAAAAAAAATCTAAAAAAGCTCTGCCGTAGGCAACAGCACATGTTCAAATTCGTTGCCGAAGCGGTCATAACAATCACTGCTTCCTTCACGGCAGTGCTTTTCTAGATTTTTTTTTATTCATCCAACTATTGGAGGAGTTTTTTTTTATATGATGAGTTTTATTCAATTATCAGATCGGTGAAGGTCGTATTTTAGACTATACAAAATTCTCAATCAATTCAGAATATCGAAATGAAACAAATATTTCTCCTAGACACAATTGAATTGAGCCAAGTTGAAACGGAAAATTTAATTAAGTTTTCCTAATTACACTGAATCCCGGAAGTGTTTTATAGAAGAAACATCTTCGAGACAATTTGCGGTAATTTACGACTGAAAAAAGAGAATCAGGAAAAAGTTGGACCGTTGTAATATCTTATACCTTTAACTTCGACCACTGCGGAAGTAAATCATTGCCACTGTCGCATATATTTCAGATCGGACATGAACACGGGGCCAGCATGTTGCAAAGCTTCCCTGTTTTGGGAACCACCCAAAATTTGTATTCCAGTGAAATATATAGTCCAAAGTTTTCGGGCCCCACATCGCCAAACATGTTCATCTAATCGTATGTATTCGTTTTGCAAGAATGTTTAATTGCGCTTCAAGCGCAAATCGTCATTTCCACTAATTCACGTGATAATTATAAATTTGGGTTATTTATTTGGCGCAAACTAGAAACTGCTTCAGTCCGACATTTGAAACTGAATACAAATATTCTCATTTTCACACACTTGTGAATTACAGAGGTGACTTATTTTGCTTGTTGAAAATCAAGGGGTGAAAATTCTAGAAATGCTCTGACGTCAGGAGCATTTTGCTCATGTTCAATATTATTGTCGAAGTGGCGTTTCCAGAGTTATTGAGGAAATAAAAACGGTACTGAGGAAGAAAACCTGAAAAAGCACTGCCGTGAAGGCAGCAGCTTTTGCGCGCATGTTCAATGGAGATGACCGCTTTGGCAACGAATTTGAACATGTGCGCAGAAGCTGCTGCCTACACGGCAGTGCATTTCTAGGTTTTTTTCAATAAAGTATTGGATTTCAATTCGATCTGATCTGTATTTTTAGAAATATTGGAAAAATAAAATTTTGAATGGGTGTATCTGCGGAATCATTGTGTGGATTTCACCCATTCACGAATTTGGTCTTCGTAATTCAGGTCCAAACCTTCTCTACAAATATCAAGTTTCTTCCGGGAGTTATTGTGTTTACGGCCTAGACCGACAATAAATCGATAATAATTTTTTTTTCAAATTGTTCTAATGACACGATCATCACGAAATTTCGCACACTGTTGTCAATCAACATCTTCAAACTAGCCGCGAAGTTTCATTACGATTGAATCAGTATTTCTCGAGTTACACCGAAAAAACGATATCGAGAAGAAAACCACGAAATTCTACATATTTTTTCCCAATATCTCCGAAACTGATTGCCGTATCGAATTGAAATTCCGTACGCTTCTGTGAAATATGGAGTTCGGAATATATCAGAAATTTTTCTCCAATATGAACAATATTTCAGAAAAAAAAAATTTCGAAAATAATTTTGAAAAAAATTTTTTTTTATTGACTGACCTTACGAACTCGACGAAAATTCGCTTGAAGTTGCGCGTCGTTATGCTCCAACTAACTTCCAAGTTTCAATCCAGTCGCTCCATTTGTTTCTGAAATATGAAGGAAATAACCTCAAAATTTCAAATGGCTATAACTCCGAAACTATTTGTCCGATTTGGCCCATTAACAATTCCGATGCGCGAAATACACTGCACGTTTCGAGTGGCTACCTGGCTCCGTTCGACAGTCTTCGTGTCCACGGCCGGCCGGCCATACAGAATCGATTTTGACACCGGATTCGTCATCAGTGAGTCCAACCTAGTCGTTTGAGACCATTTTCGGCTCAATCATCGAAAATTACAGACATTTGGACAAAACGATAGCAGGCTGTTCCCCTAGAACATGCGCGCAACAACGAAATACTAGATATTTATCTTTAAAAATGCCAAATATTTGTATCGGATCGAGCTGAAACTATTGTTAAATAGTGATCTCAAAGTAATGTATCAATTTCATTGGAAGCTGTTGAATGATTTGCGAGAAAAAAATCTTAAACATCTTGACAATTCTCGAAAATCAAATTGTTTTTGAAGTTTGAATTTTATCGAAAATGGAATAAAATTTCTTTTCACTAATTTCATCAGTTCTGCTTACTTCAGACATTATTTAGATACAAATTACTCGATTTCAACCTCAAGGATCTGATATTTCGAAAATTAAATTTTGAGTAGATGTATCTGAGCAATGGTTCGGCAGATTTGATTATTCCTGATTAGACATCTCAAGTCTCCGAGTCGTTTCTTCCGAAATTATGATCCTGATGATAACCTGTTCCCTGGAAGAGTGTGAAAACATGCCTTTTGTGGAATTAATTCTAGAAAAGCACTGGCTGAGTTTCTTTCCCCGTATATTCAAATTTCGAATTGTTCTAATGACACGAAATTTCCCACGAAAATGTGGATCAGTACTTGCTCACTAGTTGCCAAGTTTCATTAATATCGGATCAGTATTTCTTGAGTTATTCCGGGAATAACAACGAAACCGAGAAAAGAAGCACTAAATTCAACTTATTTTTTTTCCAATATATCCCCAGAAATCTGGTTTGAATCTGAATAAAATTCGGTATAGTATTACGAACTGCTAACTTCAAATTCTGTGCAAAATTTCAACGATATGTAATGAATAATTTCCGGAAAAAGCATTTTCCGAAAAAATTCGATAAATTTTCCAAATAATTAGTTCCTGAGATACTGAGGAATTAACCTCAAAAGTTCAAATGGGTAACTAAAATCATTATGGTGGACATGGCACATTAACGAACTCAACTGGTTCATCTTTATAAGCGAATCACCTTGAAATATTCAAGTCGCAAGCTCTTTCCGTTGTCAAGATATCGTGACAATGAACAGAATAGATTCTGGCATCGGATTCCGCATCGCAGCGACTCGAAACTAGTCGTCTAAGGCAATTCGAAAATCACATACATTTCAGCAAAACGATAGCTCACTGTTCCCTAGAAACTGCGAGAAGTAAGTACCGTAAGTAAAGTAAGAATGTCGTAAAGTAAGATTTCATCTGAAATCCGATAAACGATGTAGACGAGATCAATTTGCGACATCGGAATTCGGTATTCACTAAATCCGATCTAATTGCATCCGGTGATTTGCACTAGATCGAGGCTTCATATCCCTTTTATATTTAAATTTCCCAGAATGTCGGGGAAATAGTTTTCCCGAGAAGAAAGGGCACTTCGAGCTCAAAAACGAAGGCTGCAGCTCCAAGAATGCCGGCAAGATTAAATGAATAACATACTGCGCACCTCGTTCTATTCGACTCATCGAGCAAACTATTCAAGAGGTAGAGTGTAGACGTTCAGAGCAACCCTTTCGAATATCTGCTTACAATTGAGAGCTTGACGCTAGTTTAGAAAAACCACCCATTCAGCGAAGAAGATTGCTGTGCTTTCATTATCCAACGCTTTTTAATCCTAACGCATTTCACAAACTCCACGTTCAAATTGCTCGATATGAGCATTGAAGGGATATTCCCTATTTATACAAATGTTGTAGGAAACAGCGTCCTGGCGTTTTGCCTAAACGTCTATAATCGATTTTGCGCGCATATTCTAGGCCAACAGCGTGCTTTCGTTCTGACCAAATGTCCACAGTTTTCGAATTTTGAGCCGAAAATGGTCTCACACGACTAGGTTGTACTCATACTCACTGATGACGAATCCGGTGTCAAAATAGATTCTGTTTGGCCGGCCAGCCGTGGACACGATAACTGTCGAACGGAGCAAGCTAGCGATTCGAAACATTCAGGGTAGTTTGCTTATCGGAATGCCGCGGTTGAGTTCGTTAATGGGCAAAATCGGCCGTATAATTTCGGAGTTATAGTCATTTGAAATTTTGGAGTTACATTCCTGATATATCAGGAATGACTGAAGCTGTTGGATTGAAACTTGGCAGTTAGTTGGAGCATAACGACGCGCAACTTTTTTGAAAATTTTGTAGTGATCATATATTCACTTGATCGAAAAAAAATTTTTTCCGAAAAAATTTCGAACAAAATTTTTTTTCCAGAATCTATTCATCATTTCCGAAAAAAATATCGCTTATATCTTGAGCTCTTAATTTCACAGCAGTGCATCAAATTTCAATTTGACACGAAAAGTAGTTTCGGAGATATTGGGAAAATATGTAAAATTTCAGTCATTATGAAACTTCGGAGCTAGTTTGAAGATGCCGAAGGACAACATTTTGCGAAATTTCGTGATGATCATGTCATCAGAACAATTTGAATAAAAATGTTATCTTCTCTTCAAATGTTCAATATTCTGTGATCTTATCACGTTATCCTCATTAAATTCTGTATGAACCTTCGAACTCACATTTTTCAATGATGTTTTCAATTTCAATTCGATCTAATCTTTATTTATAAATACAATTTTTAATGGGGATATCTGCGGAATCATTGGGTGGATTTTACTCAATTTGAAGTTCAGTACTTGATTGAAAAACCTAGAAAAGCACTGACGTTAAGTTAGCAGTTTTCGCACGCATGTTCACTCTTGGTGATCTCCTTTAGACATGCGCGCAAAAGCTGCTGACTTCACCTGCTAACGGCCGACAGTAAACACAATAACTTCAGGAAAAAACGACTTAGAAACCCTATATTTTTAGATTAGGTTTGGGGCTTAATTACGAAGGTTTAATTCGTTAATGGGTAAAATCCGCCCAATGATTCAAAATTTAATTTTCTCAATATTTCCTAAAATACAGATTAGATCGAATTGAAGTCCAGTAATTCATCGCAAAAAAACCCAGAATAGCACTGCCGTGAAGGCAGAGGTTTTTAGGCGCATGTTCGAATTCGTTTCCAAAGCGGCCATCTCAATTCAACATGCTAGCAAAAGCTGCTGCCTTCACGACAGTGCTTTTCTAGGTTTTTTTTCCAAAATTTGTCTCTTGTGATGAAAACTGGGTTTTCACTATTGAAAAAAATCTCAAACATAAAATCGGCAGATCGTGAACACAGTATTTGTTGGATGCTCGATATTTCTTGAGTAGGACCATACCACAATTACGAAGGCAGAATTCGAGAATGGATAAAATCCGCCCAATTGATTTGTGCAAAATTGAGGGTATATACAGGGTGATTCCAGAGGAGACCTTCAGATTTTGGGATAAGTTTACACTAGTCAGGACAGTCTTGGAACAATGTTTGGTTTATGGTTGTAGGTCTCCATTGAGAATACACAGGTTGATTTGTCCGATTTGACCGATTTTTACCTGTTATTGATAATTTTGGTATGGCTCATTCGATTTCAATTAAATTTTCAGCGAAGTACAATATTGGTGAGCACATTCATCAATTCCAAAATTTTTTTCAAAAGAAGTGGTTGTTATTCTGATAATTCCAGATTAATTTTGCAAGTTGAAAGAACACCCTGTACATCGCGTTTCCAAAACTACGCTATCCGTTTACGATTCTACTATAATGAGTCATTATTTGAGAGTTTCTAATTTTTTTGCCACACTTCTAGTTTTCCGAGAACGTTTTATCAAAAAAGACAATATCGAAATTTCGCTCCAATCGATTCTACTTTTATTGATAACTTTAGTATGGATCATCCAATTTTGATGAAATTTGCAGTGTAGAACAATCTGAATGAGTACATTCAATAATTGCAACAATCAAAATGCAGGGTTGTAATAGTGATAATTTCAGAATTTCAGATTGATTATGCAGTTGAAAAAAAAAACACCCTGTACGTTGCTTTTTCAAAAGTTTCGTATTCGTTTCAGATTCCACAATAATATATCATTATTCAGAGGTTTTTGATTTCTGTAGTACACCTTCGGTTTTCCGACAAAAAAATGTTTGAAGAAGAGCATAATCGAAATTTGGCTCACAAGCAGTAAGAGTATTCCGCACTAGGTAGGAGAGCTCTATTGTCCAAGGATGCAAAGTTGTTCGTCACTTCAAGAATATTCTTTTCAAATTCAAAATATATTCTGAATTGAACGATTTCATACAGAATATGAGCAATGAAAAATGAATTTGAAAAGAATATCTTAGAACTTAAGAACTGCTTTGCATCCTTGGAATTCACAGTTTTACTACCTAGTGCAGAATATTCTCACTGCTTTTGCGCCAAATTTCGATTATGCTCTTCTCCAACTATTTTTACTCGGAAAACCGTAGGTGTGACAAAGAAATTGAAAACTTCTGAATGATAACATATTATTGTAGAATCTGAAACGAATAAAAAGTTTTGAAAAAGCAATATACAGGGTGTTTTTTTTCAACTGTACATTTAATCTGAAATTCCAAAATTATCACTATTGAAACGCTGTATTTTGAGAGGCTGTTGCAATTATTGAATGTAATTCAGATTGTTCTACACTGCAAATTTCATCAAAATTGGATGAGCCATACCAAAGTTATTAATGAAAGTAGAATTTATTGGAGCGAGATTTCGACGTTGTCTATTTTGATACAATTTTATCGGAAAACTAGAAGTGTGCCAAAAAAATCAGAAACTCTCAAATAATGACTCATTATAGTAGAATCGTGAACAGATCGGGAAGTTTTGAAAACGCGATATACAGTGTGTTTTTCAACTTGCACAATTAATCTGGAATTATCAGAGTAACAATCGCTTATTTTGGAAAATTTTTGGGAAATAATGAATGTGCTCATCAATATTGTACTCTGCTGAAAATTTCATTAAACTTCATGAATTTCTTACCAAAGTTATCGATAAAAGTGAAATTGGTCGAATCGGGCAAACCACCCTGTATATTGTCAATAGAGACCCCCAACCATAAAACAAACATTGTTTCGAGACTTTCTTGACTAGTGTAAACATATCCTAAAATCTGACGGTCTCCTCCGGAATCACCCTGTATAATTCCGTAGTAGTACCCTTTACTGATACAATGTATTCTTTTAATTTCGCCCTATTGCACTATACGAAGTGAATATTAATTTGCTTAGTCAATAATGAACACCTACAGTGATGAGTCACATCCTTAAGATGAGATAATATAAATACAGTTTACTCTAGTTTTCAATTAAATTAATATTTTTCGAATTATTCCAGAAAAATTCATAATAAATTCCGGTAAAACAAAGGGACCCGAAAAAAAGCTATGAATTTACTTCAGAAATTAATATAGGATTGAACTGAAATTCAGTACACTGTTGTGAAGTATTGTGCGAAATCCCATCTAAAAATGAACAGTTTTCGAAAAAAATTCCTCAAAAAAACATTGGAAATTTTCGGAAAAAAAAGTTCTGAAAATTCCTTCACGATACGACCCGAAAGGAATTTTGCGATCAGTTTAGCGTTAGTCATTAGTAGTTCCTGATATATCGAGGAAACCTCCTCAAAAATTCAGATGAACCCAATTGGTTCATTCCAATGAGCAATCAGCAACCTGCCCTCAAAGTATCAAGTCGCTTGCTCTTTTTGTTCCAAAGTTATAATGGCATCGGATGGTCAGCTGAATCTGACATTTTTATCAGTGATCCAAACCTAGTCGATTTACAACATTTTCTGGAATAAACTTGACAATTACAGAGTTTTAGGTAGAAAGATAGCACGCTGTTCCTTGGAACATGCACGTCATAAAACCAAATGACATGTAAAATAATAGGGAGTGAGTAACTTTCACCCATATCTGTCACAGAAATTCATACAAGTAAATGTTGAATGAGAGGAAGGCCCTGAACGATATATAAGATTCTCTTGGATTTATGTAAAAATATATAACATGTCCATGTTGAGACTGTAATGGAGTCACAAACTCCAGAATTATATTCTATCTTGAAGACCGCAATTCATTCATTTAGTGCCCTGCAGGGAAACGCGCACAGATAGAGAAAAGCTCAAAATGTCCTGAAGGAAACTGGATTTGCATTTCTCTTC